>WOVY01014635.1:27500-514084 GCA_013436015.1 Rhipicephalus annulatus | reverse complement strand
AAAATATCCGACATGGTTTGGTATTGGCAAAGTTAGGTACGATGAAGTATGACAGTGGGAAAACACTTGATTGTACGTATGAATTGAACTTCCCAAGGCAATGAAATAACTAAAGTGACAAAAATATATTAAAATAGATATCAGTGAAGGTTACACTGAAGATAAAATCATTAATGTGCTACTTTTTATCACAACACAAAAAGTGTTTCTAAATGGCCAATTGCCACAAAGGCATCAATTAACATGACATGCAAGTCTGGCGAGCAACACACTCAGTAGATCTTGGAAAAACAAATATCTAATAAAGAGCTCAGTAAGCAAACTGACACATTCTTAAATGCACTGCCTAGTTCATTGAAATTTAGCCTTAGGAACAGAAAACACCTTGGCAGATTGTGCCCAGGGGGACACAAAGTAATAAAACATTCCTGTCATCTGGCCTATCAACCAAAAATATTGAAAATTTAGTAGCGCAAATAAGCAGGTATGTTTGCACAAAAAGTTGGAGGCAGTCGTGTTTCTACACAGTCCCACTTGGAAAACTTTTTTGATTATGTTTATGCTCCTAGATATCCCGTTTGAAAGTTTAATTTTGCTTTCATGATTACGCATGCAAGGCAGTGAGGTTCAGCAAAATATCACTCCAATGCGGAACAAGCAGTCGGTTCTTGCTATCGCCAGCGAATAGCAAGAGTAACTATTTTAATGCTTGCCCATGCCTTCCACCGACGGTCAGATTAAATGCATGAAATCAGAGTCTGTGCTAGTGCTCACTGTCCTGCACACATAATAATGCAAGCCGCAACTAAATTTCCAGCAGGATATCTGAGCACAGGCATGCTGGAATTCTTACAAAGTGATAATATGTAGAAATGTGACTGGCTCAAATATTTAACACAGACATGATCTCCTGCTGTGGTCACTATTAAGTTGATTAATAAAACTTAATGGCACCCGCTGACAGTGATAATTATTGTCTCACATTGCATCCTCCTGGATACATAGCTATCAGCAGAGGTGGCTTTACATACATAACTTACAGCGCTGACTTCTCTTTTTTAAGGAAAACAAGAAGGGTTAACTTTGAACACCCTCACCCTTTGTGCTCCTTGAATACAGCTACCAGGTGGCTCTCTGCAGCCTCGATTTTCAGAAGAAACAGAAGCCATGCGCCACTGATGTGCACCAGCAGTCCAAATTTTCCACGAGCCAGCCTTGATGATGGGGCTAGTCCAGACGTCCTCCCACACTCTCTTCCTACGACGAGCATGTATAGACCTGCAAGAGAAACAAAAAACAATTTACTGATGTGTCCGTTAGCGAAGCAAAATTTGGAACTCAATTTAGAATGATCTGGAACGTTTTGTTTTAAAAAGAGTAGGATGTACAAAAACCAGACATGCTACAACAAAAATATCCTCCATGTTTTTGGCGAACATAGCTGCAACCTTACGAAGAATATGCATTTTCACATCACAGATGTGTCACAAAATATACTTGAATAGCGCTCTGGCATAGTGCGTATACATGCCAATTCATTAATAGGGCAGTGCGTATATGACGGTATACGCTTTGATCAAGTATCCATTGGAGGTAACACAAAGTTATATTACGAATTTTAGTTTGAACACAACTAATGTAACTTTCTTTCGGCTGCCTACATTAGGATGATTATGCCGATAACATAGAAAATTGGTTTCACTAAGTTACTATTGTCAACTGCTAAATTATGGCTGTTAATTCAATGATTCCAGGTGGCTAAAAAGGCAGTGCCCCTCACTCATCCCTAACATACTCCTCATTACAGGCTTTGGAAGTGCTAATACAACGCACCCATCTTGAGCAAAATACCATCCCAATAGAGCATGCAAGCTTCTGCAACGATCTCTAGTAACAACAATACTGGAAGGCATTGGTCACGATTTAGCAATACACATAACGTTTGACGAGACTGATTTCTGAAGTTGTGTAATTGCGTCAATGCCAACAGCTTGGAAACATGCAGTCTATATTCATGATTGTCAGATGAATATACTGTCCAATTTTCCATTTTCCCAGCAACATGTGCATGCCTTATGTATGCATACTATGATGTATAACATTATTGCAAGTTTTGAGCGTTAAATGATATATTCGTTTCTCCAAACACCACAGATCCCTTCTATAACTGTAGCACATGCCTATAGAATTTACTGAAGCTTGTCATCTGATGTGAAGACAAAACAACATGCTGACCCTAATTGAAAGCATGACATTTTGGCCCCCACACAAAAGCCCTATTCACAAGTGACAAAGACTGTGCTTTTATTCGTGGCCAGTGTGTGGTTTTTCAATGTTTTCGTGTGTGTTTCTGACCAGATCGGCATAAGCTTGTAATCTGTTATTAAATGCCATTGGAGGTGATGGTCTAAACTGTTCTTACAGTTCGTACAAGTAAAATTTCTTAGCAAAGTTGGAACACAAAGTTTGGGCGAGGCACATACAATATTTAATAAACCACCCACAAATTAATGAAATCTAAGCATAGCGAAAACAAGCTGAATAAAATAAAATGTGCTCTACCGCATGAACTACTGATCGAATTCGGGCTCGCACAGTTAAGCTACAGTTATTCGGCCCCAATAAGCCATGAAAATTTTGTTCGGAAATACAGTTCAAGTTTAACGAACGGCTCAAAATTGATGGGTTCCGAACGCATCAGACAACCTATGTTGCGAGTGTATAACGTAAGCTCAGATTTGACTAAACAGGCTGCATAAACACCTAAGCGTACATACGTCCAAGGCTTGCGAGCCGTACCTAAGACGAGGCAGCATGCTGCACGCGAACTCGAATAACACGGTAGTTCAAAGATGCGTGCCGGCGTGGATGCATACACCGGCATACGTTCGGCTACCCGCAGCAATTTCTGATAGCAGTTTAAAAAAAAGGGCGTACAACATATGAAACTTTTCAAACTGCTTTGGACGTACAACATATGAACCCGTTGACTCCTGTAGCACACAATATGAACAGGCATGCAAAAAAAAATCCTCAGGTTAAGAGATCCAAACATACGCGCCCTAGGCGTAATCAACGCTTACAGCTAACCAAACTCCCGTCTTCGCCCAACAATTATTTAACCAAAATATTGGTCCATCGCGAGCAGGGCTCCCTGCTAACAACCACTGCTCCGACAGAGGCGAGCGCCGTCACAACTCGCACAAAACCGCCGCCGAATTCCCACTGCGCACGCACGCGCCATGTGCTTCATCACACACCGAAGCATGCTTGAATCGAAAGAAAAAGCTCGCCCACCTTGACTTCCTACAAAAAACGCCTTCATCCTGATTAAATGACACACACAAACAGGTTCGCTACGTTAAAAACTTCACTTATCGCCCACATGTAACGAAAAAACGTAGCATGGCGTCGTTATCACGCTCTCGGTGTTGACAAAGCGCCGACAGCAGGAGGTGGTACGTACCTGGCGAGTGTTCCAAAATGCGATGCCACACGTCCTCGCTTGAGTAGAGTTCATCTTCGTAATAGGCAGCAGCACCGGCAGAACACAAAACACGAACGCAGCGCGCAAGCACACCTCAAAAAACAAGAAAAAAAACGATGCAGAACCGACAACCTGCAGCGCCCGACCAGCGAGCAAACACGCCCAAACATGGAGGAAGGAAAAAGGTAAGGAGAGGGCATGCCCAGCCGGCGCAGGGCGTAAAAATGTGGCGGAAATGACATCATGGCGGCCATATTCAGTAGGCACAATGGCGGGCGTTGTTATGGTTACGTGTTGCGCAGTGAAGCTGGTCTAGCAGTGAGCGGCCGCGGCTGGCGGCGGAATGTGTGCCTCCCCAGGTCTCGTGCTGAGCCGTGGCGGGACAATATCTGTGCTCTGCGCCGCGTTATTGGTTACGCAGTGTTCGTCTGTCTGTTACATTACTCTTAGCAACGTTTACAAATCTGTTTGTCCATCACGAGGTTTCAACAGTGCGTAGAACAAGTGCATATTCATGTGTCGTGCGGCGGATGACGCGGATGAAGCAGTTAGTGTTCAGCGAAATGGCGTTGGGCACCATGACGAAACTGAATGACGACGAAAGCCTTACAGGTCAGCGACGGTTGAGCAGTGCTCCTGCTTGTGACAACGGACGACGCTGTTGAGCCCAGCAAGACGCCGTGAGGACCATGTGCACATACGTAGTTTCGTGTTGTGTGTGTACAGTAACAACTTGCATGTGCGTATTAAAACACCTTTTCTGTTCCGCTTGGTACACTCTCCACCAGCATTGCATGTAATCTCAACGTAACAGCAACCACGTTCAACTGTCACTAGCACCGTGCTCAAAGTCACCACGGTCGCAGAATGCTGACGCAGGTGAGTTTCACGCGGAACACAACACAGTGGCAGGACGCTGCGTCAGTCGCGTGGCGGAATGCAACCGTAGAAGGCGCACGACCGATCGTGTTGTCTGTACAGTTGCTGAATTAATGACGTGAAAGCACTCGCCGTTAGTGCATCTAGCGCACGTTCTTTCGTAGTTGCTTCGTTGTCAGCGAGCTGTTACTCTTTGTTATTACTCGGACGAAGCGATTTCGCTGAAGGTGTCCCGCTAGCTCTGAGTGATGAGCCCAGTTCCATTAGTTTCGGATCGTCACGACACACGCGCTGCGCAGCCCACGTGCTTTCCGAGCCGGAGAGGGAGTCGCGCCTTCTGCTTCGCATTCATATGTAAACAAGAGAGGAGAATTTGCCCACTCAATATGGCCGACTTCCGGCTTCATCGCGGCTTCACAACGAGTGACCTCAGGGCCTCTCCTTACCTTTTCCTTCTTCCGTGCGCCCAAACATGTATTACAGCTCCGGTTACAGCTCCGCAGACGTACAAAGGCGCAATAAAATGCTTTAGTAATGCGTTTGAGTATGAAAAGTAAACGGAAATATATATAGCATAAAAACGAAGGGGGCGAAATAATTTTATCTTCACATAAAAAACGAAATTAACGTGACTTTAGCGCGCGAAGTTTGAAACGCTTGCAGGTACAATGCATTTTTAACAAATGAACATGAGCGGTAATAATCATGTAAAACACTCATATTCTTGAATTCGAATGTACTATTGTTGACCCACACATTTACACACAAAATTTTATTGCAATGATTGATGGTGCCTATGCATAGGCGTGCCCACCACGGGGGAAGGGGGGCGGGGGCGGCCCTTGGTCACTTAGGGGGCAATGTAAATCCCTATAGGTACATAGAGAAATAGAGAGGGGCGCTGTAAACTCGACGTAAGTTTTTAACTCGACGGGGGTTGCAGTGCCCCCTGCTTATCACCTTATATACCAATCCCCCCCCGAGGGGATGTCAAACAGAATAGATAGCAAATACAAATTTTACGGCGTGGGTCGCAGTGTCCCACAATATATATATATATATATATATATATATATATATATATATATATATATATATATATATATATATGTGTGTGTGTGTGTGTGTGTGTGTGTGTGTATGTGGGGCGAGAGGCGTGTGTCTCCCTCCTCTCGTACCCTTCTCCCCTTCGCTTCGCAAAGGCGCTGCGTGCACTGACCGTGCCATTCTCTGACCTTTATTTCTTCACCTAAAGAACCACTTCCCGTGCTCCCGCATGGTTGCAGAAGGTAGTGCATTGTTTTCTTTTTCGACCAAGCACGTCTCGTCTTCGATAATCTTGTGAAAACAACTTGCACTCGAACGGCTTTTGACGGAGCAAGGGTTTTTTGTAATAAATTCAAGCTTTTTTTCTCAATTGCTTCTACACATGAATATGTGCTGTCCGTAGATCGTGACAGTAGCCCATTAATTTATTCACATATAATGTGGACGATATAAAGCGGCAAAGCATGTCGAATCATACAGTGCAAGGAGAAGTTAGTCTCTTTTACATTTTCTCAATTATTCTTAGTGTTCTGTAAAATTTGTCAATGCCTCAATCATTTCCTTGATTTTTCTCATCCTTACGACATTGTTATCTTAGGAAAGGCATGCATTCCTTGCGCTATGCGTGGTATTTTATTTGCAACCATGGATGCAGCTCGATTCTTGCACGTGCACTCCAGCGCCGGTGGTCTGGTGCTTATGGTTGCTAAACTGTTGACCCGCAAGTCGCAGGATCGAATCCCGGCAGTTCACGGCGGCCACATTTTTAATGGACGAGAAAGAGTGCGAGACCTGTGTAGTCAGGCTTAGGTGCACCTTAAGTAACCCCAGGTGGTTTAACTTTTCGGAGCCCTTCGGTACAGCGTCTCTAATGATTATATGACAACTTTAGGACGTTAAACGGAACAATTTTTATTCCAACAATTATAGGTGTACACCCTTCTGTTCTTCAACACCCTCACGAACGGCATAATAACACCCTTTTGCCAGTTCTACACCCCTTCTCTGAGGGTGTACCAGCAAAGAAAAGGGTGTTACATTCATCTTCAAAAATGGTGTAAAATCTGCAAAACACCCTTTTACACCCATAAGGGTGTAAAAGTTTACTGTGTTGACGCCATAGCGTCATAGAACCGTGTCGTACAAAATCTGGTGCTGGCGTAGTCGGAATTGTAGATGAACAGCACATCGCTATGGACGCAAAGAATGAACAATATGGTTCGAACTGAAGTCGAGCTCATCCTAATTGCTTTTGTACGAGGTACTAAAGACTTTTACCACACAGCGACACCAGTTCTTGAAGCTGCTTTAGAAAATGGCTTTGTACGGGCGCCATGTCGGGGGGAATGTCATTTTGAGCTTACAATGTTGCCTATCAGCTTTCATACTAATGCAATAAGCAATACATATGTGCCTCTAAGACTCAGCAACTTATAGTAGAGAGTTGCTCGATCCTGGAGAAGTGCGCAGACTGCTACTTATGACATGCACGTCGTCGTTCTGTGGTTTGCAATCTGTTTCATAAATGCTGCTGCCTGTGCGCTAGCGTGAGTACCGACATTATATCAGACCTAAACCACCCTTTATGTGCCAGTGTAGTAGATGTGCCCTGCTTAGTGCACGACACGCGCGTGGCTACACACAAAGCACACGAAGACGTCGCCTCATCTCATTACGCTTGGTTGTGAAAACAAAATGCAGCATTGACAGCTTCTGGATCGCTGTTTAGCATGAAATGGACTCCCTTAATCTGCAGGATCTGCCGGAATTTGTAGTAGTGAAGCGAGCACCGTGAAGACGAAGTGAACGCGTCGCTATATAGCGCGGTCACTGCTTATATTTTCTACATTTTCCTCACATCACTGTTACCCAGCTTTTCACTCAAGGCTTCATTCGCAGGAGACATGTAAGACTCACACACAAAAAAAAATAAAACTTCTGTCGTGTCAAGCTCAAAACGATTTCAGCTCTTCCTTGACATCGACAGGTTTGGATTGACAATTATTAAGCTGATAAATTTTCTTTCAAAAGCACGACTGAAAAAAGACAATAAAAACAAAAAAACTTTTTCTTCATGCATGCCGCTTCATTTCACCTTGAATTGTACTTTTAGTTCCTCATCAATGTCATGAACGCTGTCGACCATTGGTGCTGCCATGATTAGACCACTCACCAGAATGATTTAATTTACAAAAGTACTATAAAGAATAAAATATGTGGATTATTACAAGCAAAATAAGCAGCCTATGCATTTATCATACTGAGTGGGTAAAGGAAAAGTAAAATTAGAGTTTTAAATATAGCAATATTCCGAATTTTTAGGAGCACATTTTTCAGCACTTTCTTAGAGAGCCAATTCATGTTGTATAGGACAAGTTTGCTTTTCTGTGTTAGTATTATTCAATGTTTCTCAGCAATTTGACGAAAGATACAGTATAACCCATGAAGTTCTGCACATATCTCACGTGGTGCATAAGCATTATCTGAATGTCTTGTATAATTTCAATACGTAGTGCACTCAGATTCCAGATTCCAGAAAACAATGCATCTGTTCATACGCAACGCAAGCTCAACAGCCTACATATAACCAATACTGAGCACTGCGCCCAATTATTATAACAATAATAATTTTCGGTATTACGTCCCAAAACCTCGATCTCATTATGAAAGACGCCGAAGTTGAGGACTCTGAAAAGTACGACCATCCGGTGTTCTTAAACGTGTGCCTAAATCGTCCGACACACGGCCCTCAAGCATGTCACTTCCTCAAAAATGCCACCACTGTTGCTGTGATTGACCCCGTGAATTTCGAATCAGCAGCAGAGTACCGTAGCCACTGATCTACCATGGCAGTCACTAAAATACCCTGAGGGCCTGTCTTTATGGCAATAAAAATAATTTCTTACTTCAGACGAATTCAGCTCAAACGCTAGGTCATCTTTTTTTATGGCGCCATCCATTAGCGGATTTTGAGTGACCCATGAACTCTTCGCCGGAGCACCAAACTCTGGCGGAGGGAAACAAAAGAGAATCTACCAATGGAACACACGCACTCCCTCTAGAGCAAGTGACAGGTTCAGAATGCAACGTGATGCACGCGTCTCTCTTCTTGCTTTAGTGGGCATGCTGGGCGTAGCCACGGTAGACTAGCAAAACGTGAGCTCTGACGTCAATGTGCAACTAACGCGACTACCATCCGTTGACGTGTCCAAAGTTGGCACCCTTTCAAAAGGTTTCAAGGCAAGGGGCAGGTGCGACTTCCGGTCGAATCCGCCGATTTTTACAGAGAAGAAAAAGTTGCTCCGTGGAATAGATCTTGCGATGGAGATGCTCCAGATCTGACAATGGAATATACAGAGAGCACTCTCACTCTGCCAATGGAAGTGCTCCGGAAGTGCTCCGAATCTACCGGAAGTGCTCCGGTAGATTCGAAAGGAAGACACCATTAAATTATCTTATCCACTGCTTGTGGCTGATGTCTAAAATTATAATTTTGGGTACTTTTACAGAAACCTTCACGTTTCCTCATTTGCATCCTGAAAGCCCCAAATAGTAGTGAAAATCTCAAACATTCTATACGACGGTGGTGTTTAGTCTCCTTCTTTTTTACTTTTTTTGTTTATTTATTTTTGCGGACGGCATGTAAACAGTCATGGACTGCTGGATCGAAGTGAAAAAAAAAGACGTTCACCATTTGTGTCCACTTTTGAGGCAGACACTAAAAAACGATTAGTTTGTTCTCAGAGTGCTGCAGTGTTCTTTTACCGCATGTTTCTCTTCGAGGCTCACCGCTAGCGAAAACCCGAGCCTATGCATTGTCGCAAAGGACCATAGTGGCTCAATAGCGGCTGCCCAATTGCAGGGACAGCAGGAGCGTTCGAATATGTCACCCTCCTAATATCTTGATCTTGAGCAAACGATAGAGAGATAAGTTGAATGGATCCCGCCATTCCTGCTAAAACGCTGACAGCTAGCTGTTGCCTGACTGTTTGAGTAAGAGTCCTTGCACGAAGTCACTTCAGCTATGTGCTTATGCCTGACAGTAGCACGCGGTTCTCGGGGAGTTCATTTGCCACAATGTCGTGGTGGTGCTGAAATATTCGTGACGTGGTTCATTTACCGTAGACGGACATTAGCCAATATGTAGTGCTCTACACGTACATGGACGACTCAGTGCAGTCGCTTGCCTATTGCCGCAATGTTGGCGGTGCCTCAGTGATGACTACTTTGCGCAAACACGTACGTGTTTGCGCAAAGTAGTCATGAATGAGTACCAACTCGCCCAACTTTCAGTACTGTTGGTGCCTCAGTGGTTGCGCGGCTTGGCTGTTGACCAGATGGTTGTGGGTTCAACTCCGGAGACGGCACAATGGCATTTCCAATCAGGCAAAAAATTTATCGGCCTGTCTACAGAGATGTATACATGCGTGTCTAGATCTTTAGGTGGGTCCAAATTAATGCTCAACTGTCCACTACGGACTACGGCGTGTCTCAATATCAACGCGTTCGATTTGTCACGTAAAACCTCTGAAATAGATATTGTAACTGTTCCTTCTCCATATTTGCTATAGCGATGCATCTGGAATCAATAAAGAAGTGTATGTTTGGGGATAAAAAGTGCTGCAAGTTCACAAGCAGTGCCGTGGGGCACAGAATTGATGTTTTCACTCTACATCACGATAAAGGGTTGGTGTCATACACTCACAAAATATGAGGGATTACTGCAAGACCCGAGGAACTCTGTTACTTCTCCAGAGTTAAACTCTGAGGAGAAATGGGGCAGAGTCAATTGGCCGCGGTACTTACTCTTTCCTTGAAGGCAGAGTAAAAGAGCCTGTGAACGCTCTGCTTCTAAGGTGGAGTTCCTGAGCTATGCAACTCCCGTGCCGATGAGGTGTGAATGGGGTCTGGCATTTTGTCCTTGCTGACGGAGTAGAATCTAGCGCTTGCTTGTATGTTGCCACCGACACCACAAAGCGGCATAACTGTCTCGTAATTATTCATTCGCCTCTGAGCGCAGACGCCCCAGATGTAAGTTTAGTGCTTCAAGTTAATAGGATAACTTTCAGTTATGACAAAAGCATCGTTTTGAGATCGTGAACCTTTTATTCCAGTAGAGCGAACAGCAACACGTTCGAAGAAACAGCGGCAACATCTAACGCCTTGACAAAGGTTAGTTTACGGCTCAAACAAATCGCTACTGAAATGAAGTAGAGGCTCGACACATATAGGGAAAAAATAAGATGAAAAAAAAACTGAATACCAGGGTTCGAACTCGACACGTACGAATGACGAGGCGGGTACTCTACCAGTACGCCACGTTGCATGGTAAAAACCTGTTAAAAAAACAGGCCATTCCACTTTATGGATCAAAGTTTGAACGCATAAGCGATTTTCGTTTCCAACTAAACCTTTCGTCTTTTTAATATAAAAACTACTGGTGTGCACGCATAATATGCTGCTATTGCTGAGAGTCAAAGTTTTTTTTTTCAAAACTCCCAACATAGAAAATATGCAAAAATTACCGAAAACCTGGGGCAGACTATCAGCTTTTACTTCCGAGTGCAATTAGTCCCGAGAAGTTTGATTGGCGCCACCTGGTGGAAGACTTGTATAACGTCATCCCACGGAGTCTACGAATCTAACTGTGGCACGCGTATACATGACATGTGCCGCTTCGAACGCCGTTGCGCTGCCAGCGCTCACTTTTTGCTTTTTTCACGCCTAAAATAAATGGTGAAAGAAGCATTGGTTTTCTTTGTTGTAAAACAATGAGAAAAACTAACCATTATTTTTCTGTAAATTCACCAATGGTGCCTGCGCTCCAGCGTACACGCTTTGATGAGTTCGTTATGGGGCCGCGCTGCTTACCCGAAGATGGGTTCGATTCTCGACTACTACGGCAGCCCCACTACGACGGGGGTTAACAGCAAGACAGTGCATGGGCAGCTGGTTAAAAAATGGGAAGTGACTACAATTACTCTGTAGCATACCTCGCAATGATGATGTGCTTCTGAAACGTTTACGACAATGTACTTGCATTTCAAGTTACATTGTTCACAGGCGATTCCTTTAAAAAGACGTGATGGTTCCACTTCCACAATTGGTGTCTGTATCAGACGCATCAGAGAAACTGCTGGCCGCGTTTTTTTTTTTCTCCTTTGGGTGCGTGCTTAAGTTAGTATCGAGTGTCGGAAAATATGTCGAACGTGTCTTTGGTGGTCATAAGTTTTTCACTCGAAAACCTTCAAGCTGTACAGGCATTTGACTTCGACACACCCTCCAGGTTGATCTTCAGATGAATCATAGACAATGGCATCTGGTGAAGCACCAAGCCACGGATGCTCAGGGTTAAAAACAGTCCAGCACTTTGAAGCTGAACTTCCTGGCCCGTGTTTTTCAAAACTTCTTCACACCGCTGTAATGACCTTGACTCGTTGGCAATGCCGTACCTGCACATGACGGACATTCAATTCATGAGAAGACTCAGCTCCTTCTATAGAAAACAGAATACTTACCAAATTTCAAATGCATAATTTGAGCAGAGTTATAAAAATGATGCTGACCTCACACAGTAAAAAGCACAGTAAAAACATTGAATGCCAAGGAGACGTCTGGTGGGATACTTATGGTGATTAGTCAAAGTGCCTGGGACAGGCAGGCCGACGTTTCGATAGGAGTCGTCTTGTCATTCTTGGTGTGTTAGTTTTAAGAGCGTAAGTAGTGACGTCATCTTTTGGTGGTGGCGCGCGTCCTGTTGGTAATTGCAGTCTGAAAAAAAATTGTGATGCAGAAGAGAGCAGTCCTCCCTTCATTAAAGTTAGTTGGTAGTGATTCACAATGTTCTTTAAGGGTGGAAAAAAAGCAAAGAAAATAACTCACTGCTTTGCCGCAAAGCCGAAGCAATGAACGCGATTGCAACCGATTGGAAGGTCACGCGCAGATTTTCAGCAAATTGAAACGTGCCCCGCGTTTCTCACGCATAAATGACGCATGAAACGTACTCTCAGGTACAGATAAACGTGAATAAGCGCCTCAGTTGTTACATCACAGCGCCTGCAAAGCACACACTTTTCTCAAACGTAGACTCTGCAATGATTTGAGTGACCTTTGTGCGCCCGGTAGAAAAAACAGAATCGTTCCGGTAAAAGCTGAACGCCAGCCAAGACGTACGATCCTTCCTACCGTGAGATAAGGGCGTGCGAGTGAGCGTCGACCCCCTGCTCTTTGAGGGGCAACGTACGCGTGAGAAATGAGAGTGCTAGGAGATATTGCTAGGCATGCTTATTGCGCCATGTTGCTTGTAATGCTGAAAACACGATAGCCCCCCCCCCCCCAAGATGCCCGTCAGCAGAGGTAAGCGGTAGATATAGATAGCTTGCCGTCTGAACGTTCAAGGACGTGCTTCTCGGTGGCTCAGTGGTTAACGCACCGCAGTCATTATTCAGAAGACCGAAGGTCGATTTCGCGCACCGGTGTTCTTTCCTGGATTTTTTTATTTCTTGAAATTTCTTATATATAGATACGTATACATATACAATGAATGACGGCGACGTTGACACCGGCGGCAAAATCCAGCCGAGAGTGTTCATATAATTGCTATAGCAATAAAAAACACGCAAAGTAGGAGTGGTGTGCTGCAAATCGGTGGCCGCTACAGACACAAACAAAGGAAAGAGCTAGAAACTTGGAAGCCGGCAGATGGTTGACGCGTCCGGCCAGCACAATGTGTTGCCGATGATAGCGGCGTACGCCTGTTTTCTAACACCTATGAATGGGATGCACAACAAGAAAGCAGCCACAAAAATGGGGAGAAGACGGGGGCGTACTTTTAAATGCCAAGATGGTGAAGGTAAGCCGTACCGGATGGAGTCCGAAGAGCACGTGTTTAATGGGGAAGGCCAATGACAAATCATGCTCTCAGTGTCCTCGTAGACGGCGCGCTCTGCGGAATCGCATCAAGAATTTGGCCGCACGCTGGCTGAGGAAACGGGAAATTGAGAATGCAAAGTTAATGAGCAGCAACAAGAGAAAACGAAAAGAAAGAAAAATGGAAAAGAAAAGGCGGGGTGGGTGTAGGTGGGACTTTAGGGTGAACGACGAGAAAAAGGACGATTAGTAATGCCACATAACTAGTTTCAAATAAAAAAACTAGTACCTTCAATTGCAGGAAACAAGCATGGGTACCCCAGTTGCTCCCACCTATGCAAATACGAAAAGAGTTGACTGTTGAGCGAGTTAATAGTTTGACATAGAAACCATCGTAAGAGCGCAAGAAAACACGACACCCAGAAAGGTTGTGCCTGTCCTCGTCTGTCTCTGTGTGTTGTGTTTCGTAGCGCTGTCACGATGGTTTTTATGTCTACACAAATATATTCATGGGAATTCCGGAAACCGAATTCTTGTCTTAATTTGAGAACAAACCTCACACATATCTTCGGTACATAGCTGACATATTTATGTTAGGGGACATTGGCAGCACAATCTAGATAAATTCACTTCATTCATAAACTCTTGATACAACAATTAGGTTCATCTTCGATACCTTAACTGAGCGCATGAACATTCTAGACACGACCATATATCTTAAAAATGGTGTACTCAAGACAACTCTGTTTAAAAAATAACATCTGACAAGCAACAATACACAGATTATAGAAGCAACCACCTGAGACACTGTGAACAGGGCATTTTCAAGAGTCAGGCAACAAAGTCCCGCCACATATGCATAGAAAACGAGGATAACGTAAACAGACTTACCGTCATAAAATGAACACTATCAGACAGAAACCATGCTCACACACTTTTTGACAAAGATTATATGGAAGCACTAAAACTGGACTGCAATTAAGCACTCAAACCACGCTCTAAAATAACAACAGTGACTATCCCTTTTCTCACTACAATGTTTCATAATGCACTCTCTAACATAAAAATTATCCTCACAAAATACTATCCGAATATATCAATCACCCGGAAGCTCAAGAAAATCTTTTAGAACCTCCTAAGGTCACTTACAGGCGCAACGCTAACTTTAAAGGCGTGCTTGTTCAAGCAAAACTTAAAGCAAAGACTAGGACAACATCTGGTTCCTGTGGCCGGCCCAGATGGTCCACCTGCAAACATATGCAGCTGGCTACCAGCGTAAAAAGCACAGCATCTGATTACATTCACAAGGTCACATTGAGCTTCACTTGCACTTCAAACAACCTAATGTACTATCTTGAGTGCGCCACCTTTAGAAAACAATATAAAGGTGAAACTGGGCCGCTAATTTCCGTAAGACTGAACGGCCACCGTGTAGACACAAAGCACAATTTACCAAAAGTTGCAGCTTGTCACTTCAACCAACCGGACCACAATTTCGGTCAAGCATAGCTTCACGTTTTTCAAACTAATTTTCAGGCATCACAAGACAGAAAATATATGCAATCTTATTTCATACACAAATTCAAGTGCCTACACCCGTCAGCAATCAATGTAGCACATAGAAGTTTGGAATCACCGAAAGCCTTAGAATGATTTCCGTAATATATACAGATACAATATTCGTTCAACCTTCTAATAGACATTACCGGTACTACATGAAATTGCTCCTAGCTTACATAATAAACTTTTAAATTTCTCTTTCAATTTTTAAATTTTAAATATAGATATACATGTGTTTATATAAAACTACGAGCCTTTGGTGCCACTGGGTTACGATTTCCAAACTGCCGCGGTGCTCATGAAGCCTCACTCAAAGACTGCCCGTGGGTGCGAAATGAGCACGTCGTACTCTAGCGTATGGTGCGGGACAATTCAACGCAGAGGGAAGCTGCCGCAACAGTTAACCGATGACGGCATCGAGGCCGAAGACCGTCACAAAAAAAGACTGCTCTACTGATAGAGAGATGCCGTCCTCCATCAAAGTAGCTGTTCCACGAAAAACGAGCTCAATGAAGACGGCACTGCATAACAGAAGACAGGGACAGCAGTTGTAGCTTCCGAACAATGGTCCTCACTTCCCCGAGGTCAACCTACTTCAGAGTCACATCAGATCTCGCCACCCTCGACGACCCTTTGAACCACTGATGCGACGAATGAAGATCGAGAAGTGGTAAGCTTGCTTCAATCGCTGATGAGCGCCATGCGTGTTCTAATGAGCATTATGAAGACTCCGTCTGTCCAGAGCACACTGTAAGTGCTCGACGCCTTTAGTCCGATGCTTGCAGCTCCATGGTAAACACACGGCCTGCGAGGCACCATCGTTTCGAATGGAAGTCAAGAATGCATCTGCCTTTCAGTGGAACGCTAGCGGTCTTAAGACGAGCATGTCTGACTTTAGACAGTTTGCATTTGTGAACTGTTCCCCCTTCACTCTGATTTGTGAACCCAACCTGTCTGCCTCAATCAAACTGTCAGGATATGAGTGTTTCACGTCCTCCACCCGCGGAGACTTCCGCAAAGTTATTGTATTCTTGCGCCATCACCTCACTTACGTTCACCACACAGTCTCACTTGACGAAGAGAATCAATATGTGTGCCTTACTATGAAGAAAAGTAAGGTTACTTTCACTCGGAGCTTCCAGATCTCCATTAGGCCACCTTAAGTGCGAGCGCTTACGAGGTATTCTGACACCACCTCCATGCCAATAGGTGATTACTGGTGACTTTATTGCCCACCATTTTTTATGGGGAAGTGATAGTGTCTACTCTAGCGGAAGTTGGTGTCCTTTGCCTCGGAGTACGAAAATAAAAAGAAAAGACATTTACTTGGTTCGGAAGCAAGAGGATGAAATTCGTATACATTCTGCTTCTGACTAGACATCTGTCGAGACAGGGAGGCCGAGCTTCTCTGCCCTCTCATGGGCCTTCTGGACAGCCAGAAGACGGACGTCGTAGCTGGGTTCATTGATGGCAGTGGTCCACTAGTTGGGTCTATCTCCGCTTGTACCATATTCAAAAAGCTATTTGAGGGGTAAGTGTCCGCTTGGAGCATTCTCAGCGTCATAGATTGAGCTCTATTAAAGTTACGGTGGGGGGATGGGAACACTCGTCTAACGCGCCTGTAGTGCGAGGTAACCTCGTGAAAAGGGACGAGCGGATCACCAAACTCGAGCTATTCCGAATCACTAGAGTGCTTCTGATTGCCGCGGCCAATGAATCCTCGTGCACGATCATGAGTGATCTCGTCGGGGTTCGGGTATTCTTTTATCAAGTTTACTAAGTGAGCCAGAAACCAGATGATGTGGTGGGGTTCGTCTCCCAGGGACCTGCCTTTAAGGACCCTAGCTGCTTCTTTTGAGATTAGACCCGACTGAAAGGCCCGTAGAGCAGCTCAGGAGTCAGTGTGGTGCATTTTGGATCTAGTAGTGTCATAGCCACCACTACCTGTTCTGCTATTTCTGCCATTGAGGTGTAAAGTGAGGCGGACAGGAAGAGGTCTCCTTTGTGGTCCAGGATAGTGAAGGAAAATCTGCCAGCATTTTCGTGACGGGCTGCATTCACGAATGCTTCTGTACCCAACAGAGTTTTGAATGCTCTTGTCCTCGCGAGCCTTCAACCCTTTTTAAATTTCGGATTCGTGTTTCTAAGGCATGGGTCAACAATGACCAATTTTCCGACATAATTGTCAAGCTGAATTGCCTCACCTGTGTTAATGCCAGGTTGCAGGCCTGCTGCGCTTAACAGGTTCCTTCCCGCTTTGGTACTAGATAATCTGTTAATTTGTGCCATCTTTTGTGGTTCTGCAAGCATATCGAAGGTATTACGAACCCCTAGCTTAAACTCTTCGCTGAACTGGTTGTTATTGGGATACCGAGCACTTACTTAATACTTTTCCTCATAAATGCATCTATCTTATATTTTTATGATTGTGTTCAATTAGGAACCGATTCTATGTAGTTCACGTGGCTCATAAAAATCATGATCAACCCTAAGCAGCATGTCGTCCCCTATTCCACCTTTTCTACCGAAAACTCTCATGATTAGCCTAATTATGTTTTCTGTCTCTGTGTTTAGATCAGCTATGACCCTGGCATTACATTCTTTGGCATCTGCCACAAAACCCAAGATCTTAGTGGAATCTACTTATGGAATGTCTCGCCCGTCTCCGGTGTGAATACTGATGCGTACTTAATGAAGGGGTGTTAATGCCCTATCCCGCCATCGTGCATGTCTATACAGCAGGAGCTCTGATTTCTCCAGAGGGAGCGCAAGTCATGTGTCTGCCATGGAAGGCTTAGTTGCATCGAGAGCTTCTTGGAAAGCTTCTTGGAAAGCTTGTTTTAAAGAAGCAATGAACCTCCTGGACGCCAAATTTTTATACTATCCACGTATAATGCATGGCCGATTTGCGGTACTGCTGCAAGCATCCTTGATAGGTTGCTCAAGATGATAATAATCAAAAGGGGGAAATAACCGCTCCTTGCGGTTTTTCCCCCCTTTTCCAATCGTGTATACATCTGATGTCAAATGCCCTATGCGTATGACTGCCATTATGCTTTCCAGGAATGAGCGTCCGAAATAAAAAACTGTTTCCGAAGTTTCAAGCAGATATTGCTTTTACAGTGCATTCATAAGTGACCCTGTCGGAGGCTTTCGTTAAATCTAGAGAGCGGTTTCCTTTGACATCTTTGCTCTGTGAGTCTAAGATCTGTGTTTTGAGCAGAAGCATCACATCACGAGTGGGAAGAGCTGGTAGGAATCCAATCACATTTTCGGGAAGAGCCCCTTGCGCTTAAGGTATTTATATAATCTAATATGCACTGCATCTTGCATAACCTTACCGATGCATGAAGTTAAGGATACTGGCCGGAGGTTCTCTAAGCTGAGATACCTGCCTGGTTTAGCGATTAGAATGACCATGGCCATCTCGCAGTCCTAGGGGACCAGTTCATTCTCCCAAATGATCATACTCACCCGAACCATGGTCTGCATAGCTTTATCGTCCAGGTTTCTGAAGAGTTTGTTCTAACTCCATCAGGTCCAGGTGCAGAGCTACTCTTCAGGTTGTGTTGTACCTCTCTAATTTCTGTCTCCGCAAAAGGGCCATCCAGTTCAGGGGCTGCAATTCCCCTAAAGAGAGCAAGGAGTGAAAACTCCAATTTGGGCCTAGCTGAAGATTGTTGTTGGCTAGGGTCTGGAGGAAGTCTACTTTTGAAGTACCCTCCGCTTTAGCTTTGTTAAGTAGCCGGTTGACCGCAAGTCTTTGATTTCCCTTGATTTTTCCGTCATTTAGTAAACGCCTAAAGACTGTACACTTACCTTCCTTTCGCGTCGTACCATCGCCTGCTAAACAAACATCCCTTTAATGATGTTTGTTACTCATTACTGTGTTCTTTATTAAGTATGTTAATTTCCGAAACTTTCTTAGCTTACGGTTTAATTTCTCTTTTCCACCTCTCAAATAAAGAGCACTTGGTCTCCAATAGGTGGGCAAGTTGACAATTCATGCTAGGTACATTTTGTTTCGTTGTGATTACTTTCGAGGCTTTCTTGATATCCTTCTGGACCTGAGCGAAGAGGTCACCAAGATTGTCGTGTACTGTTTCATCTTCACCTCGAATTCCGATGAAGAGATTTCATGCTACATAATTGCAATGCTTAGGAGGGGGGTGCTCTATTTTCGCAAATTTTCTATGATAGAATGGTGACTTTCCAGGTTTTCCTCCAGATTAGACCTCTTCGCTGAAGCGTTTTTTTGTGTGTGTGAAACAGAGATCTGGCGTAATTTCTCTGGATACCGAGATTTCTAGTCCAGTGGGGAAACGTGGGTCTGAGATAAGTGTAAGATCTATATCTTAGCTTGCGGCCACTGAATTGTCTCCTTTCTTGGAGCATATTGTATATCCCCATGCTGTGTGCGGTGAATTGAAATCACCAGCTGTCACCCAGGGATTATCCTTCACCATGGATGCAGTTTTACTAAATATGACCTACAGATTGTTTTTTTAGTGTAAGGGGGCGGCTGTACAAGTTTAATATTTATTTATTTATTTATTTTATTTACAATACTGCTACTCTCCTTCGAGAGCGTGGCAGTTGGGCAATACAGTAATTTTTCACACACACAAAAAAGGATGTAGACGTAAAAACATGCAAGCATAATAACAGGGCATGAGGATCATATAACCATTGAACAGTACAGAAGTTAAACGTTAATTATGTTATTAATACACAATGTATGCAATAATCACAAGATACAAAGCAAGTTATAGCCATTATACAGAGCTGAAACCATGCCGAAAGGCGATAGAAATAAAATACATGATTGAAGAAAGGAACTTATTTTAGCATTGGTATCGTAAGGGAAAACATAAATGGAACAGTTGTGACAGGAATAGCAAGCACTGGAAGCATACTTCAAAAATAGCTATACTACTGTGAAAGGAACATTGAAAAAGGTGTTGCTTTAACTAACGAACAGCAGATCTGGACCGGTGCGCCTGCATGCGTATAAACTGTTATGCGCGCCCAGTTTTTTTTTATCTGCCCCGCCGCGGTGGTCTAGTGGCTAAGGCACTCGGCTGCTGACCCGCAGGGCGCGGGTTCGAATCCCGGCTGCGGCGGCTGCATTTCCGATGGAGGCGGAAATGTTGTCGGCCCGTGTGCTCAGATTTGGGTGCACGTTAAAGAACCCCAGGTGGTCTAAATTTCCGGAGCCCTCCACTACGGCGTCTCTCATAATCATAGAGTGGTTTTGGGACGTTAAACCCCACATATCAATCAATCAGTTTTTTCTATCTGTGCAATAAATTCTGACAGCGATTGGGAGTTTGTGATAGTGGCATCAAGTTGGTTCTATTCCGCTATCGCACGCGGGAAGAATGAGTACCTAAACGTGTCGTTCCTACATGCGTATTCTGACAACGTGCGCGCATGTTTATTGCGAGTTTGCCGAGCCTGGGAAAATGAAAGGTATTTGGATGAATCTATCTTGTAGTTATTTTTTACTAGCTGGAAAAGGAATTTTGAGCGAGCGTGTTTCGCTCTTGTGGACAGCGTTTGTAAACCTGACTGAGTTAAAAGATGTGTTGGGGAATCTGTGCGTCTATATTTGTTGTAAATAAATCTTACAGCTTTCCTTTGTATTGCTTCTAGTTTGGTTATATTAGTAAGCGAATACGGAAACCAGACAGTGTTTGCATATTCTAAAACTGGTCTTACGAATGATGTGTAAGCTAGCAGCTTCGTTGGCGTTGTTGAGAGCGCTAGAGTTCATTTTAAGAAGAATAGTTTGCGTAGCGCCTTCGAAGTTATATTAGCGATGTGTTTGTCCCATTTGAGATCAGAAGTCAGTGTAACTCCTATATATTTATGTTCCTCAACTTTATTAAGAAGTGTGTTATTAATGGTGTATGGGAAGTTGGATGGTTTTGTTTTTCTGCTTACGGTCATTATCCCTGATTTTTGTGTGTTTATTTTCATCTGCCATTTAGAGCACAAATTAGCCACGACAGCTAGAGAATCATTAAGCATAATGTGATCGTTGTAACGAATTATTTCTCTATAGATCACACAGTCGTCCACAAATAGCTTGATGTTGCAAATGATGTTAGCAGTGATATCATTAATTAATATAGAGCAAGAAAAGCAATGGCCCAAGTACCGAGCCTTGGGGAACGCCGGATGTTACTGCTACTGTGTTAGAAGACATCTGTTCATAGATTACAAATTGTGACCTGTTAAATAAGAAAGCTTTTATCCAAGCGGAAAGTTCTCCTATTCCAAAAACATTTTCTACTTTAGCTATTAGTTTGCTGTGGCATACAGAGTCAAAAGCCTTAGATAGGTCAAGTAGAATTAAGTCAGTTTGACCACGGTTATTAACTGTAATGGCAAGGTCGTGAACTAGTTCAGTAAGTTGAGTTACCATCAATAAACCACTTCGAAAACCATGTTGGTTTGGGGAGAAAAAATTTGTGCTCTAGAAATACTGTCATGTGTTTTAAGATTATGTGTTCGAGTAGTTTACATGATGTGCTGGTCGATGAAATAGGTCTAAAATTTGAAAATTGTGCTGCGTCTCCTCCTTTATGTATCGGTATCACCTTTGCAATCTTCCAATCGTTAGGTAGTTGTGAAGTTGTGAGTGATTTTCGAAAAATGAGACCAAGATATTTGCTACACCATTCTGCATATCTTTTCAGGAAACTGTTCGGTATATCGTCTGGTCCACTACTTTTTTGGTGTCGAGCTTAAGTAGCAGGTTGAAAATTCCAGCATCAGCGATGTCTAATTGGTCGACTTTCGTACGATGTTGCTCTTCTATTGGCGGAATAACGTTATCATCAATGGTAAACACCGATTAAAAAAAATCGTTATATGCGTTGGCCTTGACAGTTTTTTTCTTCTGGAAGGAGATGCGATGCTGCTGTTTTAGTGGCGCGAAAGTGTTTCCAGAACCTGCAGGGATTATTTAGAAGGAACGTAGGTAGTGTCTCATCAAAATAGCGTTGTTTAGCAAATTCCGCGATGGCATCCAGTAGCTTTCGAATTCTGGATTCTCCCCCGCCTTTTTTTATTGCTCTACGTAACCTTTTCAAACGTCGCTTCGCCTGAATAACTTCGCGCGTGATCCATCGATTATTTTTTGGTGGGCGTTTGGCTTTTGTAGGTATGTGGTGAGCGATACAAAAACGTACGACAGATTTGAAGTGAAGCCAAAGGGAATCGACATCTACTGATGTATTCAACCCCATTTCTGAGAAATACAGGAATTCATGAGCGAGATGAGTTAGTATGCTATCGTCATCAGCGTTTTCAAAGTTTGTTACAATGGATACAGAAGAATGAGTGGTCATGGTGCCACCAAGAGGAACTACGCACACTGGTACGTCGTGGTCAGATATTCCGCGGGTTACATCAATTCCTATGCGGTTTATGTCGAAATGGTCGCTGAAAAATATTAGATGAAGTATGTTCACAGTTGCTCCCTGCGAGCGAGTAGGCTGCGAAACGGCCTGATGAAGACTGAAGGTTAGCATGAGGTCAAATAACACATCCGAAGCTGATGATTTATAGCACATACTATCCCAGTTAATGTCTGGAAGATTAAAATAACCCATGAGTACAACACGTGAACCGTACGCATGACGTTGCATGTAATCATGAATTGCACTGATAGAATCGTCACCCGAGTTTGGGCTTCGATAAACACAACCTAACAATATGCTGGTACCGTCACAAAGTAGTTTACAAAAAACCGCTTCAGCATTTTGTACCTCTGGAAGGGCTACGAAAGAGAGGCCTTTTCTTATCAATATTGCCACCCCACCACCACGTGTGGGGCGATCTTTTCGGATCACGGAATAGTTGGGTGGTGTAAATTCATGATCTAAAACATCAGGCGTGAGCCACGTTTCTGAGACGGCTTCTAAGTGAAGCTCATAATCGATAATCAAATTTTCAAGAGGTTCAGGCTTATTAACTACGTTTCTAGCATTCACTGTGAGAAGTGTTAGTTCGCCTATTTTGCAGCACGACGAGTAGTGGCTCCCTTTTTTGTTTGGTCGCCGGATACGTTCGTCGTTCTCGTTACACGGGCTGTTTCTGAGGCAGCTTCCGCGTGTTTTCTCTTAAGCGGAACCTTGTCATTCTTTTCGTTGCTCCAGACATAGGCATGATTAATAATATACAGCTTGTCAAAAACTAAGGAAACCGTTTCGTTATTTTCTCGATTTGCCTTCGCACTGTTCCAAAGTTTTCTCCGAATTTCACGTACTCGTTTCGAAAAGTCTTCACCGATAGATAGGCTTGTGCCACGAAGTTTATGTCCCCGTTTTAATATTGAAAATTTCCCTCTTGAGTCTAGCAGCTTGAGAATTACGGGCCTAGTTTTGTTTGGTTGGGCTCTACCGATGCGATGTATGCGTTCAATTGCTGCAGGTTTTAATTCTAGGGTGTCTTCAATTATGTTTTTGTTCACTGCACATTCAAGTGTCAAGGGAGTCTCGCCTTCTACCTCGGGAAAGCCATATATTGTCAGGTTATCTCGCCTGCTGCGATTCTCTAGATCGTCAATTTTTTCTTGCATAGATTGTATTACCATTTTTATATTTGCTATTTGTTCTTGACATCAATCCACTTTTTCTTCTAGCCTCGCGAGCGAGTCTAGTTTCTTGTCGATTTTAGGTAGGTGGCTTTCCTTTATCTCTTTGACATCTGCCGCGATTTCTTTTAATTGCTGGATGATGTCAGGGCCTGGGTTCGTCTCAATGTCTCCGCCTAGGAGTAAAAGTTTAAGGGTCGGTACAGCATGGTCAATCACAACAGCACATAGCCATGGGCACGGCAGCACAAGCAAAAAAGGGTCGTTTGAACGGATACACTTTCCATATCGCCTTCTCACCTGTAGGATGAAGACAAGCGGATTGTTAGGTGGTTGCATTCCGTGAGTGCCGCCATGCCCAATGGTGCTCTCTCTCGTGAGATGGGCTTTCATAGCTGGGTTGAGTGGTGGCGCTGTGCGCAGGCAATGCGCATATGCTATGCACCCAGCATCCACGCAGGTAGACGACGAGCGATCCAGCACGGAATCCCGCAGCTTGACCGGCAAGGAATCTTGTGCGCAGACACTGGTGGCGTTGACGCCGATGGTAGCTCCGATCCTTACTGGTGGCCCAGAACTCGGACCGACGTGGAGCAGCAGTCCGAGAACGAGCTGTAGGATGAATACGAGCGGATTGTTAGGTGGTTGCATTCCGTGAGTGCCGCCGTGCCCAAACCACGACGTAATATAAAATTTCTGGTGAATTTTACCATTGGGAGTAATTTCTATCACTTGTGCCTCAAGGCCAGTCTTCCGTTTACCCTCACAGATTTTAACTTCTTGCACCATGAAGCAGGTGTCCTTTTGTACTAAGGTAGCTATGCCTCTGTACTTATCCAGTTTTTGACACACTGATCTGTACCCCAAATGGCGTGTATTCTCACTGAGAGTTTCCGGCACGAGAAAAATGTGTGGCCTAATCTGTTGTGCCTTATTCAGCTGCAACAGTGCAACCTTATGTTTTAAGAAGCTTGGGCAGTTCCACTGCAACAAAATAATGTTACCTGTTTGACCCGCCATTTAGATAATTACTGAGTTAACCTGGCCTGCAGCCAGTCCTACAACTCAATGCAGTTCTCACGATCAGGCTCCTTCTGTATTTATGTTTTTGCCTTAACAGTTTAGCCCAAGTCAAGCCTTTTCATTTCAGATTCAATTAATTCTACTTTGGAATGAATATTTCCATTCATGTGCTCAATCGCGTTCGGTTGTATGGCTATGACTTCTCTAATTTGGTTTGGAGTTTCGTTAATGAAAGATTGCGATGTTTGTGGGTTTGGTTCTTAATCAGAAAGATGACTAGGAGTAATCTCTAACCTCGCGTTTCTTTCTTCTTATGGCGCTCGTGGTGAGACGGCCTAAAGCTTATATAGGCCACCCGCCGAAATCGGAATAGGACACTCTGCCTCAAGAGGTTCACACGAGTTCTGAAAGCGCTCGAATGCTTGTCTTAGTGCCTGTAAATCATCATTAAGCTCTGCGTTTTCCCTCTTTGAAGCCCATATTTCAGACTGCTCTTTTCCATGCTCTGGTGAAATCCCGTGCGTTACCTGTGCACCAGGATGAGCACCCATCTTGACTTTTTTCCCCGACGTTCTTGATTTGTGAAACTGGCCCATAGAGTCCGAGTGCTCTCTTGAGTGAGGGCGTCTGGCATTGCCGCGTCCTCCAGCAGGCATCGCCACGTCTGGCATTGCCTGCTGCCTGGGTGTCCTCTGCACCGGAAATGAAAACGGGACTGAAAATGGAATTCAAAGCGTTCCCCAGGCGTCCTTCATGTTGATATTGCCTTGCGTTCGAAGGAGGGAGGTTTCCCTCTTCCAAGTTTCCAGCTGCCTCGGAGTCAGTGGAGGCCACTGCCAGGTGCGCTGGGTGAGCACACCTGTGCCACCAGCGTCGTTGACGCACGATATAGGGCACCTGGAACCTCTTGCATTCGTGGTCCGCTGTTGGGTGTGGTCCTCCATAGATATCACAGTTGGGACCGCAGTGACGATCAGCAGGTGGTGTTATGATGACGCAACCTTGACACCCTCTCTGATATTTGACTTTTGAGCAAACATCTGCCCTGTGGCCCAAATCCACACACCCGTAGCAGATTTTCACTTGTTTGCGGTATAGAGAGCAGGGGTAGTGAAGACCGTCACACTACATATATTGGGGGACTTTTATTCCGTCGTACAGCAAAAAACTGTTGGGATTTTTCGAATTCTTCGCACACGTTAGGCTTCAGAATTCCTCTAGTTGACGATCAAGTCTGTCAGTTTCGCCTCACTGGTGCCTGGGTTGATGCCACATAAGCCGCTACTTCGATGGTGATAGTTTCAATACACACCTGCTGCCCGTCAGCGTAGGCCCACGCAATATTTTTTAGTGGCGTGGCTACGATCAAGATGTTTTGGAAAGGGTTGGCACACAATGCATCTTCAGAGGTCTGCTCTTCCGCCAAGAAAACTGCCTTGGCGAGTGCTCTATTGAATGCGATGAGTCCGCCTTCCTGACATCCAGTCCACCTCGTGGCCGGACGTGGGTCTTGAAATGATCCCTTGGTAAATTTGGGATCCTAGAGGCTTTCACGGCGTGTCGCATCACGCCTCGCGATTGGGCGGCAGTGCAGACGGCACCATTTCCGTCTCTTTTTTCCAGCGCCAAGAGAGAAAGATGTGCCTCTTGGTCTAGCTTTTTCTTCCTGCTCACAACCTATATCGATCCTGAGCATTCCGCTTCCTCTGAATTAATATCCATGCCTTCTGGCGCCGAGATGCTGT
Organism: Rhipicephalus annulatus; assembly: GCA_013436015.1. NCBI lineage: Eukaryota > Metazoa > Arthropoda > Arachnida > Ixodida > Ixodidae > Rhipicephalus > Rhipicephalus annulatus. The sequence goes on along the minus strand of WOVY01014635.1, from coordinate 487,869 downwards.
CATTGGACACCATCGTCAATCTTCGCGACGCGTAAGGCTAGGCCTACCACCCGTCTCGGCGCGCCAGCGATAAAGTCACGTAGGGGCTAGCTACAAGGCAATAATGCAAGGTAGAAAAAGAGTCATAAAATTTTGAAAACTGCACCCACCAATAAAAACTTGCTAATCGTTTGTTCCTGGGAACAAGCTGCGTTGGTTGGTGCACACGAAAAAGAAGCTGATGCGATAAAATCAGTTGAAAAAGTTCCATGAACAGGGAGCCGATTTGGAAGCACATCCGCACTGAGCAAACGCCCTCCGTGTTCCGCCGTCGGAGTACGAACTTTGCGTTTGTAATGATGAAAACCCTACATAATTACGCGGATCTACCGCCTGAACCTCACAATTGTTTCTCACTCATTTACCAAAAAAGTGCACTGGTTTTTGGATTTGGAAAGGGGGGTCAGTGACCCTATTCCGACTTACCTGAGGATACAAAGTTTCACCAGCTCCCAAGTCCTCCAGAGCCCCCAAATACATCGATTTGCTGAAATTGGAATCATTAATGGAAGACTGTTGCAGTGACGGTTAATCTTATATAACCTAGAGGCCTCGATAAAGGATGCTACCCAAATAACTACGCATTCACTTTTGACCAATTACAAGCGCACCGATTTCGACATCGATCTGCAGAAACTTCGCGCAATACGTCGTCGTTCGAAACGTCGGTACAGATAGAGAAAAAGCATGGATGACTTCAGTATGGCAAGACGCACTCAAAAGAATATACAACGGCACATAGAAAAAGTGGCTTGGTGACATAGGGCATCCTTCTTCGAGTCATTGGTTTCGCGAAAGCCTCTATCGCTGATGTGTAGAACCTCCCGGGGTTTAAGGACAACCTTTACTCAGCGACACCCATTTACATCTTTTGCAATTCACCTACAACGTGTAGAGATTGATGTCGCAGAATCTTTTTGTAAAAGAATCGCCAGCGAGTCCAAATTCACAGAAGCAACAATGGCAACACTTGACAACGCACCGCTCTCATGTGATCCCCGCATGGAGAGGCCATTTTGTATGGATGAGTTAGAAGCGGCACTGGCATTGTAAAGACGTTTTCAGCACCCGGACCAGATGGCGTTACGTACCGTGCCATTTGTAACCTTGGAGACGAGTGTCAGAAGGCCTTCTTACGCTTATAGCATGACTCCTGGCAGATTGGAATGGTTCCTCAAGCATGGAAGTCAAGTCGCCTTATTCCGCTTCTGAAAGCTAATAATTGTCCTATTGATATTGCCTCATACCGTCCTATTGCGCTTCCCAGTTGTGTGGGGAAAACAATGAAAAGAATGATTCTAACACGAATGAAGTGGTACTTAGAGCGCTACCAAATTTATCTAGTATGCATGACCGGATTCAGGTGCAGCCATTCGTTAATCGACAACGTTGTTGATCTGGTGACATATGTTGAACACCAGAAAGCCTGTTGAAGACTGCGGTGACTGGGTGATTGGCATCTGTCTCTACAGGAGCTGTTGCAGCACTGTCTACATCCCTTGACAGCCCACAAAGCAGTAAAGGCCCTCTTGTGGTTTTTTAGGAAGACGGGTTGTTGTGAACGCCTCTGACTTGCGGTGTAGTTCTACACATTGCAGTGAATCTACTGTCTGCCTCTTCTCTATTTCATTTCCTTCCGTTCGCTCTTTTTTATTTTTCTGGTCACGTTTCCTTATCCCCCCGTCTACGGTAGCCAAACAGATGTCTTTCTGGTTCACCTCCCTGCCTTTCTCCCTTCTGGTGCTCCCGCCCCCCTCCCCGAGAAAGCCGTTAGGCAAAGTGATGCAGTAATCATTCCATCCAGCCATCTTTCCATTCGAGCTCATTCATAGCCATACCTTGGTTTTGCAAGTAAAACTCAGATAATATTTATCTTTCTCTTTTTTTAAAGTGTAAAGCAGGTATAACCGCACAATGTTGAACCCGAGATGATTTTTCTTCACAGTCTGCATGGCTGAGCTCGCCCTGATGAGTACAGGAAACTGATTGATCAATACGTGTTGTTTAATGTCCCGAAACTACCATATAAATATGAGAGACGCTGTAGTGAAGGGCTCCGGAAATTTCGACCAGCTGGGGTTCTTTAACCTGCACCCAAATCTGATCACATGAGCCTACAGCGTTTCCAGCTCCATCGGAAATGCAGCCGCTGCAGCCGATATTTGATCCCGCGATCCGCGGGTCAGGAGCCGAGTACTTTAGCCACTAGACCATCGCGGCGGAGCTCGAGGTTACAAATTGAATGCGCGACCGCGCATTCGGTAGCACGCCCGAAGCAGATCGGGTTGGACACACCAAAATGACAGGCATCTCTTAAAATGCTTGCATCCATACAATAATAATAAAAACACACCCAGTCTGTTTTTTTTCAGCAGACCCTACTGAAAAAATGCCTACAATTCCTAAATGCGCCAGGTAAATTCATGCGTTTCTTCAGATTCTTATTCTCATATTCAAAGCCTTTTTGTTTTCCGCAACCATGTCGACACAGGCGATTTAGTGCACAGAAAAGTATGCGCATTCGAACGCGCGCGCGCCAACACAACGTGCTCACGACCACAGCCAACACCGCACATGTTAGTAAAGTGACAGAGCTGATCGCAGCTGCTTACATTTGTTGTTCGTAACAGGCGCTTACGGATGACGCTGTATGTATACGACGTCGCTCTCAGTTAGCAACTCGCAGTACTGACGAGCTTTTTCCGTCAATCTTGAAGCTACCACCAGCCGATTCAGCTTAGATCTCAATACTCCCAGCAGCCGCGCCAAATGGTTAGTCGAACCAGTCGGCCATCAAAACGCCGTAGTACAGTACACTTATTTCGCAAAGCAAGGCGCGGTATATTTAGGAAACAGAGGAGAGTCGACTGGAAGCACGCTGGGAAACACAAAACGGTGCATACCATCACACACCACCCGCCCTATACATGGCGGCTTCTATCCCAGAACCCTTTACAAAACTGAAATTGACAAAAAGCTCACCGTCAGGTGGCGTATTTATGAAAATGATCTATACCGCCAAAGCTATTGCGTTAGATTTTCTTGTGTGTAGTTGCTCATATTTCATCACGTTATTGTGCTTCATAATTATGCCAATAATTTCGGTGCTCCGTTTCACTACAAAGACAAGTTGAGATTAATTGCTGAAACAGCTACTGATTTCAGACAGTGCACATGTCTACATGCAACATCGCAGCAACTGCACTATCACGCTTGTAAGTACCAGTATAATCACCTGATAAATAAATTTTTCACAAGGTTGATTACCCAAGAGTAGCAGCAATCTGTATATAGACATGACGTGCGAGACCAGTCGTTGCTTCATTGAGGCAAAGGGCGTTTTTATCATAACGTGGGCCATGAACTAGAGTACGCCATCAAAACAGTTCATTTCAACTTTCTGGCGTTTGTTTTGCAAACGATTGCTATCAGCAGTACTCCTACGTGAAATAAACTTTACCCTTTATGCCGTGCTGACCGATCGAGGCAGCTGTTCGTGTAAATCAGGGTATGTGAATACGTAATCCTGACGACTCTTGAGAAGAAATCTGCACATAATATTTGAGTATACGAACATCTCACAATTCCCAAAAATTTTTTTGTGGTTTGCAGCGTTACTTTTTTTTCTCATTGTTATAAGTGATTGTGTATGACACACAGATCCATCTAAAGTTTCCTGCATCCCAGAGTGGAATTCCGTCCAATGAGCTACATTATTTGCAGAGGCACACATAACTTGCGCGGTAAATTGCATTTCGCCGAGTAAACTGAAAATCTTCTAATTTCATTCGCAATACTTCGACTCAAATAATTAATTGCGTAGTCTATGCAAGTTGTAATGAGGTCAGATCCATTTCGCATAAATATTTTCTTAGCAGTAATTTTGTCAAGTACGCGCTTGCTGAAAACATGTCTCGCTGACCGACACCTTCATTTTCAATGCGGATCTATACTTTCTGCAGCTCAGTTAACTTATAACAGCAATAAATACCTTCACTTCGTAACTTTAGTGATCTACAACTCGAAATAGAGAAGCAATCGTCATCGTATCTCTGACGAGTGGGTGCACGCTGGGCTCGTGAAAAAGCGGCCGTCGGCTTGCGTCAATGGCGGAGCAGGCGAGTCCTTGCCCTGACGTCATATTGCCACGACTGTAGCGACGCCACTGTTCATTCCCGGAGCTGATAGCCGTTCTTCGCTTTTTCTGCTGGTTGACGTGCGCAGGACATTTATATCGACTGGAATGCTGGTTAAGTACGTGCGAGGTTGATTGAATGATGTGTATTTTCTTGAGCAAGCGATGATAGTCAAGGAAGTGCTGATGAGTGCGCCCGGTGGCTTTCGGCAGCAGCCCGTGTGCGCTGCCCCGCAGGCCGAAAGCGCATCGCAGCGATTCCATAGCTCCTTGTGCGGACACCGTCCGCAAGAAACAATGGTTTGTTCAAGTAAGCTGATCGCAATGAAGGCTCTACTGTACAGTCATTCTTACTCCTCGGCGTAGTACAGCCGCGGCCACGTCTGCGTAGAGCACGAGAGCAGCCGGTTCTTGCTCTGCGGCGGCACAAAACCTTGATGCAGCTTGTATTAGAAGCATGTGTGGCTCAGTTGTCAGGCTGACCTAGTCAGAGCTCGTACTGCCCTACTACAAAAACCAGCGCCATTGGGTACCAGCGTCCAGCGACATGCCGGATTATGGGCCCAGTATGGCGCAGGTACTGCGACGCTGGAGCGGCAGCGTCCTAGTGCTGTGCGCAAAATGGCTTCACAGGGTTAAAACGGGTCTTCCCATTTGCCATAAATAACTAAATTAATAAATAAGCAAACTAGCGCGCATTCACATTAAAAATTAAAAAAAATAAAACCCCTCTTGGCGGGTTTTGAATCTGCTACCTTCTGACCTCAACCCGAGTACGCTACCCGTCACACCACGCCAGAACATGCTTGAGGGGTTGTAAAATGACTATTTAACTGAAGAACGCACCGTTCACCTTCATGTTTACAAGTCGCACAGTCAAGACTGACACAATATTCCTTTCTAAATAACGATTGCGCCTTGATTCGACAATGACGAACGGCTTCCGGGCACCGGATGACGTGTGGATATTAGGAAGAGCGCAAAGTTTTTTGAAGCATCCTCGTCTTAACTCTGAAAAATCTCAAATTGACTGGAGGAGCAGCCATAAATTGTCGGCTGTTGCTGCCGATAGTTTTTTTTTTCTTTGATAGTCGGTTCTCGCACTTGCTACTGGTCAACATGTACAGGTGATTTCAAATGTCTTGTTCGGTAGACATCCGCGCACACGAGTGAATATTGAGATGTTTTTTTTTTCGTGCAAGGGACAATGCTGCAGTACACACCCGGCGTGCCAGATTACATATTTGCAGTTTTAAATATTTACATATTTACATATTTGCACAACTAAGCTTTCCATGTAATCACAAGTCACCGTAATATTGCAGCGGGTGTATATAATGCAACAATGGTGGCCGCAACATCACCAAGCTAAGTAGCGCACTAAGTATCATCACTAAGTTGCGCACCCACACCAAAAGGGAGCATGCTTCAGCTACTTAACGCACACTGCTGTTGATTAACCCAGAAAACTCCTTTGCCGCCTTTCGCCCCAACCATTAGTTTGCCAGCTACCGCTGCAGAGTGAGCACATGGACAGGCTGTCTTTAGATTACTTCTAAAGAGACATTGTTGTTCCAGATATTTCAATGTGTGAGAAATTTCGCTAAAATCTTGTAATAGCTTTCACTGACACTTCTACTACTTAGCCAAGCAAATGGGGAGGACTGTACGAGTCTCATGCAGATTTACGAGTGGTTAAAGCATTCGAAACACAAAATGCTGGTCAGTGACGGCGCCAACGCTGGACGACCTTTCACATCAACAAATAATGACAACATCGACCATGTTTGTGCTGCAATTCATACAAATTTAACCGTTCTAGAAATTGCTGGAAGAGTGCATAGGATTGGGCCATGAAATTTTGAATTGTTAACATATTGCTTTCATGGTACTCAAACATAAGATGCAATGACAACAGTCAAGGCAAAGCACGCATTTCCAGCACGAGCCGTGTTTTTTTTTCAGGAAACAGCCAAAAAGGACAAACTCCTAGAAGCCGTTGGAGAGAGCAAACCATTACACAGTTCTAAGGTTTCGCTACAATTACCCCACTTGTACGATAAAGAAGCCATTCGGTGACCTAACAACTCGTCACTAAAAGTGGGTCATAATAGGCCTCGAGGCGCTCCTCGATGACAATGTTGCACCCTCAACCGCGCACGTCCGCAGATACCTCACTCAATGGGTTCGATCAAGTTAACCAGGGATGTGCATTTGATGACAAGTTGGGGTCTTCATATTTTGGCAGTAGTGAAGAGAGGCCAGTCACAGTGGTAGGAACCAAGAGCCATAAAACCGTTCCAATATAGGCTCGGAAGTGGTGTCAAAGCTCATGCCCTTTTGTTGCTGCTCTTTTTCATGTGTTGTAAAGGTTTTGGCAAGCTCGCAACACTCTCCAGAAAGCTTGGCTGAGGCAGAAATAGGCGCACACTCAAGTGGATTTGATTTGTATGAAAATATGTTGAATATGTGCGTCGAATGTGTGCGTCGAGTATTGCGCAGGAGGTACAATAAGAAGGGCATTATAAACCAGTAGTGCTGAGTATGGCTGTGTTGTAGACAGAGGTGACGAAGCGCGATATGACATCCAAATTTGTGTGATGGTGGTGACGTACACTCGGAACCTAATGCAGAGCATGCAGGTTGTAAGCAGCGGTTTGGCGGTGAACTCTTTGAGAATGGCTTTCACGACTTTCAACAAGAACACGGCCTCGATTGCCAAGAAGCTCCTGGGCTGGACCATGACGCGGTATGAATTCGCGAAGCAGGAAGGAGGCAACACTACATGTGGAAGCCACCAGAAAGGGAGTGGTTTTAGCCTATCGCGCGAGATGGCCAACAGCAATTATAGTCCAGCAGTTACCAGCCGACATCAAGACAAAGTGGTCCATACAAAGTGATGCCCACGTACCCCAATGGATCGTTAGGGCTAGATAACTTCCGTAGAATTGTTGGTCACAGGTGTGTTGAAGGTTTTTGGCATTGACCATAGAGGCAGAAGCAAACAATCTCCTGCATTAACGCTACATCCTTCACCTGAAGCATCACTGTCAAAGGCGGTGGTAAGCTTTGGGCACCCCAGATTGCGCACATGCTGAATCAGAGTGAGACGGTTCGCATGTTTCAGTATGCTGATAGCGGAGTATCAACAGTAGCTTCTGGTGGCATCAGCGTTGTAATTGCGTTGGTGAAGTAGGTCACCATGAATGGCAAAATATTGACTTGAACGCATGAGAGGATGATGTTGCCAATGAATTAGTGGGCAAGTCTATCAGGGAGGCGATTTAATTATCCTTGCGCTGTTCAGTAGCAATGCTGTGAATGTTCATGGAAGAAATGACGATGAAAGATACTGAGCAGGGTGCATTGTCAAGATATCTGCGTTTATCAAGGTACAGCACGTGGATGTTGCCGTGCAGGCGAAGTTGCTGCTGTGTGAGATGCCTTGACAGATCCTTCAATGACAACAAGCATAGTGCATGATGGTCGGTGATGACATCAGCAAATAAGGTCAGAATTTTGTAATAACCTAGATACTCGCCAGGCATTTTTTTCTGAGACTATTCACTGGTCTCGGCTCCAGCAACCGTACTAACTTGTATATACCAGGCATAATCTAGGTGCAAGGACAGTGACAAGGTCTACACCACTAACACCATAGGATCATCATGCGATAGTATGGAAGGATACTTCAACAAACAGCGCAGCTTTGTGAGCCCGTTGTCTCACTGTAACGACCACGAATTTAAGGGGCCCATTACTTCCGAGGAGCTTTTTCAGTGGCGATTGATGGGGGTGAAGTTTTGTATGAAGTGTCGGAAGTACATACAGGCTCCTACAAAACTACATAGTTTTTAGGGACGTAGGTTTGGCAAACTTGGCCAAGGCCCGAAGGTTGGCCTCGGACATGACTGAGCCCATGATTGTCAGTTGTGGTGCTGCAAATCAGTATGCCGTAGATAAAATGCGTGAAAACATGCCGCACACCCAAAGATGCATGAAGCAGCCGAGAGTGAAAACGACGTCGCCCTGGAAGCACAAGTCAGTGTAGCATTTCAGGTTCCACAGAAGGGTATTCACTATGCACTCAAAGGCCGTGGGCACATCACACAGTCCGAACGGCACGACCAACTCTTGCGAGCTGTTAAGCGTGACAAAGGCTGTCTTTCGTCTAGCATCATCAGCCATTGGTGCTTTCCAGTAGTCCAAACACAGAATTGAATTCTGCTCCTCGCAGGCTGTCCATTGTGTCATCTATTTGCAGCAGTGAATACACATCATTGCGAGCGATCTTGCTGACCCGTTGGTAGGCCACACAGAAGCATCCTTTGCAAAGAGAACAGGAGGCCCATATGAGCTTTCAGATGGTCAAATACCATTGCATCTGAGCATATATTGTACACTTGCTCATTATTTACCCAATATGCTGCAGGATATATGCATCAGACGTTACCGCAATGGTGGTTGGGTGCCAGTGTTAAAGTGATGCCTAATAGTAGGCGCACAGCCAAAAGAAGTTTGCCCGAGAGTGAAAAAAGAACGATATCTAAGCAAACATGCCATGCAGGCTAGGCAGCGGCGTAGCCACGGGGGTGGCACACTGAGTTTGTGCTTTCCCCCCTCCCCCCCCAAAAAAAATTCCTAATGGAATACATAGCACATAATGACATTAGACCACATCTGCCTGCCTGGCCCCACATTCAGATCAAGGTGATGCCCCCAACCGAAAAAAAAAACATTTCTGCCCATGCTCCTCAAGCTAGTCCTCATATCTGGTCAGCCTGGCTGGTTAAAGCGGGAGCAATGCACTGCAATCAAGTCATCTTTAAAAGGCCTGTCATGCCCAGCAGAAACACATGGGGGAACAAATTCACCAATCCCACTGGCCTCAAGTGCCTCCTTGTGGCTGTTGTAGTTAGAGCAACGGTCTAGAGCTTCCCGCAGGAGTGAGAGCACATAGCCAGCGGGACCCGGAGGGAAAATTTCTATTATAGCTTCATTGAGGGTTGAAACTTTCACATATAATTTGCAACTACGCTGCCACTTGTGAAGTAATAATTTTTCTGTACAGAATTGAACATTTACTCTGTATGACCATATACAATGAATACAATTGTTGGGGTTTTATGCCCCAACACCAATTATATGATTCAGTGATGACATAGACGAGGACGCCAGAAATATCCACCATCTGGCATTATCAATCATCTCTGCAGGGGGTTTCTAGCATTTCCCTCCATTTAAATATGACCACCACTGCCAGAATTTGATTTCGCGATATTCAGGTAAGTAGTTAATCACCACTAACTAGATCCAGGTTGCGGGTAACCATCTGCAATAAATAACTGTTTGCTTTTTATAATATTATAAACTGTTACATACCAGTAATTTTCAGCTGAGAGCTAACAGTGCTTATACAATAATATATGACAGTAAAGTTTCATGAGACCAGTAATATCTAACATCTATGTTAAGCTGCAGACTGCCTCGGCTAAAGGAGAAGTTGGGGGAGGGGGAATGCTTTTTAATATGCACTAAGAAGCACCAATTTAGACATACTGGTCAATTTTTTTCAAAATCATACTTTTACAAGCATATAACATATAGTCTATGTATGCGATGACCTTTCTGGCAGCACTGCAAGTCAGTTGCAAGATTCTACAAGGAAAGAACGTTTTGTTGGACAAGTTGGGGCACATATTTACAAAACGCCCTTCTATCATATCCCTCCTGCCATTCCCAGCTTGTGAAACAGGGTATTGCATGGCTGTCTCGAATTTACCCCCCAGAAAAGTCGCGTCCGTATGCTGCAGTCGGGTTTCTACGACAGTGAGTCACCATGCCAACGACAATGCGGCTATGCTCAGATGCATACCCGCATGCCCACGCATGCACAAATCAGTCTAAACAAAGTGGCATTATGGCGAAGATGTCTGGCCGTGAGATTGCTCCTGGCACCGCATCAATTTTCTATAGAAATATGGTGGCTTACTAAAATACTAAAATGATCGGTAATCATATAGGAAGTACTCAAGACAAAACAGAAAGGGGCATTCTTTCTCCAGTTCATCCTTGATGGCAAATCGTTTTTTTTATTTTGGTAAGCATAAATCAACAAGACCAACAAGTTTTAATAACATACACGCACAATGTGGTACAGTCAAACTCAGATGAATCGAATCCAAAGGGGATCATAAAAATGTGTCATATACTAGGTAACTAAAAGTATGAAATATGAACATTCACCATAGTTGGGCTCTTCCATCACAGGAGAGAAACTTGCCTCCCCAAGCCTGGTTTTTCTAAACCTCACAGCCTGTTTTTCCTCACCACCAGAAGTAGTTGCCTGCTTGCGCGCTCTGTTTTCATTGTAGTGCATCGCAGATATTTGCACTCTGCGAAAAAGAAAATTTAAAGTAAAACAGTGTATATCTGAATTAAATAGTCAACTTCATGCCAAATTCACAACCACACAAAGGAAGAAAACGCATAGTCGGCCCGGGCGCTCACTTACAAGGGTGTATTCATTGAGGACACGGGCTATTATAAACCCACTTCTTGTCAACGCATGCGCAACATGATCAGGCCGTCGCTTACCTAATCACGCTATTGGACACATGCTCTCTAGACAACATGCTTCCGACTGCTACAGGCTGAGTGACGCTTGGGTAACACAATTATTACCCAGTTTCTTCAAATGATAGGCCTGCCCCGCCGCGGTGGTCTAGTGGCTAAGGTACTCGGCTGCTGACCCGCAGGGCGCGGGTTCGAATCCCGGCTGCGGCGGCTGCACTTCCGATGGAGGCGGAAATGTTGGAGGCTCGTGTGCTCAGATTTGGGTGCACGTTAAAGAACCCCAGGTGGTCTAAATTTCCGGAGCCCTCCACTACGGCGTCTCTCATAATCATATAGTGGTTTTGGGACGTTAAACCCCACATATCAATCAATCAAATGATAGGCCTCCAGAATTTCCTGTGCTAACTTGCTTTCACTTCTTCCCAGAATCCTAATCTGCGTGAAGCATGGTGTGCATCCACAAGAATTGACCTGCGGGCTTAAATGCGCACCGTTTTTATTTTTTACCGTGAGAGCGTGTTCCATCACTCAATCATTGTAGCAGCGCCCTATGTGGCAAACATAGCTCTCCCTGCACGATAGGGGTATTTCGTAATCCATTCCAGTGGCCCACCTCATGAAAGGCCACGCTTGCTTCTTTTTGTAGCAATTCTGTGCCCGCAAGTGGGGCATGCTGTGTTGCAAATTCCATTTGAAAATGTAAGTATGAAACCATGAAATAAGCAATTAGACACCAGCAATAAGGCAACCTGTGAGCTATACAAATTTTATTGCATGCGGCTATTAGGTGACTGCGCAACTGACTTCTTAAAACAAAAAAATTGCAATACATGCAACTGTGTAGAAAATTGATGGTAATACGGAAGGGCGGTAAGCTAATCTCAACTCCATGCTCGGGGAAGCTGCTAAGTAAAGCACTAATGTAACAAATTACAGTCCCCTGCAGATATCTTATTTCGAGCACAGCACGCCTTCGTACCAAAACTGCTGACACGTTCACACGTCGTTTGCTGTCCACATTAGCCGCCCCAAGGTCCGTGGCATTGAAATAAGTGCTCACATTACTGACTCCCGCCTCGGCGTCACTCATGCTACTGTTCGTCAGCTTCATCCCTTCGGCAGTCATCATTGGCGAGCACATGCCTTCGTCACCCTGGTTGCCGTCAAGCGGCTCGGTAGTCGTCGATGGCGTGCACTGTCCGTCGGAAGCGAGGGCAGCTTCGGCACTCGCCAGTGTATTCCTTACAACCTAAGAATTGTTACATACGTGCGAGTATCACATAGTAATAGTCTTATATAGGGTCGCTCAAAATACATTAGAAAATACGAATAGCTCTTGTCACCACCGCTTATTCAACGCTGGTCGGCGGTTGCCACTGTTGCGTCGGCAGTGGCTGAATATTGAAGGCACTGCGTCAGGCTTCAACATCCTTTTCATCTGTAGCGGCATTTGGGCGAAGAGTGACCGGTCGTACACAAAGTCATCATCTTTGAAGTGTGACGACCAAAGTACGGCTCTCTTTTATGGCTCCCAATCCTTTCGCCTGACTGCGATCGCCCACAGCTTTCGAAGCTTTACGCCTTTCAAAAAAACGTAAGAGCTGGTCACGGGCGTGGCACACGTGTTCAGGAGGCAACCCACGGACACGCATTTCGCTGGCATTGTGCTCCAACCTTCACTTTCTGAATCAGCTGCTCGCGGTCCGGCATCACGCAGAAAAGAGATTTCGCGGCACCGTCCCGTGGTGGTACGCTTACCTTCGCCCACCAGCAGCGGCGGGCTTTTACCAACGTCATGTCCAGTTGTGTCCGACTTGCATAGGCACACCGCTAGAGCTGCACGTCGTCTGCTAGCCGGCAATCAGAGCACCGGTTATAAATTGTATTCGTGACTGCTAGTTGTTTAGTGTCATTAACATGACCTTCCGTATATGTACTACGCAATTCTGGGCGATTCCGTCCGAGTCAAATTTTGTTGCAGTTAGCCTTTAAGATGCCTGCCACTATATATAAAACAACTGCTAAGACAGCGAGAAAACGGCGCCTTTTTTCATTTTTTAACAATATTGGACACAATTCTAGATACACCCTGTCCACATTCAGGCACGCTCTCACAGTGCCCACATTAACAGACAAGTCTGAACGGTGCCTCCGAAAAATCTGCAGACTGGGTCTGTGGGTGACTGACTGAAAGGTGAAACCCGTTTATGCATTGTTATCAAATGTGTCATGGCGAAGAGTATATAGATACATACACAGATATTACATACATTCTCGTGTACACACTCTGGACGCGCATCATAAGAAAAGTCTGCTTGCCGTCTTCTCATCGTCTGCAGAAAATCTGCGCAGCAAATCTACAGAAAATTCGAGTCTGCAGGGATGTGACTGGGGTGACTGATAGGTGACTCGTGGGTGACAGAAAGGTCCGAGACATTTTTGTAAGTTATATTTGAGGCGAAATATTAATATGGAAGTGTTAAGCATTAAGAAATTGCATAGATACAATATTCTAAAGACTGAAGTGTTTATTACGTTGTGCGCTGTTAATGCGACACTATGAACGACAAAGCGGATGTTTCTTACGCTTCGCTAAAAAAAGAAAAATTGGCCCTGTATCTGCATGTAATCTGCAAATGTCGTCGGAAGACGATAGTCTTGTGTGTGGAGAGTGAACAAAACATTTATTTGGTGTTCTGCACAAGAAAATAGGTGAATGATATTCCGGAGGCGCAGCGGAGGCGAACGAGCGCATCAAGACACGTCACCCGTGAGACATGAGCGCCATCTGGCAGTTCTTTTCGGAAAACAAAGCACGTGGCCCTGAGACGGGCGGTGATAAGGGGAAGAACGTAAGGCGATGGGTAGGTGCCACCACCATCTCGTCTTAGCAAAGCGTTGGAAACACTCCCCGTTATGTGCAAGCGTTCCATGGTCAGCGCAGCGTGATAAGTGCTATAGACCTTGAAATTACCTATGTGTGCCTTTTATAGTAAAAGACGGACATGCAGAATATATATGTACTGTTATAGTGCCTCAGATATGCGCAGTAATTGGTTTTTAATTGACAATCGCACACGTATGAACGCTGATTCTTGAGCAACATTGGTGGGCGCTGCGGATGGGGTCGGCCGTTTGGGGTATCGACTGGTCGCTGTTTCTAGTTCCCGGTTCGTAGTAACGGTGGACAAACAGGCAGACAGACCAACGTTTTTGCGTGAAAGGTCCCCAAGAAAGACTATCATCTTTAAAAAAATCACGTGCTTTAACTGAAGCGACCTGGAGATGCGACCTACCAGTGGCTATGCATTCTAAAAAAAATTCGTTTCTTCGCAATACTACCTCATGGCGCCATATCTAACGCAGCGCGAAAAGGCGATCGTGTTTTGACTTTCTTAGCAACGAAGCGCAGAGATGCACGGCCATTTTAATTTTTTCATGCAATGGCCATCGTAGCTACCACCTTTCCTGCTACTATATGGTTCGAATCTGAGGAAAAAGATGTGCTTTCCTAGGCTCCAAAAATAAAACTTTTACAGGAACTAGACCAAGCTGCATGTGATCAAACATACCTGCAAGATCAGGTGGGTTGTGGGATAGTGTAATGTGTGTTTATTTTTATTGTTTATTTCTTTGCGCGGGAACGATGGCCTTTATTTGAGCTAGCCATTAAGGTATCTAAATCACTGCTTCATGCGTCTTCGCTTACTCGGCTTGGAGCAACAAAGCGATGAAAGCAGTTGGACTTTAAAATTAAAGCAAGTTTCACTCACCATTTAAGGCCTTTTTTTTTCAGAAGCATCGACAGATATTTGCAAATTGTGCTTTCTGCCTTATAACGGTACAGCGCCAAAGACAGCAGTAGTAGCGTGTTGTGATCGTGGTCGCCCTGCCTGTGTCTCATAAGAGCTAACAAGAACAATTAATTGCTTGCTTATGTCAGATTTATTGTACAGGGGAGTTGGAAAAACTCAGGAAGTGAGTGCCATTTTGGGTGACACACGGCATAGAGTCCAAGATGCGCCTTTGTGACTGCGCTTGTCGGATCACCAGCTAAAAGACTCATTCGCACACTTGCACACGTTATCCGTAAAAGCCGTGGCCAAATCCTCCATAGCCAATTCCATATCCGCCGTATCCTCCGTAGCCCAAGCCGAGACCATAGCCGCCGAAACCGTGCTTGATGGTGGAGCCGTAGGAGAACACACGTCCGACCGGGAAACCGCGAAATCCGTATCCTCCGTAACCTCCGTAGCCTCCGTATCCACCGAATCCTCCGTAGCCGCCGTAACCGATGCCACCGTAACCACCATAAAAGCCGGCCATAGCCGTGGCCAGCAGGGCAAAGAAGACGACAACAACCTGGAGACGTAGAAACAAGTACACAGATGGTCACAGACTGCTGCGTGTTATAGGTGTGCGCAGCGCATGCCACCACAAGAGTGTCAACAGTGTAACACTTCGATAAATGTGAAAATGTAAAGTCGAGGGATAGTACACATTCAGCTTTCATAACATGCAGGCCCGCCTGATATGACCTTTTTGTTCTTCTATTTATGTCTTGCTTACATAAAGCCTGGTAACACACTTTATTAAGCTACTAGTGGTGAAAGCGTGCACATCAAATACTACTCGAACTTGAGCTCATAAAGAAAAAAAGAAAAAAGAAACATAATTCTATAAACTCTCAGTACTCTGGACTGAAATCTGGAGAGTCTAAAAGAAGAAATGATTAGCCGTGCGAAGAAAAGCAGACGGAAGGATAAAAGCGCATTTGATTTTGCAACGTTTCACAACAAAGATTTTTGTAACCGCACCGTTTGTCCCAATTTCCGTCTGCGATTTGATCAGAGCATTACGTTCACACTCGACTGTCTAAGGCTTACGGTGCACTCAGTACAATAAATGCACGAAGCGGAAGAAAATTTCTCGCCAAAGATTTAGGCAGCAGACCGTGACGATGGTCGAGTACCGTGAGAGCGGTGCGCAAGCTAGTGACGCTGTGGATGGGCCTCTTTATGGTGCGCCTAAAGATATCAGGAGGCTTCCGCTACTCTAATCTATTCTTGGTGCACTAAGAAAGTAGCGCGCACTTGCCCGACCTATACTGTCTCTTTCTATGACTCAATCGATGACACTATCAGCAAGCAGATGGGTAAGCTGTTATATTTCTTTGCATTATCACATTGTCTCAGACACCGATGAAATTATTTATCTGCATTTACTTGAAAAATTTTCGCTTGTTAGGTATACATTCGTTTACTATACATTGATTCAATCAATAACAGGACAAAAAGAAGTAAAATATATATCGCACAGGCATGAATGCGGAAAGTTATGACTAACAATGATACAATAGGCAAGAAGATTAATGGGAACAAATGGAAATGACTCAACAACTCTTTTAAGGGAAGTTGACTTGCTTGTACTAAGAGCAAGGGCATTACATAGAAAACAAACTACAACTCAAGGTAACTTCATCATTATGTGGGATATACAATACCTCACCTCAAGCTTTCCGGCTAAATGTCCCAAAGAATGACTACTGAACCCTGACCAACGCAGGAGCGTGAAACCCCTCCCCAAACATTGCTAAATGAACTAGCAAATCTCGCAGTCAAGCTCAAACAGCCGCAAATTCGGCTAGACTGCCCAGGCCGCTCGAGACATGGCACATTCTGAACCCCAATGGCATAGCAATTCATAAATGAAGATGGCGCCGAAAACTTGAAAATAATACGATCAGAAGCTGGGAATTAACTGAATCTGCTCGAGTGTACAGCATTCGACCACGTTCTTTCTCCTTAACTGCTGTTGAGGCACGTCGCAAGAATGCCTTTTGGGATTCTTGCGTCGGCCCTCACGCTACAAGGCCGAGGGAAGCTGGCCCCTCTAGACTTCAATAACGTTTTGACTCTCTCACATTGTGCGAAAGTTACGCAGTAGGAAGATACTTGCGACTAGTATCGCCTAATCTGAGTGATACGAGACTTGTACTTTTACCGACAATAGCCAATAATCGTTTAAAACGATGCGAGCGCTGCACATGTGGACTCACCGTGGGCTTCATGTTTCGAGTTGTAGTGCTCCTGGTAACCGAAATGGGACTGTAGGCAAATTAGTGAACACGGAGCGTGTGTTGCACGAGCGTCGTTTTTATACATCCTGGAAGTTCCTGGGCGGGGCTTCCTGTCTTGGTGTCCGTAGTAAGGCCCACGCAACGGGGTCGTTGGTGTTACGACTTCCAGCATTCCTTGGAAAGAGCAAACAGCTGCCTGCCTAATAACACTCCAGTTTTCCCGGAGTTTAGTGTGCTCAAGGAGGCGTGAAGGTTGCGCTTTTTTTTTTCGAGATTGACCCGTCGTTGAGGGAGGGGGGGGGGGGCGAAAGTGATCGCTTTGTGGGCCCGGGTGCAAGCAGCCCGAAAGGCACTGGGGCCATGCGAGCCGTGTCTCTACTGCAGTGACAGCGCTTTTTTGTTTGCGCTCCTTGTCCGATTTCGCTTAATGGGCTGTAAGGCGGAGTTTCCATTTGCGAAACAGAACACCCGTCATGGAGGGAGGTCACGACGTAACGGCAAGTTCGAGGCGGCTGAGTGAGGAATGCGGGCGCATATGCCATTGGGACGGTATGCGAGTTCTGTTTATGAATGCGAGCGCAAATGCGGCCCGATCATTCATTTCGCGGCCACTTTTCTTTAGATATCACTTCCGTAGCCATCCGGACAACGTCTATGTAGTACATTTATTGTATATAAGGAGCTTGTTGTGCGACAACAGCTACATCGTCTCAAACACTTTCCTATGCGCAACACAATTCGTCTGAACAACCAAGCTTTTCTACAAACCTTGAAATGCTCTTTGGTACTGCCAAGGTGACCTATAGGGGTTGTTCTGCCCGACTGATGAACAGCAGGCTGCGGAATCAGATCCCTGCAGCGGCGGCCACATTTCGATGCAGCTTAAACGCTAGAGATGCCCTTTAAGGCGCACTTTATAGAACACCAGATGCTCAAAATTACTGCAGCCTTCCACTACAGCTTCCCTCATCTTATGGCAGTAATGGAACGCAAAACGACAGCGAATAATATAATATTACTAGAAGGGCTCTTTTTTAAATTCGATAATTTCGAAAATATCTTGACTCGTGCGTCATAGGCCCTTAGTAGGAATCCATCGGTGTAACTTGTGACAAAATCAAGCACAACTTTATTCTTCTGGCATTTCTACATTCTTTTTTCGGCTCCATACTCGTACCGATCGTAGTCAGTGCGGAGGGATGGCATAAATGGCAATTGGTGGAATACGCATCCGACAGTGACAAAAAGTTAGACTGGGAGATGAGATGAAGAAATTTACAAGCACTAAAAAGGATTGCGTTCATGCAGGACTGCATGCGTAAATTGGAGATCGTGGGGAAACGCCTTCGCCCTGCAGTGGACATAAAATAGGCTGATAATGATGAAGGAGACGTTCTCGAGGACGCGGACTGGCATGAAATAGACCATTAAAAAAACAACGCTTTTGTTTTCTTTGTCCAGTCGCGCATTCTATATACAGTGAACGCAATACCTACCTCGGCTTCGGCAACTATATTTCCGGGTTTATCCCGCAGGGAGGGGCACAACACGTACTGATTTTAGCCTCCTCGGCTGTTTATAGTCATTTAGGTAGAAAAGTGATGGCGTTTTTTTTTTTCTTCACTGCTAGCGAAATGCTGCCTCCATGGGCAGGAATTCAACCCGTGGATTCGCACTTAGCGGCGTAATTGCATAGCTCGACTATGTTATATAAGCAGGGGCGATGGACATTTTTCGAGGAAACTGACCCAAGTTTATGTACGTTTCTTCGTGTGCTTGCATGTTCATATGCACATACATTCATGCAAACCATGAACGATACGGATGGGGGGGGGGGGGGGGAGCGGATTTGATTTTTTTGCCGTCTCGCTACACGTACGCTGAGCTGCAAGCTACGGGATTTTTCACTCGGTGTGGCACCTACTTTTAGTTTCAAACTACTCAGTTACGTTGTACCTTGCTTGTTTTCTCGTTTAACACAATATATTCTGTTATATGCACAAGCACTCACACTGGTTAAGCATGTGCACAGAAGACACTATATTGATTGCTGCGAATACCAATTAGTGCTAGAAATTTCAAAAAATAAAGCTCTATAAACAATGCCACCAATACCTTTAGAACTAGAAACAAGAGTAGTGTACAAACACATGTATCAGCCTTAACTCACGTTGCGTCTGAACAACCCTAATGTCACAATTTCTATAGAAAATTCTGCTGGAAACACTGTGCAAAAAGTGCGGCCAAAGCGTATACAGTCTGTCTTGCTATCGTAAAAAGCACGAGAGGCCGTCTTTCATTTTGTTTTTGAAGGAAAGGAATTTTATTCGTATGATCGTCCTCATACAAAACTAAGCATTGCTAGTGATAATGACCCCCAACGTTGGAATGCTTCATCCAGTCGACCCTCCCCCACGATTCAAGAATATAGCTCCTAGCAACGCCGCTCGACACAAGTGATTGCATCACATTGACACTCCCCAGCTGTGATTTATAGAGGTGTATAGTAATTTAGTCAGTTGAAAACGACGCAGCATCCAGATTTCTGAAATCTAGAAAGATTGATTGATATGTGGGGTTTAACGTCCCAAAACCACTATATGATTATGAGAGACGCCGTAGTGGAGGGCTCCGGAAATTTAGACCACCTGGGGTTCTTTAACGTGCACCCAAATCTGAGTACACGGGCCTACAACATTTCCGCCTCTATCGGAAATGCAGCCGCCGCAGCCGGGATTCGAACCCGCGCCCTGCTGAAATCTAGAAAGAGTATTACCTTATTCAAGCTGTAACAAATCGGCAAAGAAGCAGCGCTTCGTGGACACACGTTGTTCGCCCGCCGATCGACACAGTGATGTCTCTCGTTGTACGACTCCGGCCTCGGAATCCACCACTTAAAGTTTATGCCGTGCTTGTATAATGCCTGTGATGATCCTATCTCGCATTCTCGATAAGCACACCACAGTGCGCCTGTACCACAGACGGGAACGATGCAGCATGAGTTTGACTGCAAAAAAACCAAAAAACCAAAAAAGCGCATCGTCACGCTCCGTTGAATGGCTTCATAAAGCGAAGCGAGGACAGCGTTCTGGGGGCCTTACCTTATCATGCATGACAGCAGTGTGTACGTACACTATTGTTCTGAGTACTTATCTGCGTACTAAGGATACACTTGGAGTGGGAGCAGGCCGTATAAACACATGCCTATCTGAAACTCTCCACTGTAAGAAAAAACACATTGGGCGTCCTTGAATGAATTTCGCTTCCCTTTGTCAGGGTTATGAAAAACGCATTACCGCTCTATATGTCGCAACACGTATTTTGCTAACTGTGCTCTGTCACCTGAAAACTATCAGATAACAACCCGCATTATTCACGCTGGTTAGCTACATCCTTCGGGGCATGTATATGCGGTCTTCTCTTCTGCGTACTCGGGTCAGCGAGAGGTCAACAGCTGAATATCTCGCCTTAGATGATTACTTTTAACGACAGAGTCCACAGTTTGCTATCAGGCGCAACGCTATAAAAGCTAGTGCGATGCTTGTTACGGTAGAGGCGTTCACACTAAGAAATGTTTCGATACGTTTCTTACAGGCCTGATAAAATTTTATTAGACTGGGTAATAAATTAACAGTTTGTGTGCCTTCCACAAAAGTAAGCCCCACTTCCACAGCATTTTACTTGATGGATGAGACAGTGTGCAAGGCACTCCTTCCCATTTAGAGCTGAGAATGGCTTCCATGAAGGCAGTTTGCTCTTCGCATTTGAATGGCTGACAACACTCATTGCAATGACAGCGTTTGTGAAGAGTCATTACAACACATCTGTGATTGTTCTATCTTCAGAGCACGAACACGATGACTCGCTGTCACTCTAGCTCACCTTGATCACAGACCGATGTCGGCAGGGCCATCTTAGAATGTCGTCCTAAGAATACATCACGGATGAAGGCACGAATGCACTGTAAAAATTTTGAAGGCAGACTTGCACTGGCAGTTTTAGATAAATAGTGGTATCGCAAAGCGCGCATGACTTCTGGCGGACAGTGTCACTGTGTGTGTACTTCCTGTCTCTTTCTTTTTCTTCACACTTGTAACTTTCAAACACCTTCATCTCTCTCCCCATTGTTGGGTAGCAAGCCAGCTATTGTTAACTGATTGATAACCCTAACACCGCTCTCCTGGTTTTTCCTTCCGTCTACTTTCACGCACATAAGGCGGTGTGGCGAAGAAACTTTAGCATTGGCTAAATTCCGACTGGTTTGCCTGTAATTTCAGTGTTCAGAAGGGCGAAAAAGCACGCGCTGGAATATAAAGAGAAGCGTAGTGCCGTAATTAAATTCGCTTTGCACAGACGTGTCCAAGACTTGTGACCAGCAACTATAGAGTGAAGCTATGGCCATATAGGCACTGAAATACAGTGACTTGTCTTGTAAAAGACATTTTTTTTATAATGTAAATGCAGTACGTATTTTATTGTGCACTGAGTTTACGAGGTTTCACTGAATATTTCAAATGGCATTGCAGATTTTATAAAGTAGGATAACTTCTGCTTCGTGAGACATATATCTTTATCCGACTGATCAATCAGCGGAGCTCATAATATATTGTTTACCGTTATCTCATTTCTCATTGATTAAATGTGAATGAAATGCTGGCACACATATGAGGCGCCAGCTACTCTTTAAATTTTTATGATAAAGCATATGACACAACAAATAAACAACCAATCGTAAAATATTTAACACGATTACAAACACAAAATCGCATATGCCAAAAGACACCTTCATAACGTGAAATAAAGTGCTGGAATCGCAACTAATAATGTTCCTAATAGTGTATCAGTTCGACATAAAGATCAATCTTCACACACGCGCATCTTGACTGTCAACTCGTCATAATAAGTAGGTTATATATATAGGGTTACCAATCATCCCAGAGTATGCGGAACTGTCCCGAATTTTCATTAACCGTCCCGAGTCCTGCGCCGTTCTTGACGAGCCGGCTTCATATCCTAAATTTGTTCCAGACCATTCAGTTGGAAATTTCGTGGTTCAAAGCGTGACCAACAATGCACTTCACCCTAAGCAACACAAAATTTTTGTAAATGACTCGCACAAAGTAATGTTGGGCCTAGCGGTGGCTACGAGAGGCTTTAGCCACTTCCGCGTGAAAAGCGCCAACCTTTACGAGTACGTTACTCAGGAACAGGAAATGCTGAAGGGCTTTATGACCCCGCACCTATATGATTTCGGGCACGTTGGTACCATGAGGATCAAGACTTATCACCCGCTGTCCTTCTCCGTGCAGCTTGCTTTCGGCGCACCCCTTACCGGTGGGGGTGCATGGACTGTGCAGCTGCCTGAGATTTTCAGCGTTACGCATATGAACACCACAGATTTCCACGCACCAGATGGTTTCCCCTATCTGCACTGGGACAACTCGCCACAAGGTGCCGCTACCAACACGTTCTGCTGGACGCTTGACAAGCATCGAGCGCCACCTATTCAACCGGCCATATATGGTGTTTCATCCAACCTCGGAAAAATGGTGGTACCACGGAGATGCAGACGTCTAACCCGCTCTCCTTTTTCATGCAGATGTGAAGGCAACACTATAAGTGTTGTAGGTCTAGTAACCAATCCTTATTGGTGCTTCCATGCTCATGGCTTTTTGTGGCTGTTGATGCTATTTTGTATTAATGCAGGCTTCGTTAGGGGCTGATGGAGCAGAGAAAAATCCAGGCCCAGATTACAGCCCGATTGCTAAACAGTTGAAAGACATCGTCACTGATATTAAAGAATTGAAAAAAAGGGTCAGCTTCCTGAAATTGAAAAAAAAAGATGAACGCCCTTTCAAACCTTGAGAAAAAAAAAGCAGTCTGATGCGAAAATCACATATTGCGATTTATTAGGGCCTTTAAGAGATTTGAAAATAGACTTGAGGATTTGGAAAACCACAGAAGATGGAGAAACTCTAATGTTTACAGATTTCCTGGGGTGGAGGGTGAAAATTACGGAACATCGAAACGTAGCTTCAATCAAGCAACCATCAAGGATACCCTTGGTTTAGACCCAGTTACAATAAAAAGAATACATCGCCTAGGTAGGCGCACTAAGGAGAAATAGAGGCCGGTCAAACTAAAGCTACTGGACTCACGAAACCAATCAGCGCTACAAAAAATGGCTACAGGCTAAAGAAAACTAACTACTCTCTAGGGGAAGATTTTAGTAGTAGGGTGAGGGAAAAGAGAAGAAAACTATGAGAAAGTGCGAGACCAAAACTGCGAAAAAGAAGAAAAAGGGTTATTGCCTTTTGACAAAGTACACATAAAAGAGAGCATTTTTGTCTGGGACAACGAAAGAAATCAGAGAGCTGAGCCCCCCCTCAGAAAAAGAGAAAACAGACGGGGAAGCAAGTCAACTACTAACTGGAAGCTACAGATTTTCTCAGAAGTGACATTATTAAACTTAAACGCGAGAAGTTCTGTAAATAAAGCATCAAAAAACGTGTTGCTCGAACTTAGCCCGGATATGGTTGATATTCCTGAAATATAGCTTTCCCCACACGTATACAGCCATGAAATAGCACCCCTTAACTACTCAGTTATTCGAAAAGATCGATCAACTAGAAGTGGTGAAGTAGCTCTGGTGATAAAGAAGCCTTCATGTTTTGTATTGATGTGTGACGTTCCAGATGCTGAAGCAATGCTCTGTAAGAATATGTACGGCCACATTTCAACACTTACCAACTGTTTCTACAGAAGCCATGTATGTGATAACGAAAGTGCTGTTGCTGCCTATGAATACATGCAGAATCATGCTAGCAGTAATGTTATTCGTGTGCGAGACTTCAATTTGCCTGATAATGACTGGAATACAATGCATCACACTTCACAATCATCCATTGCACTCATTAATTTGATGCTGAATTTGAGACTTCATCAAGTTGTCATTTCTCTCACGTGAACACAAGATTGATCGATATGTGGGGATTAACGTCCCAAAGCCATCATATAGTTATGAGAGACGCCGTATTGGAGGGCTCCAGCATGCGAGCACAACGGACGGGCGCCAACGTTCTAGACCTGATACTCGTTAGTGACAACTTCCCCATTGATGAACTAAACTTGGATATTGTTGATGGTATATTCGATGACAATATGCCAAAATGCCGGTCACCCCTCGGATGCACTGTTACCCGCAAATTTACTGAAGTTTCCATGCCCGATTTTCAGCCGTACTTACCTTTTTGCAAAATGGAAAATAAATACGACAAATTTTTTAAAGGGCCGACGATACTTCAGGGCCGCTATGCAGGATCGGCTGAGTTTCACGAAACTCGGTATCTTCCCGAGCTCTGGTGACACCTCTTAAGAACGAGCCACCAGTACGAAAAAGTCAAATCCACCCCTCAGCACGCTGCGTTTCATTGGTTACGATGGAACGAGTCATCGCGTCAAGGACAGTCGACTAAGTTGGGCGGTGTTTTCAAACCAGAGGCATCTTCTTTAATTTGTTAGTCGTTCCACTGAGTGCATAAGTGCACCCATGTGATAAAAGTGTCAGACACAATTCGGGACGATGTTTTCTAGAGGCACCGGGTGTTTAAATTGATTTTTGGAACTTTTAATTGTTGCAATTATTTTGTTTTTGAATAATTAGCACGGTGGCTCATGAGATCAATACCGGCCGAGCATCTTATAACAGCGCGACCACAGCTAAGTTGGAGGCCACTTGTTAATTATCATGGCAAGCCTGTACATTCTAGTGCGCTGCTCAGCCGCTTCGCGTCGTCTTTGTTGTCATCGCCGGCTAGCACCCGAGCCTGAGTGGCCGGTTAATTAGCTATTAGTGGCGAAGCTCCTAAATCCCGTGATCTGTCTCTCCTAGCCCTTGGCAGGTGACCACGTTGTTCGATGACTCACTCAGAAGGTGTGGACGCACAGATAGACAGACAGACAGACAGACAGGCAGACGGACAGACAGACGGACGGACGGACAGAGAGACAGACAGAGAACAGACAGACGGACGGACAGATGGACGGACGGACGAACGGACGGACGGACGGACGGACGGACGGACGGGCGGGCAGACAGACAGACAGACAGACAGACAGACGGATGGACGGACGGACGGACGGACGGACGGACAGACGGACGGACAGACGGACGGACAGACGGACGGACAGACGGACAGACAGACAGACAGACAGACAGACAGACGATTCCCAGTTTATACCGATAAACCCTCCGAAGCTTCGCCCTGCTCATCATCATTCACTCCGTGGATAAATGCTGTGATTTTTTGGCTGGACCGTATACTTGGCTACTTAGTTCAGGATATGCTATGACCAAGCTAATTACGCCAAGTCATGGTAAAGCCGAAGTAATTAAGCCTCAGCTTAAGAAGACCATGCTAATGAAGCAAGTAAAGCTATAACCGGGCTAACTAAAGCATGCTAGCGGATGAGCTAACTAAACTATGCTAATTCATGCGAACGTTATTCCTGAACAGGCAAATTAAACCAGTCTAATTACTTTTTACTAGTATGATGACAGTTAGTATTCTGCTAATCAGGATTACGTTCAATTGCTCGATACTGATCACGGCCTCAATAATTAAAACCTTATTGAAGACAAGACAGCTCAGAAGCCGTAGCCAATTAGTACAATCAACATTAAGGCACAACTGATACGGTCTTCACTTCGAAGCCGACCACGCACATAAGTAGACAACCAACTTAAAAAGCTGCAAAAAGCTAGGTTATCACAAACTCCTCTAAGGAGTCAGCCTTGCACAAGCAGTGTAAGCTCACCAAATTATTTTATATGCAAAGGAGCTGCCGCTTAGCATTTGCTATATCAAACGCTTGACAGTCACATCGTTACCCTCACAGCCACGAGTTAAACTCGAACCTTCTCAGAATCAACAAGTTTGTATACGAGCTTACACGTCCATCAGTTTGATTGCAGGTGCGTGCGGTAAATATCGTGTACGCCCCACCACGTTTACTCTAGCCGAGGAACAGTACTCCCGTCAAGGGGCACAATGAATCTATGAGCTTTATCACGCAGATTATGCACACATGTACGCAGAACTAAAAGTGATATCACCATGCGGCGATACGATGTCTCGCATTCAATTTCACCGCGCTCACGACGTATCCAATCACAGCCGCGTTGCCGACAAGATACGAGCGCCCTTGGTGACCACGTGTCTTTGTACTTATTTATATTAAATACTTGATAGAAATGAAACGAGCAGCATGAAAGTGCTGCATGTGCACCCTTGCTGCCTTCGAGTGTGGAATTTCCCATGCTGCAGGTGGAAATGAAAGAACCTGTGCGAAAGAGGACAAACGCCCACGAACACGCCTGTGGGAGGCACGTGTTGAGATGGCAAAAGTACAGCACGACAATCACGCTGATTTCATTCTACTGCTAAAATGTTGAGTTGGTGGCGGCACTGACGTGCTGACACGTAATGTTTCTTTGATAACCACCGCAAATCTCCCACATGCGTTACCAACGGCATGTGTGTTCGTGCAGCCGTTTTTATCAACGCTGCTATTATACGTGCTCCGCACTGTCTTCATCTATACGGCCACCGCAAGCGAGCTCGGAGCAAACTCGGCTGCCTGATAAGCTTGAACCATCCTGCGTTGCGCCCCAGTTCACATAAATGAGCTCTGGCTTCAATTTAGGCACATATTATCGCCCTGCATGCGTCATTATGTCTTGACAAAAAGGAAAAAAAAAGTTACTAACGAACAACCCTTGCATCACGCGAGATATTCTAGCGCAGAATAAAACGCTTGGGACGTAAAATGAAAATGAAAATGCTCAAGCGCCAAAAAAAAAAAACCAATTCTTGTCAGAAAACCAATTCCACGTAATGAAAGATATGCCGGGCAGGTGAAACAGAAAATACGTTAAAATTTTATGCTATTAAAGAGACATTTTCGCGGTGTACGTTGGCATTTTCTTTTCAACTGTGCTATGGCTGATATTACAAATAGCTGATGTGTGACCACGGTTATAATTGGTTGCGCGGTGGTTAGTTTGCTTTCATTCACTTTGTGTTGTAAGCTTGAGGAGGCATGTCGGCCGTTGGCATGCAGCATTGCTTTAATGGCCCTCAGTCGAAGCGTGTCCGACCGGATTTGCCGTGAACGCACAGACCGTATATACGGCGCTAGCATGTCACCCCGCGTAGTTCCGCAGCGTCGGAGACTGCCGAGCGTTTCAAGTTCCAGTTAACTCAGGAAAAAGAAACCGGCCCTCGCGAGTGCAACAATAGGGCTGCGATAGGAAATTTCATTGTGACGGCCCCCTCAATGCCTCCCGGCACTTTCAGCAGGCGTATCAACGGGCCTCTTCCGAGACCCAGCGTGGAGCGGCGAGTCCTCACATTGTTTCGCGCATGCCGTTTCAAGGCAGCGCGTGTCGGAAAAACGCAGAGGTAGCCGACAACCTTTTGCCATGGTCCGGCTTGGTTCTGGTAGCTCTCATAAGCGAGCGAGTTCACGACACCTGAGAGCGTGGCTGATGTCGCAGCAATAGAGCGCCTGGTCGGCGATTTGGTACGTATTGTCGCAGTGGCATGTCTCCAATTGCTCCCGCGTTAATTCTTACAAATGAGCTCGTAATGGAAGCACGGGTGGTCAGCGAGCAGTTCCTCTCACAGCGCGCAGGGTCCAGGTGGATTATCGATCCGTCGTCAAAAAGTTGACGTGTTACAGGGAAGCTGTCCTATGGCCTCAATCCCCAATACGTGTAGCTCTGTCTAGACAATTATGCGCCGCGAAGCTTGCCCATGCCGCTATGACTTTTTGTAGTTTTGTTTTATTTACATTTTGGTTGTTGTGTTATATGAGGAGAGGGAATGAGCCATCATGTGCACGAAGGTGGCGTCCTTGTGGTGGGTTTTTGATCGACCAAGTGTTCTGTCCTATCAGAAGACAAAGAGGTGACGATTCGCCGAGAGTTGTGTAAAGGCGGAGCCCCGGGGGAATAAGAAGTGCCTCTGAAGTTTTGCAAAGCGTTCTGAACCGGGCTTACGGTGTTAGGCACCATCGGCTCTGCCGAATCCCGCAGTGTCTCCCTACAGAAGACTGGTCATTTCCAAAGTGTTCCTATTTTTGTGTGTAACTTTGATGTCCGTACTTACGTAACTTTTGTACAGTCTGTAAATACAAGTTTATTTTCAGTCTACTAGAAGTGCTCCCGCGTTTCTGATTCATCTTCAAGCGACCAGCAAGTCAATCGCCGCTATTGGAATAGCGGAAGCACGTTTTCTTTTCCCACTTTGCTATACCACCTCGGGGGGTGCGTCTCAGGCGCCGAGTGGTGAGAGTGTGTTTCT
Source organism: Rhipicephalus annulatus (assembly GCA_013436015.1). Classification (NCBI taxonomy): domain Eukaryota; kingdom Metazoa; phylum Arthropoda; class Arachnida; order Ixodida; family Ixodidae; genus Rhipicephalus; species Rhipicephalus annulatus. The sequence continues at coordinate 459,674 of WOVY01014635.1, read as the reverse complement.
ACAACATCGAAACGAACCTGAATTTTACTGCTGATTGCGATTTCCTTTTATTATTCTTTAAAAGCACATTCATCTGTAAACTCTGTTTACTAACAGAAGCTAAGGTATGCGCTTGTCTCATGCTAGTTTGAATTATAATAATTATTGCTGGTGTTTTACGTCAAAAACAACGCTACGGTTAACGCAGTGGTGCGTGACTCCGCCTTAGTGTCGCCTCCTAGGCCATTTAACGAGCGCTTAAGCCTCAGTAGACGGGTGTTAGTAGACTTAGCCGCCATCACAACGTGGCCTCCGTGGACGGGTGTGGAACACACGCCCTGGATTTTAGCAGCGCGGCAGCATACCTGCTAACGTTGCCAAAGCGTGCCGACTTGCCTCACTACAAACAAAAGGTGAGGAGACTTGAAACACAAAAACCTTCATCAACTGTGGCGATGGGGATTGCATCACTTGAGTCTTGGGTGAGAAAGAGCAAGGAGAGATGGCCGGCGTGTACCAGCAAACCCATTACTTTTATTGAGCGCCATTTGATTGAAATGGCTTTCTTAAGTACGACTGAGTTTGCTTTTTGCCGTCTGGTGATTTATAATTCGCCTTTTTTTTGCAGCCTGTCGTAGTAGACGCTCTGATGACATAATCTCTTCCTTTGAAGTTTTCGTAAAAACTTTGAAGGGCTTAAATATGTAAATAGTCATGTGGTTTAAATCTATTCTGCCTGGTGACGCGATAATCCCTGGTGCCCGCAATCTTTTCAAAAAGGCGATAATTTTTTTTATAAATTATTTGTCCTGGCAGGTATTTTCCCTTTGTTTTAAGTAAAGCTATTCTCGCGTGTCATATGCATCAGACGTCACCGCTGACTTCAAGCACAACCGTCGATATCTATATTTAGGAATACTTTGCCTGTGTATCCAACAAAACAGGAAGTAAGTGCTTGGCCGAGAATACATGAAAAAGAAAAATGGCAGACCCCACGTACAGTGGGAATGAATGATATGTGAAGCACGAATGAGGAAGGTAGATATGCCACTTTAAAATCATCACAACGTTACGAGGTGGACGTAAATTCTGCCGTACATGACAGGCACCTCATGGATATTATGTTTGCACCAGTCGTATATATTCGTCATCCATTTACGTCACGTAACACCAAATTTCGCACATGTGAAGCTAGCGAAGCGACTGCGTGTGCTATGAGCGTAGTACGTAGTCTTGTTCTTACTCGACACGCATACAATGATTATCATGTTTGAACGTGTCATTTACCTTCGTCTTCCGTTTGCGTCACGTAGCACAAATTTAGTATATGTAAAGCTAGCGAAATGCCCGCGAGCTCATCATGAGCTTGGCATATAGTCCTGTTATTACATGACACGCATCTCATAATTATTATGTTTGCCCCAGTCACATACATTCGTCATCCATTCACGTCCCGTAATACCAAATTTTGTGTATGTGAAGCAAACGAAACGGCCACGAGCGCATCATGAGCATGACATGTAGTCATGTTGTTACATAACATGCATCTCATGATTATGATATTTGCACCAGTCGCATACCTTCGTCATCCATTCACGTACCGTAATACAAAATTTGCTCTATGTCATCTATCGAAGCGGCTGCGAACGCATCATTAGTGCGGCATGTAGCTATGTTTTTACCTGACAAGCATCCCGTGATTATCATGTTTGCACCATTCATATACCTCCGTCATACATTCATGTCCCGTAAAACAAAGTTTGGTACATGCGAAGCTAGCAAAACCACTGCGCGCGCACCATGAGCGTGGCATGTATACACGACTTACATGACATTCATTTCATGATTTCCACGTTAGGGTCTATTCCTTGTGTTCACCGTGCAGTCATGTCAGACCATACCAGTTTTGCAACATGTCATGTGAACAAAACCACCGCGAGAACAGCAAGACCATGAAATCCAAATCATGACACTTATAACATACATGTCATGATTTTCATGTTATGAATAATCACTTATGCTCGTGATACAGTCATGTTATGCTATACCAATTTTGGTACCGATGCCAATATCAAAACGGCCACAAGAGCTCAAAGTCGTAGGAGGATAGATAGATAGATAGATAGATAGATAGATAGATAGATAGATAGATAGATAGATAGATAGATAGATAGATAGATAGATAGATAGATAGATACGCTCTATGTTGCAGATGTTCGCATAGAAATGATTAGATTTGTGTAATCGAAGCTGTTGCATTATTGCCGTCCACTCAAAACTCAATCGCCGAATCGCCGTAACACGCATGCGTGTCTCCCGAGCGTTTCAGGAAAATGACAGAGAAAAATTGAAATAAATGGGTGATCTATCCAGTGATATTAGGTAATGCAGCTGTCATGCGTCGTTGCAGATTACTTGCCACGATATCATATCATCTTCTTTTTTTTTCAAGTAACATTCGAAATCAGTGTTCTTTCATATATGAGTGAAGTAATCATCATCTCTTTCTGGCTACATTTGGTCGCTTATTGAAAACGAGCTAGACAACTACGGAATGAACTGTAGAAAAAGAAGAAAGAAAAGTGGGAACACGATATATTTTAGGGGCGTCACCAAGCCTCAGCTGCCACTTTTGCAATGACTTTGACGGCTGCATAATGTACTGTCGTGAAAAGAAGAAAAACAACACAAATAATATTTCATTCGCGGAGCATTTGGAAAGCTTCAACACCGCGTAACTGCAAGAGTCATCGTGCGGCTCTAGCGAACAACGCGATCAGCACGCTTTTTCCGGCCAGCGCTTGATGGCGCTGCACAAGTTTGGCTAGCGACGAAAAAGATTGAGCGCGAGCTTTGAACGGTGCGTTGCACCATTCTAATGCATCCTCGTCTCCAAAGCCTTGAAGGTGGTGCAGAAATATTGCAGAATCCTAGAGATTGTGCGAATAGTGAACTTCAGAAGCAAATTAAATGCGAATACGACTGATATGCTATTCGACCAGTCTTCTAATAGTAACACAACCATTTTCGAATTAGCCCTAGAATTGTAATGCAACCATTTTAGAAGCAGCCCAAGAGTTCCACAACACCTTATTTCAAACAAATGTTCACTATACTTAACAAAGTAACCCTTACGATAGCTCTAAACCGACAAAACAATATCTCAATAAAGTAAACTGAGGCAAACTCTAATATAACAGCGAATAGAGCCTTAGTAATATTATTCAACTGTAAGGTGGAATACAGCAGTAACATCAGTATTGAAAGTGGTAGTTTTTCAAAAGGTTGCAAATAAAACTGATATTGCAAAAAATATTAAACGTTACTTGTAAAGAAACATCGTCATAGATGTCTTAATAAAGATGTTGCATTGATAACCATGTCGCTTCAGCGACACTAGATTTCAAAACAGAAACTCCTTTATCCTCCCATCAAGACAGAGTAGGTAGTCCAGTAAAACCCAGGGCAGCTCGCACCTCAGTAATTTTATGAATAAAACAAGAAACGGAACCCCTTTCTGTTTCAACGTGTTGTTCCTTTGATGTTTCTATCCTCGCTACCTTCTCTTCAAATGTATTCTAAAACATTTGGTTTTATTTTTATTTATTTATTTTACCCTTGCTGTCCAATTTCATTGCTTGCAAAAGGGGGTTGGTTGTTAGAAGAAATAATTGAACAAAAAGAACAATATTATTTATTGAATAATACAAAGATATCTCGTATGGTTCTATGTTAGCTAACACACTGTATTAGTAATGTGCCCTGTTCGACATATCCTATTAGGAACCGAATAGAGCGCCATTCGATTTGCTACTGGAACTTTTAGGATATTCTCACACTCATAAAGCTAGCGCATTTTGACTTCAAGTAAAATTTTTTATGCGGCGCAATGAAACTCTGACATCATAATATCTACAATGATGCATTGTACTGCATTTACGAAGTCCCACCGATGCCTACCGCTGACCACTTGGTATGGTGAACATTGAGTTCGTTTAATTTATCCGGAAATAGGCAGCATCGCTCCCTAAAAGACTACCTAAAAACCTCGGAAAATATGAATTACGAGCACAATATATATCTGCCACACGTGGCAACTTAAGTGCACTTTGAGCGAGTATACGTTCATATGCTGAATAAGTGTCCATTTGGTGGTGCGCTGCCACACGAGAAAGCAAAGTGTACTTTGCAAATGATGACAGTGGTGATTGGGGGACTCGCAGCGCGACGCACATGTATTTGTTATTTTTGCGCCGTGTTTCAGTGTTGAACCACGTTGTGTTCGTTGAAGTAGCACCAGTAGTACGCGCCACTGCAAATGACTAGAGAATGACTCACCTACGCATGTGCAATCGTGCAAGGAAGTTAACAACATGACGGACGCAGCTATTGAGCGCAACGTGTTGCCACATCCCTCTAGCGGACGTGGCTACAAACTGCCCGAGGGCGAGAGTAGCGAGGGTTTTTGTTGTCCCATGGCTTGTTTTCATATATGTGTTTATATAGCACGCACGAAGGAACTAGGACCCAGCCGGAATATGCCAGTATGGTACTAAAATGCCTTCTTGGGCTAGTTGTTGCTATATATATATATATATATATATATATATATATATATATATATATATATATCAACAACTAGCCCAAGAAGGCGTTTTACTCAATGACTTGTTTTAATAAATAGCAGTATTTCTAATAATGTGAACGATGCCCCGCCGCTGTAGTCTAGTGACTAAGGTACACGGCTGCTGAACCGCAGGTCTCGGGATCGAATCCCGGCTGTGGCAGCTGCATTTTCGCTGGAGGCGAAAATGCTGGAGACCCGTGTGCTCAGAGTTGGGCGCACATTAAAGAACCGCAGGTGGTCAAAATTTCCGGAGTCTTCCACTACGGCATCTCTCATAATAATATGGTGGTTTTGGAACGTTAAACCCCACATATCAATCATCAATAACGTGAACGACGGTTTGAAAATACTATAAGCGCTGCCTTAGACAAGAGCGTGTTTCTGTGCAAGTCACTACTACTGAGGCTACACACTTCGTCGCATCAAAGACAGGTTGGAGTGCACACTTGTCGGCAAGTGTACTTTTCATCAAGCCACACTAAATTTTCTCGTGTGACAGCGTGCAAATAAAACTCGTGGCGAAGGGCACTCGCTGAAAGTGCACTTAAGTTGCCACGTGTAACTGGGGTAATAGTTTTTCCAGGTCGTTCCCGTCTTTACGGCACAATTAGTGACGGCTGCAGTTTTTTCTTCTGATGCCAGGTTGAAATGAACTCTCGACAGGCCACTATGCGAAATGTGTACGAGATGTAACTGTTGGGAATTGTCGCCTATCGTGTTTTTACATGCCGTCGCATTCCCGTTTTGCTTTGTGTCGCATCACTATCGCGTGAGATGAACTGATTTCACTTTGTTTTTTTGTGTCTGCGCCCATGTAAAGGAAGATAGCAGCGTGTAGGCGAAAAGCGAAAAAAAAAATCACGAGATAACCACGGACTGAATGATGATGAGTGGGGCGAAGCATCGGTCCGTCCGTCCGTCGAACCGGGGTTGATCTGTCCGTCTGTCTGTCTGTCCGTCCGTCTAGTGAACACTCCAAGCACCACCATCTCGCATATTTTCATCATGTGTTTATTATCTACAAGGAGGTCCCACCTGAGGTTGGAGGTCTATTGTCTATTGGAGGTCCCGCCTGCGGTTTACTACCTTGGGACCTCCTCCTGCATACTTACCATGTACGTTTCTGATGCTAAAAACGAAACATTGATTGATTGATTGAAGTACCACCATCTAGCGGCCATTCCAGGAACTAAACAAAAAGTGGCTATTTACTACATACATCGAGAACGAACGACCCACGGCTTAAGGAGCTTCGCCCCTAAAAGTATATCCCCCGTGGCAGATATCCACTCCCTCGGGTATGTGCCACCCGTGGTTACAAATGAAAACGGGAGACGAACAGGTGACGCCATAAGGAGCTTCACTCCTAAAATCCTCGACGGGTGAGCACTTGGTGCTAACATTCCTCATGTTTCTGAAAAAAAAATCGCAGCATATCCACGGACTTAATGATGATGAGTGCGACAAAGCGTCCGTCAGCCTGTCCCCGCTACCATTCGTGGGTTCGTTCTTCCTTCCGTCCGTCCGCGCGACCATCCATACGTCCGTCCGTCTGTCTGTGCGTCCGTCCGTGAGTCTATCCATCAATCTGTTCATCCGTTCGTGCGTCCATCTGTCCGTACATCCACGCGTCCATCCATCCGTCTGTCCGTCTTGTAGTCTGTCAGTCCATGCGTCCGTCCGTATGTCCATCTAGTGAACACTCCAACTACCGCCATCTCCCATCACGCATCCCCTGTGGCACATACCCGCTCTAGAGTGGGTATCTGCCACCGGTGGCTACTTACTTCTACTACTACATTTATCGGAAGATGTACGGACCCACGCTTTAGGAAGCTTCGCCCCTAAATTGTGGCGAGGAGGCGATAGCACTAGTAGGAAGGGTAGTGAAGATCAGAAAGAAACTACTGTCTCACTTTAAACTTGGTGTGGTTAAGGAGCCATTTAATAAATGATAGCGAGGCATACCAGTGTTTTCTTGCTTGAGTCGCTACAGTGCTTTCCCTAATGAATATATCTGACGTAAGCAATTTATATTTGTCGCTCGGGGAGATCGCCAGCTCGCCCCCCCCCCACGTTGTGAGTGACACGACGGACTGATTGAAGCACTCGTCTTTGCGTGGTTTACCAAGTTAACAGATAAGCTCTGCTACACCTCATTCTCGGACGTGTTAATGAAATGCAAGTAATGTTATAAGACACAGCCCATTCTTTCCCTCTCAGCCGTATTCCGTGCGTACACCCATTATGGTGGTGTAGTGGCTAAGGGACTAAACTGTTGATCCGCTGGTCGCGGGATCAAATCCCAGCCATTGTGGCCGCACTTTCGATGTGGACGGAAATGCTTGAGGCCCGTGTGCGTCGATTTAGGTGCACGTTAAAGAACCCCAGCTGGTCGAAATTTCCGGAGCCCTCCACTACGGCGTCTACCCAATCGTATGCTACATTTAGGATGCTAAACCCGAAGAATTATTATTATATGCCCTGCGTACGTGCTTCGGTCGCTTATACTACATGCCATTCTAAATGCAATCATCATGAACGCTTGGCCGAAAGCGTTGAGGCTACACAAGTGATCACGACTATACAAGAGAGAATAATGGTTGGCTAAGTACTGCTGAAGTAGTTTTTCCTTCCTTGTTACCTTCTATTGTCATTTACTTCTTAATTACGTTAAGGTTGTAGAACCACGTGCGACCTTGTCTCGCCACCTTGCCTTTTCTCATTTATGTATTTCTTTATCTCATTTAAAACATCTCGATCAGGTTAAATTTTTTTGTCAGTTTATGCCTTTGACGAAGGATTACGCAACCTATATTGCAAATAACGATAATTCTGCATATTCATATTTTTGTCCAGTAGCTTAAAGGGGCATATCAGTTTCGGTTCTGTGCAAAATACGTTGGTTTCATATCAAAAAGTTTACGTATTGTCAGTTACTCTGTGGATACTATTGGCATTCTTATAAGCGTAGGGCAGTTCTTTTTAAGGAAAGTAAACTAATTGTAAAACAAACACAATTACTCAACCTGGCGTGCAATGCAAGACTTAGGCTACTTTTCATGAGCGTTTTACCACTCTTAATGAGAAACCTATATTTACCTTGCGCTCATCGGGCCAGTTTAATTAAACATCTGAAAACAGTGCGCACCTTTAACACAGCATTGAATGTGCAGGCACGCTCCTATTTTGAGTTGGCGCTTTCTCTTAATGAATACTTTTCACCCAGCTAGAGGAGCCTTTTTGCAGTAGTATTAGTAAATAGGGGTAGTAGTGGTAGTAATAGTAGTTGTTGTTGGTGGTGGTGTCTTTATTGGTGCTTTTGTCCTAAATATTTATAACTTATCATAGCAGCACATTTATTTTCTAACTAGCATCCAGTTTTGTTCAGCCGTAACGGTAAATAACGATTCAAGTACAACAACAAAACGGCTGCTTCGTAAGCATGCAGTTAAGAAACGTTGAAATAAGGTGGTCGACATCATCACTTATAGCTCACTGGGACGTTGCGGATACTAAAACCACCAACCTAACGTAATCGTTCAGCGACTAACAAAGAACAACAAAAGCATCAAGTTAGTTTGCACCAAAGTTGCCGAAGTACGAGAGTGTAACCTTATGAGTACCTGATTCAGCACTGATGTGCTCGTTTTCATGTGTCTGCATGACTATTCAAAAGCTTTGTTTATTACTGTATTGTTCAACTACGTGTGAACAACTTCTTTAAAGTAACGTCCAATCTTTCTTTAGGGATGCGAACAAGCAATGCTAATTTTTAAATGGACTGGAACATTCTTTGAATAACACTTATTCAGGGTATATGCTGCTTTACCGCATATCGCTGTATCTGAAAAAATAAACAATCAATGCATCTCCCCGAAGTGAATCATGACAAATAAGCAAAGCACTACGAATTCTTCTAACCACTAATCATGTCATTACCGTTAATAGGTTTTATTCTTACAGTTCAAGTAGTTTGTACAGGCAATTATTGTCGAGTTTCAGCTGGGGAATGCACGTTTCGTCGGTCCTCGCTGGTTAATCCTTGTGGCAAATAAAAGTGATACGACGGGTATCATCTGCGCTGTGATTCGTACTGGTGACTCGCGTCATACCATACGGTTCACTGCAGATTCCGGGCAAACGCTGATACCAGATTCACTGCGTCTTTACTTGGGAAATGTATGTGAGATGTGTGCGAGGTATGTGCGCCTCTGGCACCGGAGTCAGCTCGAACATGTCCTTGCATGTGCGGCAGTGCACTGGCTGTCTCCAGTACATCCTCCGATCATGCTACTATATATAATATGGGGGAGTATGGTGTGTCTAGCCACTGTTTCTTGGTGTATGCGTGCGGCATAACACAATTTCACAGCGAGGGTGCACGTTAAAGAATCCCAGGTGGTCGAAATTTCCGGAACACTCCGCTACGGCGTCTCTCATAATCATATCGTAGTTCTGGGACGTTAAACCCCATATATATAAATCAATCAATTTCACAACGAAGCTTTTAGTGACAGTTTTTCCGAATTTTTCCGACCGTCGGATGATTTATGAAGTTTGACGTCCTATATGTCGCCGTAGGGTGCGAGAGGCACCTAAATAAAATGATCCAAAAATTTTCCTCCAGGTGAGGTTCTTTAACGGGCAGTGGCATCGCACAGTACGCTGGACTCCTGCACTATACATCTCATTCAAAAACCGGAGCATCGCGACCGGGACGAAACTTATGCCTTTAGGATGAGCTTAGTAACCACCGAGTCCCCGGCGACTTTGTCGAATCTCCATCGCCGTGTTTGCATGACAGTATATGGACTGGTCCAGTAAACGACGTACACCTAACATGGTGACAAGCGGGGCTGATCAGCATCCTGGCCTTTACGCCTTCCGAATGTAGGGGCACAATTTACAGTTTCGAGTCCAATGAGGGCGCGTTTGATAGCAGCTGGCAGGTGTGGCGCGATACCTACGCATAGATGCGAGTCATACTTCAGCAGACAATAGATCCATACTCAGTATACTAGGACCTTACACATACAGGAGTAAACACGAGAGTACATAAACAAGGGCGAATGCAACGCGCAGAAGGAAAGAGAAGACTACTTTTACACGCGTGGTGGGAGATTGGGGGGGGGGGGGAGCATGCGAAATACGAGACCTACATGAGCTGTTATTCTTGTATAAGTCATTATTTGTCCATTTTGCAAACAGTGCTATAACTCTCTGTTGTCCTAATCCTAGGTGGTCGTTGCTACCATACGCGTATATTGAAGACACTCCCCATACGTGCACCGTGCTAAGCGCACCTTGGATGACAAGGTTGCCGAGTGCGTGTGCCAAATCATGCTAGGTCAAAAAAAAATACTCTCTGTCTAGGCAAGACCCACTGGTTTAGGCAAAAATAGCCCAGTGCAAGGGTCGCCACCGCCACGACCTCTGTGGCTAAGGCTCTGGTACACTGATTTAATTCGGGATATACGATAACTCACGCTTTTGAACAGTTTGGCTGACTAGTGATCTAGGAAGGATCCCTCACCCCCCTTCTTATTTTCGAAGTTGTCTTTTTTTGGAAGAAATCATCCTATTCTCCCAAATGTGCGCTGCTTTACAAAAACATCAGAATCTCTAATCAGCAAATTATATGCGCTGATCTCGCGGGTCTACTGCTAAATGTATTAGCTGTTGTTAAACTCAATACATCAATAAATTGTGTGGAGAAATGGTGTGGTTCAGCGCTGGCGTCAGATTCCCTCAATTCGATTACTTTATGGAATGCGTTCGTGCTAGCATGTCATTGTACAAGCAAGCTTCAAATATAGGCAAAATATATCTGACATCAATGTGTCCCTCCGAAGCGCAGTATACCGGCATTCGAATGAAGCCAAAAAGATGTGTGGTCTCAAGCATACGCACTTTCACAAATTCTCGATACTTGAACGTTTTAGGACTGCCTTGTTGCCGACTGCCGATTGCTTCCCTGTTTGTCTTTTTCTGAAACAAGCAATAATAGATTACCATAATGATAATGATGATGATAGCGAGTTTAACGTCCTAAAAGCACCATATGATTATGAGAGACGCCGTAGGGGAGAGTTCTGAATATTTTGACCACTTGCGGTTCTTTAACGTGCACCCATATCTGAGCACTCGGGCCTAAAAATTTTCACCTCCATCGAAAATGCAGTCACCGCCGCCGGGGTTCAATCCCGTGACCTGCGGGTCAGCAGCCTGTACCTTAGCCCCTAAACCGCCGCGACCACCAACAAGCAAGGAAGCAATGTGTCAAACGGTTCGCAGCGTTAATGGTGACGACTAATTATCATGGAGCAAACACGCGGACGAAGTGAACGAACAGTCATCCCACTTCCACACTTCCTTACTCTCTATAGCTCACGTTTACGCACACTCCCTTAGCAACACCATACATCCCCAAAGGTCGCAGGCGCTGGTCAGGGCCGATGCTGGACACAATCTTGGCTGCGTGGTACACGGCTTCTGCTCCCTGAAAATTTTACACCTACGAATATCAGCTCAAATTGCATAATGAGTTCGAACAATGCGGCTGTACCAAGTATTATCAATTTATCGCTACACCACGTCGGCCAACAAGTGCAGCAGAGTTGAAAAGGAAATGAACTTGAAATTGAGAGGTGTAGCGCTCTACATTGGATTCCGTATTTCACCCCCGCACTTACACCGATAGAAGGCAGAGCGAAAAAAAAATGAGCTCGAGGGTAGCGGTGACATTTGGGCATTCTATTAACGGGTGAACTGAAATGAAGAATCACTAAAGCAATAATCGTTCACAAAGGTACCACGCAGGCTTTTAATCTACGTAACGTGGAAAACGATGACCGCGTGGCCATGCAAATCGCATTTATATGCATGCTGGTGTGGTGGCGGCAGGCAAATTACGTGGAAGATTACGGGGACATCTACGTCGGAGAATAAAGAGAATTAAGCAAAGGAAGAACGTGAGAAAAACAAAAACAAGGCGGCCTCATTCCGAATTAAGTATTCATAGAAAGGCTCCTCCTTAATTCAGTTTCATATCGGGATCCCAAGGTGCAGGTCTCTGCGGGACTCGTAAACTCCGGAAAAGATAACTGCATTCGAATACGAGCTGGGCTCGGCCAGTGACTTAATTACGGTGAGTGTTTTCGGTGGGAAGCTCGTGAATAACTAGTTACTTTCTCTCTCTTTCTCTCTTTCTCCATTTCTGTTTTCTCTCTCTTTTATTTATCGGAATTACCAGCGAAGAAATGGAAGTCCTCAGGTAGGTTTTGCTCCTGGTTCTTCGCCGTGGAAAAGCCAAGAGCTGATATAATATTCTCTCAACTTCCAGTTTCTCTCGTGTCAGTAGGGACCTAACCGGGATGTTCCATTGCACGCCTCGCAGTTACTGCTGCGTCACTCTTCAGTGGGCCTCTGTGGAGTGTTTTCATTAGTTCTTTTTTGTGCTTTCCTATTCTCTTTGCACGAAGTTGAAAGATGACGGTGGTAACGAGGTGCACAATTGGTTTTCACATCCTATTTGTAAAATTACCTAGCTCTTAGCTTTGGTCGGTGTATAATATCTGTTTCATTTATATATAGTATGCAGTGCTTTCTTTCTTCTTATGGCTAAGTTTTGTTTGCATTGTAAATGTGCTTCGGAATTGGAGACTATGACGGTAGAATGTAAAGGAACTGCTCCTTCGCAGCTGCTCGAAAAGTTAGAGGTCACCCATTAGCCTGTCTACCCTGAAGCTTGTCGTGAATTGAGAGTGTGGTTGAATTGCAATCTCAAGAATGCTTTTTGACCATGTGTGTTTAACGAAGGTGTAGTTCTAATTGTTAGTGCCAAGTAGGCACAGAATACCGACAAAATAAACTGAGAGATAACGTTGACATTGTTTAAACCTTGATGCTTTGGATCTCGCAACATATTTTGAGCAAGCTGTTTGGCTTTTTTAGCAATTGAATGCTTTTATAAACTTCATCGTAAATACATAAGGTACGCGTTTCCTTCACATTGGGGATGTATATATCCTGACATGGTGGCCCGTGACATTAGGTCATTCTCATTTTTAAACCGCACGAAAAAGTTTCTTGGATAACGACGCCACATATTCCACGTGAAAAATGGTAGATAGCGCGTACAATTGCTTGAGTGTAACGCATTATCTTTCCTGTGAACATCGACAAATTTTCTTGATAATGAAGTGAAGGCTAGTCCGCTGCATTACGTGCGCGCAAACGCTATATACTAATGTGTCCTTACGATTGTGTCCGTCTTTTCTACGTGAAAGAAAACAAATAAAAAATGTGACAAAACGCTATACAGGAAACATTTTAACGAAGTCGCAGCGCACAGCAGTGACACCTCCGCATTCGTTTCACTTCATGAGGTGTCGTTAGGTAATTTTGTGCGTACGATAATTTCTCAACATTTACTTGTATCTCAAACACAAAATGGCATCTGCGTTTTCAAGAGCACCTCTGTCACCTTCAGTTTCATCCTTTTACCAAGCTTTTATACTTTGGATGAACTTCACCAAGAAATGGCTTCTAAACACGAAAAAGTAAATAATACGAGATGTGTATGCCTCAAAAGCTTCATTTTCCACTGTGGTACAAAACGCGCCCATGCTAGGTATATGTCGAAACAAAGTCAAGAACCTACAGTCTTGGAGCTTTCCCTTCTATGCAGAGAAACGTTACTCGCGAGTATAGAACAAGTTGGCGAAGACTTCTTTTTATGGCAAGTGTGTCGGTCTCCCTGAAAGAGTTGCAATTATAGTGGATACGATGTGTTTCGTCAAGTTTAGCTCATGATGCAGGGGGTAACAACCTCGGCTCCACTTTCAAACGGAGAAGAGCGGACCTCACAGTGTTGTTGCCTCAAAAAAGATAACAACGGATGTATCTCCTTTTTTTATGGACGCCTACAATTTATGCCTAACCATACGGTTTTTTAATACCACAGCCAGCTTTACTGAGAAATTGATTTTTTTCATCTACCTAGTTTCAATCTGTGTTGCCTTGTACAATTTCAATATTTCCCTTTGTATTTCTTCTCTCTTCTTTTGTCTTGCAGCTCAGAACGTCGATCTGGACATAGAAGTGTCAGTGTGCCGCATGCTCTTCCTAATAGAGAGATGCACGAGACGAAGTTCACTAGTGGAGGTTCTAGCCGCATAAATAATTCAGGTCGAGGGCAGCCGGCGCATTGGTTGCGTTGCCGTTTGCTGATTGCCAAGCGGTTGCTTCGCCAGACGGTCCAGTCAGAGATTGATGACTCTTTTGCCCCAGAGATTCAAGAGCTGGTATCCGATGTACTGCTGCTGCTGCTGCTGCTGTGAAGTCCCCTGACCGGAATGCATCGAAACTCCTAAGCCCCCGCTCCCTTCCTCCATTTCTTTTCGTCAACAAACAAAAAATAAGCGTTAAAGTGACTAGCATTTCCAATGTTTTCCGCGACACCATATGCACCCTGAGGTTTGACAACAGGACTTTTTCAAGATGTGTTGTTATATGCATCCAAAGTCCCACTAATAACACGACATTTTTGCACTAAATTGTTCCCCATACATAAAAGATCACCCACCAGTGTGGCCTAGTCGCTGTGGTGCTTGACTGCTGACTCGAAGGTGGTGGGATCAAATCTCGGCCACGGTGTCTTCCTAGTGTTAGAGGCAGAATGCTAAAGGCTTATTGTGGGCAAGTAAAAAAAAACTCTGAATGGTCTAAATTTTGGAGTCTTTCACCACGAAGTCTCTCATAATCGCATCGTAGTTGGGACGTAATCTCCCAACAATCATTTTACTACTATCAATAAAACGAAGACCCACTTAATCCTTGTGCTGAGCATACTTTTAGTGAAAGCGCGTGCACGCCGTTAGCGGCGGGTAGTTATGAATATAATCAATCGTGAATTCGAATTCTGATACAGCGCTCACGCAGGACGTCTCTGTTGCGAACCTGTCTGCGGTGCTAAACGGTGTTCCAAACTCGTCTGAGTCCACTAAAGGCAAGCATTCCAGCAACACTTTCTGAACGTGTTTCATGAGATGGAAACAACATCGAAAGTGTCATTGATACTCCTTTAACAGGCTTTGCTAATTCAAAATACCAGCACTTATCATATCATCGTCGCGCAATGATGTTCATGCACTACTGCAGTGGTACTAAACTGACCATTTGCACCATGTCCGGCAGACCCTGTGGCGTGACCACACTGCTCACCCTCCTTTTTTTAGGGGCGAAACTCCTTATAGCGACACCCGTTCGTCCCCCGTAGTATGTAACAATTATAACATTTTGACCTCCAAGGTGGTGCCGGTGAGAGACTTCTTCTGTGCGTTGTTGAACAATAAAAAATAGTGCTCAATGTACATGTCAATGGCTGCTAATGCGGAATGAGAGACAGGAGCCTTTGGCTTTTAGTTAAGGCGCAGGCTGCGATCGCCATTAGCAGCCATTGGCATGTACATTGAGCACTATCTCACAAGAAAGGGTTGCTACGTTATACTCGCTGGGTGTAACCTCCTTAGCTTTAGAAAGGTTTAGCGAGCGTTGAGCCGCAGTGCCATGAATACAATGAAGTTGTATATACCTTGAATGAACTCGAGGTGGTTAAATATGGGAAGTAGATACGAAGCGCAAGCCGTAAGAAAGTAAAAGCCGAATTCTCCGCCTCTCATTTCCCATTAGCAGCCATTGGCATGTACATTGAGCACTATCTGACTGAAAAAGTTTGCTACGTCATACTCGCTGGGCGTAACCTCCTTGGTTTTCGAAAGGTTTAGCGAGCGTTCGGCCGCAGTGCCATGAATACAGTGAACTAGTATATACCATGAACTCGAGGTGGTTAAAGGTGGGAAGTGGACCCGAAGCGCAAGCCGTATGAAAGTGTGCGTGTGCCACCTCTCGTTTAGTCCTTGGAATGTCCGCTGGATGGCGGTGCTTCTATATGGGGAATATATGATGAAAAGATGCGAAATGGTGGTACTTGGAGTGTTGAATAGATGGACGAACGGACACATAGACAGATGCATGGATGGACGCATGAACGGACGCAGGGGCGGAAGCATGGACGAACGCATGGACGGACGCACGAACAGACGCACGCACGGACGGGCTGATGGACGCATGGACGGTCACACTGACGGACGCATGAACGGACGGAAGCAAGAACGAATGGACGGACGAATTCTTCACCCCACTCTCCATCATTCACCCCGTGGATATGCTGCCATTTTTTTTCTCGCTTTCAACTCTTCCCTATGTCATAACTCCCTCGCTCAGGGTAGCAAACCAGATGCTAGTCCAGCTGATTCCTACTGCTTTCCTCTCTTACTTTAGCCCCCCCTTTCACCAGTCATTTGATAAGAGAGTAGGACAAGCTGCCTTAAAGTCCAGTATGAACCATCAATTAAAACTTTAAGGGGAGGAAGCAGAAAAGAAACTATAGGAGGGGGAAAATCACACCATATCCACGGAGTGAATAATGATGAGTGAGGTGAATCGCAAGTCTGTCCAACCGTTCGTCCATCTGTCTGTCTGTCTGTCTGTTTGTCTGTCTGTCTGTCTGTCTGTCTGTCTGTCTGTCTGTCTGTCTGTCTGTCTGTCTGTCTGTCTGTCTGTCTGTCTGTCTGTCTGTCTGTCTGTCTGTCCGTCCGTGGATATGATGTGATGGCTACGCCGGAGGAATGGACTGCCCTAGACTATGAGGAGCTTCGCCCCTAAAACGGAAGAACAGTGAGGTTAGCCAATTTTCATATTAGCTGGCTACCTGTACATCCGAGGGTTGTAAAAAAGAAAATGGAAACAGTTACGACGCTGCCTAAAGTTTGTCCCCAGCACTCTAAGAGAGCTTTAAAAGCTTTCCGTGCTGAGGATGGTCTCGGCCAGTGCCCTCAGTCCTGTTCCGTCTACGACGGGCGATTGTCAAGTCTATGTAACACTTTTGATAGTTATTTTTCTTGGTGCATTGAAGACAGGACACTCACAGATAATGTGGACGATTGTCTCCTTACAGCTAGAGTTCTTCCACGACAGGCTAGTGGACATTCCGATTCTCAATGAATAAGCATTCGTAAAGGCCACCAGAGCCACTGATGACAAAAAAGCGTCCTGAAATCTACTAATTATCGATGGAAAACAGAACTGTAGATTCTAGTCCAAGCTGTACAGATGGGCTTTGGTACATTCCTTACAGTTGCACTGTACGAATGAAAATTCACGTCTAAGTGAACGGAGCCCTGTTACGGCGTTCGAGAGCATCATGAGCAGATCAGGCGGCTTCATCTGAACGATCGTATCCGTAGGTACCGCAACGACCCGGTATCCGCTGATAAGCAATGTTGCATCACTTCTCTACAGTAATGGTATGAAGCCGTCCAGTGTCTGCGAATAATTACTAACTGGTCTATGTCGATAGGAAAACATAATACATTGTAGGGCTCCTTTGGAGTCGTAGAAAACTGACCATGTCTGTGGTGATTCTACTACGAACTCTAGAGCAGCACGTATGGTGGTGCGTTTTACGGCCGTTGATGACGTTCCTCTGCAAGCTCACCGTTGATCACTGGTGAGCTTGCAGAGGAAGCTGAATGATCCATGAAAATGTGAAGGCATTCACTATGTTATTCATGCAGGAGCAGTAGTGTGGATTGTTGTAGGGCCAAATATGACAACTGTCTTTTTTATGGCGAAAATAGTTATCAAGGCTTCCAGTGGATTCAACCACCACAACGGTAACAGTGGTCTTGCTGCGTGAGAGAAGTTCGCGGTAATCATTACGCTTTCATGAGCAATAATACCGCTGGAAGCAGAATGTGGCCAAAAAGTTGTATGTTAGGGGAGTTGGTGTGATAAAATCTAGGCGGCATATCTTGAAGCATTGATGCGAATGTGTGTTGTTACTAGGTGTTCACGAGTGATGGCGACTGTCACTGCCGAAGACGCACACCTCGGAAGCTCTAGGCATATTCTCCGAGCTTGAGCTTTAATCGACTGTAAGACGCGTACGTTTGCTCTTCTGGTTCTACCCAGCACAAGTAAGCTGTAGCGCATGAAGCTGAAGAAACGTACAGGATATATTTGCAGCATCACTCGTACAGGTAACTCACACAATATCTCCGTAAAAAAGCCTTAGGACGTGTGGGATCATGGTGAGTTTCTTTTTTCATGTAGGCGATGTCAGGGATTCAGGACCAAACATGACTTAATATTTCTCTCAAAAAACGGTGGGTCTTCTCATAGGTTTCAGTGGACCTATTGATTCATATGACTTGTGGGGTTAGCCCACCGCCATGGTGGTCTAATGATTATGGTGTTCGACTGCTGACCTTCAGTTAACGGGATCAAATCCCGGCCCCAGCCACAACATTTTCGGAGAATGTGAAAATTACTGATGACTGTGGGTTTAGATTTAGGTCACAAACTTTGCAAAGCCCTCCACTACTGTGCCTCTCTTAACAATATTGTCGTTTTGGTACGCTAAATCCTAACAGTTATTAATACGTATGGGGTCACTATACTGGGCGCAAACGCAACCAGTTGGCATTTCAGGCGACTGCGTCAGTCCCCGTCCTTGGAGATGGTTTGACATCATTGCAGCCGCTCTCTGGAGTATGGCTCCAATGGGTAGACGCGTGATCCCTGGCGCCCAGATGTACATATTGTATGCGTAGGTTCACAGATGCGCAGACCATGGAAGCACGCCAAGGAGACCAGTAAGAGAAATTTTAAAGAGTACGGGGCTCAGGACTCCACCTTAAGGTACTCCACGACAAGTACATTGGTGTGTTGTTGAACCATCGTCTACATGAACAGAGAAGGTTCCAAACGCCAAATACCTTCAAATCCATTGCTAAACCCGTCTCTCTGTGTACTCTGTGGCGTTTTTATGATGGGCGTATAAATAGCGTACAGTGCATCTTTCTTAGAAATATTTTTTTTACAAATGTGTCATGACAGGGAGGCATCAGTCACCTTCACAGATGTAAAAGCGTAATTTTTTTCCTGGTTTTTACCTCTAGCTTTCTTATTGCCAACGTGCGGCGGAATGCCATCTATGTAGAAAATCTGAAAAATGTTAACCACATGATCCCGACACACCGATTCCTTTAAAAATTCGAACAAACAAAGAACACACACGTAATTTACGACATTCATTGTCGAATTTAGAAGCCCCGCGGGCGCACCGGACCCACAGGAAGAAATATTTCATAAGAAAGTGGAGATTTAATACTCGTCGCAACAATAACTTTTGAAAAAACAGCATGTCCCTTCAATGCACCAAAGGCATGCGCCAATCAAGTACTTGACATACCATTAAACTGAGCTACAGACTACAGCACTATACAGAGGCCATAATATCCGATCAGTAGTATTGCCCCGAAATGCACCACAAAGAAGAGGAACTGTCTTCTCCTGATTTCATAATATTACTTCCTAATATTACTGACAGATTAACATAATGGCACAAGTTGCAGATCTGTAGCTCCTTCTTGAAGCGCGTATGATGGCGTTCGCTCGTTTCAAATTCGTCGTGAATTGCATTCTGAAACAAAGCAAAGATGTTTCCCAGGAAAGCACCTCGCCTTAACTTTTCCAAGGTTATTGATCCACTCCGAGCAAAGGTCGCAATGCTTCAATGTCCTTCAGCCAAGCGCCAATCTCCGTTCGTAGATTAACTGGCTTCCAACCTTTCTTGTACCCATTAACTGTGGCTAATCATCAAAAGAGTATGAAGCTGGAAAATGCAGCACAGTCGCAAACGCACGTGCCCGCCACTACGAATTGCGCGCATGCCGTATCCGGCTATGTGGAGCGAGGTAATTCACTTAGCGCTAAGGCGGGAGTATGTACGCACGCATCGCGTGGTGCCCGCCCCATCCGCGCGCAACTTTTCGCGCTCGAAATCACTCGTGACAAGCAAGCGACGCGCGGTTTTGAATCCTCGCAAGACGGAGATTGGGTTTTTCACCCTGCGGCTAGGGCTGCGTCACCCGGGCAGCCAATTTGCTTCCCGTCCGGGCTCGACTTGACTCGGCTTCATCTCGTGCGTATACATACCCCCCTTTCCCACTTTCATCCACCGCCATCACGGCCGGCGCCTGCGTCGCTCATGACCTGGAGCGCCTACCCACGACCACTTTGGTAAGTTAATAATTTCCGGCTCCGGCAATCAGCTCGCGTCGAAGACAGTGCCCCTAATGAAACAAAGGATGGCCATTCCCCTAATTGCAGTAGAAGGCCTTAATCAGTGTCGCTTCTGACTTTATTACCTTTCCATTATTTATTATTACTTTTTTTTTCGTTGTGCACATTGCCCCACGTAGTCCGCTAATATGGAGGAGCCATCATATAGAAGATTCTACCGCGGAGACAGGTGAAAACTTTATGCTATCAAACGTGTTCTTTGCGCTTCTGACCGAATGTGGGCGGTATATTATACGCGCACAGAACTGGGGTTGGGCATAGAGTACGGCTGCGTTCGTAGGGTTTCCTTGTAATCAGAGTGATTCTGAGTAAAAATAGCCGACGTAGTCATGCCGGTAAGAAGCAACCACTGCAAAATAACAAAAATGCCGACCGAGGTGAAACACAAAAAACTTAAAAAGACGTTTCGGCTTCCCACACGGGAGCTTTGTTCACAGTGACCGCAAATGCCGTAGTCTACACCATTTGCGGTCACTGTGAACAAGGCTCCCGTGTGGGGAGCCGAAACAATACAGTTTATACAGTTTATATGTAGAGAAAAAAAACATTCTATAGGATTATTATTTGTAATGCAAATTTATGAGAACACTGGTTTATTTTTCTGAAAAAAAATTCTCATCATTTCTATTTCGCTGTAAATTGCACAGTGAGAACCTTTATTTATTTATTTATTTATTTATCTATTTATTTATTTGAATACCCTAAGGGACCGGAGGGCATTAAATGGGGGGGGGGGAGGGAGCTGGAGGATTCAAAAGGCACGAAATAAAATCATATTTAGGAATACAGCAACACAGAATACCGAATACAGCAAAAGGACAAACTATAAATGCAATGCAGGAAAAATAACATTTCATAAACCACCACGTCGCGGGATCGAATCCCGGCTGCGGCGGCTGCCTTTCCGATGGAGGCGGAAATGTTGTAGGCCCGTGTGCTCAGATTTGGGGGCACGTTAAAGAACCCCTTGTGGTCAAAATTTCCGGTGCCCTCCACTATGGCGTATCTCGTAATCATATGGTGCTTTTGGGACGTTAAATTCCACATATCTATCTAAACGATTTCAGCGATAATTGAAAAGACTGATGATTGTTGATAGTGGCAATGATAGATGGCGGTTAACTCCATTGATCTATTGCTACTAACTACAAATGGAAGAGGTGAATTCCAGTTTATTTCACTGTGAACAAATAATGGCTTTACTTTATAGGCGTGGACTAATCTGGATGAGATGTGGTGCGCGGGTATAGTATGGAAACGCGAAAAAGACGTGGTGCTATGGTAGAGGGTGTGAAATTAGGATAACCGGGCAGTGTTCGACGCAATACGAGTGAATGCATATTAAGAGTGCATTTTAGACTTGTGACACTTTGAAATCGAAACAAAATAATAGGATCAACTGGGCTGCTTTGCTTTGGACCGCTTCGAGGTGATTGCTTGATATGTGCGGTTCAACATCCCAAAACCAATATATGATTATGAGAGACGCTGTAGTGGAGGCCTACGGAAATTTCGACTACCTGGGGTTCTTTAATGTGCACCCAAATCTGAGCACACGGGCCTACAGCATTGCCGCCTCCGTCAGAAATGCAGCCGCCGCAACCGGGATATGATCCTGCGACCTGCGGGTCAGCAGCCGAGTGCCTTAGCCATCAGACCCCCGCGGCCGGGCGCTTCGAGGTCATTGAACCAAGTGATACGGGGTGATTGCCAAATAATAAATGCGTATTCTAATGAAGGACGCATGAGTGAACTATGGGCTAATAATCTGGTGTCCCGGTTCGCAAGATGTATAGGTGTCGTCTCAAGAGCCCGAGCTTCTTTAGGGCTTTAGATGTTGCGTACTCTATGTGGTTAGTTCAGGTCAAGCTTGAAATAAATATGCACCTAGGTATTAATATGTAGAAATTGGGCCAATATTTATATAGTCTATTGTGTATGAGTTGGTCTGAAAATTTGCTGCCGTACTAAACCTAATGTGCCTTGTTTTATCTGTATTAACGTGCATCTGCCATACGGAGCACCAGTCTGTCAGTTTCTTGAGGGCGGGCTGTAAGGGAATGAGGTCGGTGGGAGACGATATTTTCTTATACATTATGCAGTCAACTGCAAACAATCTGACTGATCTATTTATGTCGGTTGCTATGTCATTGATTTATATCAAAAATAAAGTGGACCCAGCACTAACACTTGTGGTACACCTGATATTACATGTTCGCTATTTGAAATATGGTTTTGAATTTCGACAAACTGTTTTCGGTTTGTCAGAAAATGTTCAATTCATTTTGTTGTTTTGTGGTCAAGCTGCAGATTGCGTACTTTTGAAGTCAAGCGGTTGTGAGGGACGCGATCGAATGCCTTCGAAAAGTCGATGAAGATTACGTCGACGTACAGTGATGAGTGCAGTGATTCATGAAGATCTGTCACTAATTCAAAAAAGTTGGGTTTGGCAAGACAGGTTTTTGTGAAATCCATGCTGGATTATGAGAAGTAACTTCATATGCACTATCACTTCTTTTGGTGCATTGATTTATGATTTCTCTCAGCGAGTTTGAAAAGTCACTGAGAAAAAGTGTCTGGTTTCCTCTCTTACAGAGAAGCTGTATTCATGCAACAGCGCTGTCGTCAAAGCTCACATTGGATTACTATTTCAGACGTTTAAAAGAGTACAGTACTCTATACACGCCGAAGATGTTAAATTTTCAATGACCTTTAAAATCCCATTTATGTAACATAGGAAGATGTGCACATTTTATTGTTATAAGTGGTTACGTCTTAAAGTAAAATTTAGTTATTTACGAAATAAAACAGTGCATCATAAGTATTTATTTTACCGACTCTCGAAAAAGGTGGCGGTTTTGACAAAGCTGTTACAAAACTCTGTTCCCATGCTATATAAATTATCTTGTAGTCCCACTAAATAACTCAAAGGAAAACTGAATGAATTTTGGAATTCAATCAAACTTTGTGTTTAGGAAGGACATGCAGTATTGCTGACGATGCCATAATGTTTTTCGCGGTTGTGGCAACAGGAGTTTTAAAATAGGCGAAATGAAATCTTGTCTTGCTCCACCTCTGCGAGCGCGCTGAAAGTGTGGGCGTGGAAACATGCGTCATATTTGTTTCCTCTGGCCCGGAGCAAGTGTTCTTTCTCATTTTCAACCACGGCCTTCGTGACGAACCCATGACGTGCCACTGCGTGAACTAATCGAAGACGCCACACTTCAGCAGTGCTGCTGTTGCAGATGATGTGGCATACCGAGAATAAAGCCATTGTGTTCGCTCGGCTTCTCAAAAAACCCCCGGGCCACAGCCACTGTTTTTTCGCCAAAAATTGTTATTGGCGTTCACTTTTGAGAACTCTCACGTCGCTTTTTTAATTTAGCAGGGATCGAACTGCCCTTACACGCTCGTAAGTAATTTTTTAGAAAAGTGCTCCAGCTTCCCTTAACGCCGAGTACCCTCATGTTCTCTATATCGATCTTTAGGAACCTCAGCAGACGTTATTGTTCCACGGTTACTTCTTGGCCTCTAGCGTCAGCAATTAACGTGTGCCTTTCGCGTTAATAGTTCGGATATTCTTCATTTTATTGCTCAGCGTTTTTAGCCCTCTGCTTGCGAAGTTCGTGAGACAGTAGAGGGGATAGAGGTAATCAAGAAGTTGGCCTCGCACGCCAATATATAAACTGGACATCAGGCGTAGCATGGACTATACAAAAAAAATTAAAAAGGAGTCGTCCTAAAGTTAATTCTTGTGGAACACCTGGAATCATAGCACTTCCTTTGGAGTGGGGTTCATCGCTGATACAAACTGTACCAACGCTTAACAAAGATGACGGCTTGCCCTGCAATGGTATTTCAGCGATATAAATAGTAGTCACGGTTACTGTGCTGGTGCGTCACGTCTGATTTCGCGCAATCATAGCTGAACTAATCTGCTAATTACGACCTAATAATCAACACCAGCACCTAATTATTGAAACAGTGAGGTAACTTTGGCCCCAACAAGTATAGCACTTGTTTGGTTCGTCCTCAATAAAAAGATTTTGTTTTCTTTAGCCATGCCAAAGCTCAATGTCTGACACGTGGCGTCACCTTCAGGAGGTGGTGTTGACGTGATTATTCGTCTAAACTCCTTCGGCACAACAGTGCTTGCGTACGGGTAGAATTTATAAATATAGAATGGATTTTTTTCTATTGTTTCTTCCTATCATGGTGTGAAGGAAGGCCAGATGTGATGAATAGACCTCGCATTAGCATATTGTCTTTTAGGAGAAGCTAAATGGTATAGTGTCGATTCCGACGATATGTTATTAAAAAAGTACACACTAAACGAAGGGAAAAGTTTTTATCAGACAACATGTAGATCAGATAGGAATATTTTTTTTTCATTTTAGTGAGAAATGTAAATTGTAACAAGTGTACAGAGCAGAATTTAATTTGGGCGCTAAGAAAGTTAAGACAAAACTACCGAACAAAATTACAAAGTAATAACAGTCACTGTGCACTAACTTTACCTGTCGTAGTTCTATAAATTAAATCCTGTCCTCCTCGGTGTTCTAACGGTCAAAGAGTTCGGTTTCTGACCCGACAGTCGCGAGTTCATTCATAGCTGCAGTTGTCGCATTTCTAATAAAGTGAAACCCTAGATGTCGTGTTCAAAGCCAGTGCACGTTGAAGAACACCACATCTTCTAAATTGCCGGAGCTCTCTACTTCGGCGTGCCTTTCGAACACATCATCGGTTTAGAACACCATCGCTGTATTCTATTAAATGCAGTGTTTAAGGTCCACAAGCTTGAAATTCTCGTTTTCTTTTCATATACAGCAGTATTCAGCATTGGTTATGAAACAAATACCCCATATGATAACAAAGATCTGTTTCCTATTATGCCTACTTTAGAACCTAAAGAAAAACCAACGAAAATTTTAAGTTTATTTTGCATTTTCCTTGTACAAGAAAAAAAACAACGCAAAGGCATGGAACAAAAAGCTGCAAAACAGCAGATTGACGAGGTTCCTGCCCCCTTGGCTTGGCGACAAAGCATACAGCACACACACACACACACACACACACACACACACACACACACATGATGAAGGCCAGACTCTAGGCCGAAACGTCGAAATAAACCACGTTGTGACCGCTCACAGAGGATCTACTGGACTATATGCAACGCTACGGCCACTTAACCACCATGCCTGCCTATAAATATATATATATATATATATATATATATATATATATATAAAGAGAGAGAGAGAGAGAATACATATTCACCTGCTTCTATGTCGACAATATCTATGCATATGCAACTTCTGAACAATTTCCAATTTATACATTAACACAAAATGTCTACATTTATTCACATACAACAGTTTTCATACATACATGCGATTCAGCATAGAAACAAAGATACGAAAGAAAAAGAACATGAATTTGAAGTCGACAAATAATATGCATATAATTGTACGCTTATATAATAGGTTTTAACGCCTTTTTTGTAAGAGTGCTCAACTCGGTTTTTGAGGATTGCAACACATTTAATACCAAAGGCACTTGGTACTGCAATCGACATGAGCCGTAATTTGTTCTTGAAAATGGCAAAACCCAATGATTGCGTTTTCTGAATTCATATAATGGTTCCTGTGATACAACCGGGTTACACAAGTTAAAAAATATTGCATTGTTGCACCGAAAATAGTTCTCTATTTTCAAAAAAAGGTTGTATTCGTAAAATTGTTCAATAGGCAGTACACCGAGAGTGCTGAATATTCCGTTGGTATGTGCGCCAAATTGAGCAATGACCATATGCCAAATAGTTTTCTTTTGTAAAGTTTGTAAGCTATGAATGTTTGTTTTTGATGCTGTGCCCCACACTAGATTACAGTAACCTACATGCGATAGGAACAGACTGTTATACAACATAAGTTTTATTTTGGTAGGAAGCTTGTATCGTAATCGGCAGGTGATACCACATGCTCTGTCTAGTTCGGACACTATACGTTCAACATGTGTGTCCAAGTTTAAATGATTGGTAAAAATAACGCCTAATGTTTTTACGTTGTCAACTAATTTTATCCTATCTGCACCTAGGTAAGAGCACTGCTGCAGTTTTTGTGGTGGTGTGAACAATACAGCCTTAGTTTTTTTGGTAATCTTTGGTAATGAATTTAAGCCACTCCACTTTTCTAGTATGCTTAAGGATGAGTTTGCTACGTTTATAAGATCTACCATGTCATGAGATTGAAAAAAAAAGACTGGTGTCGTCTGCGTAAACTACAAACTGAGCAAGTTTCGTTATATTTGTCTAGTCATTAATAAAAAGGTTGAATAAAGTAAGTCCAAGTACGCTACCTTGGGGAACACCTTGTGTTAAGGATCTTGCTGATGCGAGTGTTAATCGAATAGCAACGCGCTGTTTTCTGTATTGAAGATTTAATTTTGGAAGTTTGTGTGTATAGCTGAAGTGCAGCTGAAGTGCTCGTCTGTAGCTACGCCGCACCGTACACGCGATTCTAGAATCATCTGCACTCATGACATTTTTTCTCTAACAATTTCACCCTCTCATTCGCCTTCCTAAGTACATATAGCGCTTTGTGCGAATCATTACCGGGTAAATAGCAATAATAGCTCGTCGCGATAGTGTAGCGGAGGCGCAAAAGACAGGCGCATTGTGATTGTAAGTCTGCACATTGTGGTATATGAGTTGGCACGCATCTGACTTTCTCACTAGGACATACCAGTGTGGATAAGTAACACCCAGTGGTAGATATGACTATTTCTATGTTATTGTGGCAGCCTATGCGAGGGCACAGGCTGCCACATTAACTGTGCCTAGACTGCTTTCACTATGCCACCTAAGTGTGCACAGGCTGCCACATTAGTCGTGCCTACAACGCCTCCTAAGCACAACTTCCTCCATGAAGGGGGAGGGAGTGAAGATGCAAGGTGGGTGACACGGTGCAATAAGAAAACAAATCAAGCAGCAGTAAAATTGCTTGCACGAGCACGGCACATGTGCGTGAAATTTTATTGCCGCGGCACTTTTTATCAATATGCAGGTAAATAAAAAGGGAGCAAGCTGGTGCGGCTAGGAATTGAAGTTTCCCAACTCTAAAGGCTGGTGCCCACCGGTGACTAGCAGTGGTCGCGCCACCATTTCCGACTGGTCGCGAACAGTCGCTGGCTAGTCACTTCAGGCTGGTGTACACCGGCGACTAGCAGCGGTCGCGCGGCCATTCGAGACTGGCGACCAAAAAGCGACTGATGTTCACATCGGCAGGGGCTGCAGGCGAGCGACCGGAAGTCGCAAAACCGGAGAGTCACGTCCGGATCTAGTTATCAGCGCGAATTCTGGAGACCGGTGCCGATCAGCTCATTTCCGAGAGTCATACGTAATAAGAAACGGTCCTTGAATTTAACTTGACTTGCCACAGAATACAATGCAGCACAAACGCGCCTCGAACGTGGTGTCCTAGTTCGTTGCCAAGGCATGAAGCACAAACTCGTGCCAAACGCGCTGCATTGAAGGTGATGACAAGTCAAGTTCAAGACGAAAAAACGTTTCTGAATACGGGGAAAAGATAGTGCACAATTTATTTTCTATTTACTTTGAAGGTGTTCAGCTCTTTGCGAATGCCGCCACGTAAATTCAACACTTTGCTCAAGCTGCTGCACCCCGCCATCTCCACCCCGCCATCTCCATATGTATTCCGTGGTGGCCATGGTACCACAGACCCAGAGAACGAGGCGAGCACTCGAACTGGACTCGCTTGGATAAAGCTCAGCTTGCTGCTTCGTGGCGAAGTCATCGGGTGATGTTTCCGCCCCATGAAAGACGGCTCTGAAACACCTCGGACATTTTAACGTCATGACCTTATAACTTAAGTTTTCATTTATATTTTAGCTTGCTACAAACCTTTGCACATGACCGTACATAGCTGCTACTGTTAGATACCACATCAAAATAACAAATATATGGTTTTCATATAACGCAGCACATCGATAGAGTACGCGGCTTTATGTCTGTAGAATGAGACTCAATTACCGCGAGGCATACGTCGTACACGGTATTGTCATGAACCTAACAAATGCATTTCGCAGTGACGAGGGCATTCTCGTCTTCTGTCGTCTGCTCCACGGCATAACCTTGGCTAACGAGCTTACTTCTTTTGTTAGATTCTCTTCTAGGAAGTGCTTGTCCAGCTCAGAGATCTTTATGAAGCCACACTGCAGGTCAAACATTGTGATGTGACTCAAACGCACCCCCCGCTCTCTGCACGAGCACGTAGGTGAGCGGCAGCGAATTGGCGAGAAGGAAAAACGCGCGATATTCATCTCTGATTTCTACTTTTCTACCAAAGATGGTGGTGCCTGTCCAGAGTCGCAGCGCCACCATGCGTTGCTTTGGCTTCCTAAGCCATAAATTATTGTTTGCAGAGATACAGCGTGTGTAAAATCGACGACTAGAGCAGCACAAGATCGGGCGAGGAATTGACTCTTATAGGAGATGAAGATATGGTGTCACGCAGATTGTGCTCGTACATAAGCAGTCAGTTGTGGATAGAAGCCACCGACTCGTCCCGCCGCAAGCTTCTGTCGAGGCGCACGTCTGGTGGTGTGAGCACAAACAACCAGACTCCAGCGTCATTGACGGGGGGGGGGGGGGGTAAGCTCGAGAAACGCTGCAGTTGGTGCGGACCATGTTTGTGGGCGGGGGGGCGCATTCTGATCGGAGAGCCAACTCCACACACGTACGTATATATATCTCGACCGAGAGACTCGACACCGCGATAGAGGTGGTCCAGCGGCCAGGAGAGACGCAGTTGAAGAGCTTTGGATAGCCGGTCGCCGTGCGACACCGTTCCGGACGCTGCATTCGAAATCCATCTGGCGCTGTCAGTGTGCGCGCACAGCACACGGGTCGCATTTTGATGCAATTCGCCCGATGGCACCGCCCCTCTCAGGGCGCGCAACTTTTAGCACCACCGTGCCACTACCACTACTGAGAAGGGGGAGACACGCCGGGCCGCACACCGTGCCTTATTGTGCAAGATAACCACGTGCTTGAAACCGCGTCGCAAGCAACGCCGGGGTACCGGCGGGGAAGCAATGCAGGCTGCCAGCGGAGCACATAACAAGCGCACTCGCCGATGTTTGGCGCCCGCCGCAGGTCGCCTCGATTGCGCAGTCAGAGCACGGCGCGACTTTTGATTCCGTTCGGCCGCTCACAGCTGATGTTCTGTGCGGATTAATCATGCGGTGTGCGCACGCCACCGTGGATCTGTAATTGCGACATGTGAAGCCCGTTCCCTCCCTCCCGTCCACGCCGAGACAAGCAAGGACCAACGTGACACTCGCGACACATCGCTGGCTACGGCCGTATTATGAACGCATCACAACCGTGCTGACAGGTGACTGCAGCAACGCTGTAAAGGGTGCAGCACCCTTCATCCACCATAGATTATCACCTGCTATTAGTCAAGTGGCTAGCAAAAAGGCTTAAAAATTTCCTGACATTCTGTGGGGCGAATGCACTTCGCTGTGCGTTCACTTGGTCTTTGGGGCGTTCGTGTACCTTAGGATATAAAAACATCGGCTTTCACGTGGCACGATATGTACAGTGAGATAGCCACACCGAGACATGTGTGCTCATTTTAGACAGCATCGTAGACAGACTATGCTGACACCTTACTTTAGCATTTTAGGAACACCAAAGTGCAATCAAGCAGCCGAAAGTTCGAACGACGAAACGCATTATATCACGAGTTTTTTTAAAGCCTTTTGCGAAGTAGAATGTGGGGGGAAGGAAGTTGTTTTCAAGTCTAAAGGAATAAATTCACCTTTCTGAAGATTTTGCAGCATTAATTATTACACTCACTCAATCACTCCACTTATCATCCGGGAGTTATTCAGTCGTCTAGAGAGTCAGGTTAATTAGTCAGAGCCAAGTCGATCAGTCATTCAGTCAGTATAAGGCCCCCACTTTATTTGGCCACTCAAAGTTGTATTAGCCGTACAGCGATCTCTTGTCCCCCATTAGGAAACCCTGTCTCGTTAGCGCGGCGCATTGCTACCGTAACAGGAATCGTGAGCAAGGTATCTTCCGTTCTGACTGCCGCAGATACAGGTTGTCCTATGAAGCGGGGAGGAAACTGCGCTTATATCCTTGGGCGTTTCGCTCGCGCAGTTCTCGGGGGAGTCTCAGCGAGGATAGATGACAGAGAAAGACGTGCTCGGAATGTCGCCGACTTTTGGCCTGGCCGGGATGATTGGCAGCCGAGGCCGTGTGCCAGCGATGCACTAAGGCGGTGGCTGCCGCCTCTCATTCGGCATGCAGATTGGAGATGCAGCGCTCGGGCGGCGCACGACAACTCTATTGGCGTCACTCTCTTGGCGCCTGCAGGCGAGCGTGTCTTGCGGGCCGAACGACGACGAAAACGGGCGCGTATGCAAGGCATACGTCTCTGTCATTGGTTGTGGCTGCGGCGATGACGCCATCCTCGCGACTCCGAGGCCACGAGTAAACCAGAAGACACTCTACGTCTTGTCTTAATCGTTATAAGTGTTTTTGTGCTATAGTTTAAGGGGCCGTGAACCACCCCTCAGGCTAGGTGAGAAAACCTGTCTTTCGGAAAGGAGACACCGCTACGAAACGCTCCGCAAAATCTTGTCGTCTTGCGAGGCAAGCAGAAATTAGAAGAAGAGCGCCAAGTTGCCATTTTGTCAGGCAATGCTCTTTTCACACAGTGTTGATCTCCGTGCTCCCTCTGTTCGGAGCTGCTGGTGCCTGTTTCTTGACGTCGAACAGCTGAGACCATGCTATTAAAAAAAGGCCGACATAAATACAAAGCGTTCTTTGGATCGGAATCGCTTCTTCCCACGAGGACTGCCACGCGCCGCCACCACACTCCATAGCCCGCGAACATTTCACTGTAAAGAGAAAGATGGGAACTAGAGAAGAGGGATGTTGAGAAGAGGGAAAAAGGCAACTTGTGCAGCGCTAATTTCGCGGTGAGCCGCGCTCGCGCACAGGAATTACGGTGGGGGAGGGGCGATCGCGTTTAATCCCGCGCGCTCATGGTCAAGACAAGCACCGACGAAACTTCTTTCCTTCGTGCCGTCTCATTTATAGCGCACTCTTCGAGGCGAGAAAACAACAATATAGCTTGGAGCGCGCGAATTCCTATAACTCCGCTCTTTCTTGAAGAATGTGAGTAGCTGATTACCGAGGCGATAAACTCTGATGCCGAGGTCGTTTGATGGTTACTCAGAAAGGGGTTCAAGACGAATGTGATCGACCAGTCGTGGACTTGATTTCCCACAGCGGGGGGTCGGGGATGGCGGTATTTTGATGGCGGTGAAACAAGACAACGCTAGTACACTGCTACACTGCCACTTAAGTGCGCAGTGAAGGGGACTGACAGCCACCTAAATAGGTACGCCTTTTTCTTCATCAGCCAGTAGCTTACAATTAACAATAGTTTGAGGGGTCTTGCAAGTCAAAATCTGGATATGAGTGTGAGGCACGGCGTGGTGGGGTAATCCGGGTCAACTTTGGACACCAAGGTTCCTTAAACTCCTCGTAGGAAAATGTGCACAGGTGTCAAAGCCTCCAGACTCCTTCAACATGCAGCCGCCACGACCAGGAATTTCAACACACGACCTTGACCTAAGCCCCCTAAGTTACGAACGAGGCTGTCGCAAGGATACCTGTCATCAGGTCGACGGAGAAATATTTTCCCGCGAAATTATTCATCTGCTGTCAATACAATGTTTATGATTTCTTGAATTTCACGCGAACGTTAGTATGTGAATGCGACACCAATTCTATTGCAGCTATAATTAGACACAGGTAAGTGACCACATTAATGAATGAATGAATGAATGAATAGATGAATATATGAATGAATGAATTCGAAAGAAGCTTATAAAAGAGCATGGTCTGATTTCTTCTGCAGATGGCACTTAGAATATTATTTGCATGCGAATCTCACACAAATTTCAGACTCAAACTTTCTGCATTGCTGGCATACTCATCAAAGCATTCGCTCGCGTGATGGAAATCATACTTTATTTTAATAAGCCTACTCTGCTGTTTTTCCTCATGTCAACTTCGTTTCTATCCAAATAAACTAATTAACAGCCACTTTCCAAGGTAATAAACTAATGCAGCTGTTTAAAGAAAACCCGCCTACATCTAGCACAGATTATTGTTCATCTATTGTACTGTTCAGGTTCTTTCACATCGAGATGGCTTGAACGTGAGAGAGTTTCCAAAGACCAGGAACCGAGGCTACAAAGTTCGCACGGTATTTTGATCATTAACTAACAATTACCGTTGGTCATAGTTATAGCGTCATGATTTATTAGTTTCAACACTTATTTAGTCATGACACCTTATAGAGCCTAATACGGCATTTAGTGAGGATGGTAGGCACAAAGAAATGTAGGAGCAAAGTACATCATTAAATAAAGAAAAACAAATGAAAATAAAAAGTGTACAGTGAAATTAAAGAAAAAAGTGCATACATCATGGCAATTTTGCAATTTTACACACACACACACACACAGATATATATATATATATATATATATATATATATATATATATATATATATATGTGTGTGTGTGTGTGTGTGTCTGTGTGTGTGTGTGCGTGTGTGTGTGTGTGTGTGTGTACCGATGTTAAGACAGCGAAGCCGGATATCCTAATTCATATGAGCAATAAATGATCGTCAATCACACGCAATAGCAGAAAGAATGAATGCAGGAAAATTTCGTGGATAACGACTTTATACTACTTCAAACAGTGTTCATGCAACCGATCAAGAAATGCTTTATGGCAAGTACAGATGCAATTTTGTCGGGAATATCATTCTATATAACAGTGGTACGGGGAGGGCCTGATGAATTGAAAGCATTAGTTCGTTCTCTTATACGTTAATGCTGTACTTATTATGTAAGCATGGTGATGTGAGAGAGGGCGCTCCAATGGTAAAGAGGATGGCATGATTACGTGAATATTTATGAAATAGAGATAAAGCAGCAATAGAAAGACGCACATGTTGCACAAAAACTCACAAAGACGCACAATATAATGGCACAAGCGGTATGTCATGTTTCATCTGCGTTATGCTGGAGTGTTTGCTTTAGTTAGACGTAATGAGACAAGTGGTTTTATTTTTTTTTTGTACCGACTCAAGCTTGTTAGGTAAATTTGATGAGGAGACCACGGTGATGACGCATATTCTAAATTAGGACGCAGAATGGTTTCTTTAGCAAGTATATAGTCTTAGATTGCTAGGTGGTTTCAGCATGTTTCGGCACCATATGTAAGTGACCTGAAAGCCTTGGCAGCAATGATGTTGATATGCATTTCCTATAAATACTTATGCTTGAGGTGAATGGTAAATATTTGTACGATTATGTCTTTGATATTACCATGGTATCAATCAAGTTTGAGAAATTGGTATTGATTAGCTGTCAGCTAAAAGTAGTGATCTTGCATTTAGTAGAGTTAATTAGTTTAATCTGCCATCTTTCACATCACTTAGTAATTATTGCGAGGTCAATATGAAGGCGGAAATTATCTTTAGGGAATTTATTTGAATAGTATATGATATAATCATCAGAGAAAAAAGACTAAGCTTTGAATATATGCCAGTAGTGAATTATTAGTGTTTAGTAGTAATAGAAAAGGGCCAAGAACACTGCCCTGAGGTGCACTGTATGTTATGCCAAAGAGGGAGAAGGTGACACTGTTTGTTAGTGTGAACTCTTAACAGAAAAAAAAGTTACAAAGACATGATAATGGTGAAGAATCCAGGCACAGAGATGATTTCAACAGTACACGCGAGTCCGCAACACAATCAAGTGCTTTCGCAAAATTACAAAAAAAAATACGGTTGGTTTTATGATTATCGTTCATGCTAGAGTGTGTCAGTTGTGAATTCCAGTGGCTGCGTATCACATGACAGTCGTTTTCTTAAACCGTGTCACTAATAATTACAGCATATCTACAGAATGAATGATGAATAGTGGGGCGAGGCGTCTGCTCATCCATTAGTTCGTGTGCCCGTTCATTTGTGCATGCGTTCATGCGTCCGATTGCGTTCGAGAATGCAGACGGCGCGTGGGTGACACCGATGAGACCTGAGCCAAGGAAGCCGAGCGCAAGCGTCTTCAACACACCCGCCGCTGTGCTTCATCCATGCCCCACCAATGATCCACCACATACGGCGACTATCCAGCAGACTGAGAGAGGCACTTGTTCTCCGCGTACCCAGGCACAGCCCGCGCAGCAACCAATTGAAGAGGAGCGGTACAGCGCCCTCTAAAATATACTGACTCAACTGCAGTATGTATGTACTTCTAAGATATAGCGCCGTATATTATACAGTTTGGGAGATACTGCCTTCTTTTTTTATCGTCTCTTCTCTAGGTTACGGGTGACGCATGACTATTTTAGATAAGAAAGAGCTTCGCCCCAAAAAAAGAAGTATTGTATTAAAGCTGAGCGTAAATACTGGAGGAGATTATGCGTAACGTGTTTACTGTGTTTACTGCAAATGCAAGTTAGCGATGTGGTCGGTAGTTTTGTGGAGAGTTTTTACTACCATTTTTGAAAACTGGGATGTCATTCGCGATCTTCAAAAAGTACAAAGACCGACGATTTTTAGTGCAAGAAAAGATACCAAAGGAATTTAGGTGATATTATGACTCTGTTTTTTATTACTTTAGAGTTAATGTTGTCCACTCCAGCACAGATTGATATTTTGAGATTTCCTCTAACATTATCGACACCTTCAGCGAAGACATCAAGTGCACTCATACACTAATAACCATGGCCAGGAAGAATAGATATGTTATAAGAATCTGTTGATCACAAATACAGAAGATAAATATCTGTTACAAGCATGCGGGCATTTCCTATCAATAAGTGGCTGTTGGCGGTCGTCATACAATTAACTGTAAGTACTATAGCCATTGGGAAACACAACACACCAGAACTTATTATGAAAAGATTTGAAGAGAGAAGGAAAATTTTCAGAAAAGTGTTTTTTAAGTTCGAATAGAACAACAGTACTATTTGAAGCATTCGCTTTACGTTTTTCTCGCATGTGAAGTCAGTGCAAGCTTAGCTATTCTGTGCAGATGCTTTTTTTTATGATCATGGTTAAGAGGTTCGTAAAACAACAGATTAGCTGTATCGATGCAAACGAACACCGCGGAGACGTAAAGGTGCACTTAATTTGTTAGGTTGTTTTTAAAAACAACCGGTTCTGGTAAACTGTCCTATCAAAAAACAAAAGCAGAAATGTCTCAATGAAATAATCGTTAAGTGTAATATTGCTATTTCTATAATTAGCTCGGTTGTTATCCCTGATTTGAGTGGTAGTGTTACCCTGAAATGCGAGAGGAATGGTAAATTGTTATTAGAGAAATTTATGATCACTAGAACTGTCAATGTATAGAACATCCCCAATCGATTCGGGTAATATTGCAACAAATAGGATCTAGAATATTAGTAACATGACTTGGCTGAGTGAATAAAACAAAAAAGTCGGAGAGGTTTTTGAGCTTTGTTACGTTCTGTGAGGAATATGGCAATCGATACCAATCTATTTGCGGAATGTTCACGTCACGAACCAGGTAAAGGATGTCGCTGGAATATTTTCAAATGGCCGAAGTAATGGAACTTCGAAGTTGGTTGGTGAGAGCACAAGGTTGTGTTGGAATGCTGCGGACGGTAGCACACACCAGCCAGTGTCTTCATTGTCACTGTAGTACAGGCGGCCCACTCTATATCAAGGTAGGAGTCCGTATTCAGCGAAAACGCCACCAATCAATTTTTTGATAGCTATTTTTTGATAGCTCTCTTGACGCCTTGCCAGCTAAGCCACAAAAGGGCCAGTCTGTTACTTCCTCCTCCTTTGCTCCCGGGATAAATCCTGACCTTTCCGCTTCTCAACGTAAGGCGTTACTAAATTTGCTAA
Organism: Rhipicephalus annulatus; assembly: GCA_013436015.1. Classification (NCBI taxonomy): domain Eukaryota; kingdom Metazoa; phylum Arthropoda; class Arachnida; order Ixodida; family Ixodidae; genus Rhipicephalus; species Rhipicephalus annulatus. The sequence goes on along the minus strand of WOVY01014635.1, from coordinate 423,853 downwards.
CAAAACACCAGGCCTCCTTTGACGCCAATACTTCGGCACTAGGACAGACCACAGTTGCGCATCACCACATCGACACTGAAGGTCAGACTCTTGTTAGCCGTCGTCTCTACCGAGTCTCCTTGGCCGAGCGCAGAATCATCGAGGAGAACATGACCGATATGCTCAATAGAAACATCATACGACCCTCTGCTAGCTCTTGGTCATCACCCGTTGTGTTGGCACAAAAGAAGGATGGATTGGTACGATTTTGTGTTCATTACCACACGCTCAACAAGATTACCCGAAAGGATGTGTATGCGATGCCCCGTATAGATGATGCACGTGACTTGTTGCAAGGTGCCCAATACTTCTCCACCCTTGACATTCAGTCCAGATATTCGCAAATTCCAATGGACAAAGCCGACAAATAAAAGACCGCCTTTTCTACGCCGGACGGTATTTACGAGTTTAACGTATTACCATTAAGCCTATGTAATGTCCCCGCCACATTTGAAAGGATGATTGACATTGTTCTTCGTGACCTCAAGTGGAAAACTTCTCTTTGCTACCTTGATGATGTCGTAGTGTTTTCCACTTTTGCTGATCATCTGCAATGCCTAGATGAAGTGCTCACATGCCTCTCTAATGCTGGACTTCAACTAAACACAAAGAAGTGCCATTTTGGTAACACAGCTATAAATGTTCTGGGACATCTCGTTAGTAAAGATACCATCCAGCCCGATCCAGACAAAATTTACGCAGTACTCAATTTTCCGCGCCCATTTCATTCCTAAGAACTACGCAGTTTCCTTGGACTCGCATCGTACTTTCGCTGCTTCATTCGCAACTTTGCCACCATTGCCGCTCCTCTCCACAAGCTCCTTGCTAGTACCCGTACCTTCGATTGGAATGATTAGTGCGAAGCCTCAATGCAAGAACTCAAGCACGCACTGACGGTGCTTTGTTATTTCGATTACAATGCGCCATGTTATTGCACACTGATGCTAGCGGACAAGGAATCGGCGCCGTACTCCTTCAGCGCGAATATGCCTTTCGTGAGAAAGTTGTCGCGTATGCAAACCGTACTCTCACCTCTGCAGAAAAGATGTATTCAATAACCAAACAAGAGTGCTTGGCTGTTGTCTCGTCAGTCGAAAAATTTTGTCCGTATCCACAAGGCCGACATTTTACTGTTGTGACAGACCACCATGCTCTTTGCTGGTTGTCGACAATCAAAAACTTGTCGGGGCGACTTAGCCACTGCATTGTCCGGTTACAATCATATGACTTTGACGTCATCTACAAGGCCGGAATACAACACCAAGATGCCGACGCTTTGTCACGATGCCCTTTGCCGCAGTCTTTGGCGCACGCCACATCCCCTTGTCAAATTGGCTATGCGGAAGACGCCTCGTCGATATCAACCATTTCGAATTCCCTACCATCATCCACCCGTCCTTCCGTACTTACCACTCACGAGCGAGCCTATTCTTTTTGTATACGGACCTCATCGGTCGGCTTACCGGTGCTTCGTCTTCCCCATATGCTAGGCTCTGTAAACAACACCGACTATTCAAGTTGGAGGACTATGTGCTCTATCGATACATTTTCCATCCGGAAGGCCATCGATGGGTTCTCGTCGTACCACGCGCACTACGCACTTAAGTTCTGCGTGCTTCACATGATGATCCGACGCCAGGCCACTTTGGTTACTACAAAACCTACAAGCGCATCCACAGTCGATTCTTCTGGCCAGGTCTTTCCACGACAGTAGCTAAGTATATTACTTCGTGTGCACTTGCCAACACCGAAGCTAGCCAAGAAGATTGCAAACATCGTTACGATGCCACTCACCGCGCCGTTCTCTATCGCCCTGGTGACAATGCACTTCTGTGGATTCCTGCACGAACGCCTGGCTTATGCAAGAAGCTTGAGTTACGCTATCTTGGCCCCTACGAATTTGTCGAACACAGCTTACCGGTGAACTACCGTGTCACACTTGTTCATGCCCGCACATGACCAACGCTGCCACGGGACAGAGATTGTGCACGTTTCGCGTCTGAAGCCTTATCGTATGCGTTCCACAGTGTAATTCGCGGCCATGCTGGCCGCTTTCGTCAACGGGGGAAATTAGTGCAAGAATTCATTGGAATTCATTTTCCTCATCTGTAAAAACCATCACCAGTCTTCGCGTCGTTTCTCTTCGTCCTCGGCGCCATCTTGCAGTTGCTTGAATAAAGCTTCAGCTGAACCGTGGTATTTCATTATACTGATCGAGAACTAGAGTGACTAGATCTAGTTATTGCCTTAGTTAATTTTTCTTTCACTAGATATCTAGCAGATGCTATAACAGTGTCTGCCAGACTTTCGTAAACACAGTTTTGTTTACCAATCTGCAGTTTATCAAATACCAGCTGGCCATTTTTATTCTCAACCTTTGCAAGTTCACGTACATTTCACCTTGCTGGCCCGATTGCCACAGAAAAGTCATCTCTAACAAAACAGGTCAAGCCTTTATGCTTGCGAGAATTTCCTGCTTGTCTTTGAAGAATGCATGTTCCGTACGATAAGTGTGTGGTCATTCACGGCAAATTTCCTTTGTATATGAAGGCACTCAAACTGGTTCTCACTGATTATAACTTCCATTTGTTGGGAGAAGAACGTGATGATTCTCCGCTCAGAATCATTTTTTTTAATTTGTCGTCATCCTCAAGCACATAGAAAAGCAAGTTATGCCACTGAGATCTGTTCTCAGCGTTGTCACATCTTTCTGTAACCTCATTCAGTTTCGCCGCCAGATCACACAAGGAAGAATCAAGGCTACTGAGCTTATGTATGTTACGCGACTCTTGTTGTGGTCTGGGTCCTGTGGGTCTCGTCGTTGGTAGCTGGCTCCCATCGGACTCGTCCCTTATAGCGAGAAGCAATGCTTATATGGGAAAACAGAGAACAGACGTTTATTTACATTAGAGAGAGGTCAATAAGAAAGTTTAGATATATAGTGGCGTTCTTCGTACATGGCGAGTTCTCCACTCGAAAAAGCACCGAATGAGCCGTGGGGGCTCATTATAAAGGGTCTGTCCTCCCCAGATCCCTAGATCGGGGACCGCGTACAGATGGCACCGTCCAATCACGGACCACACATTACCCGCGAGGGTGACGAGCACGCACGGTCCACGCGAACGTTCAAAACTGAAGCGCGGTCACCGCACGGCCATGTGGCACGAACGCGGCTCCCCCCCCGTCAAGGTGTGTCGCTGGGCGAGGGGTCTGGAGTTGATGACTGCATCCATCGAAAGGGCCGCCGTAAACAAGCTTCAAAGGGTGCCGAACAACTCGTTCAATTAGCGGGACGATTCCCGGCCGCCGCCGCCGCCGTCATCTTCCAAAGAAGAAGCTGCACCGGTGGTCTCCCGAACTGCTCACGGCGCCGCGGCGGCAGGACGCCGCACCCTCCGGCCAGGTGGGAACAATACATGGCGGACACCGGCCGCCCCCCCGTTTGGCGACTCAAAAGGAACATCAAAAGGAACGCCGATCCATTGTCAGACCTGGCGCCGGTCCTAACAGCCTCTCCGCCGGGGAAAGAAGATCCCGAGGTGCAGTGGCCAGCAGGTACTGTGCAGCGGGATCTGTATTGCAGCTTGTCGGCTCTTCCTCTATTATTTTTGTCCCGAACACTGGATCCGATGATCATTGACCAAGAGGGCGTTGCTCGCAGGGATGAGGTGACCCCTCTCCACCATATCTTCCGCCCACCACCAATGAGGAACTGCGGAAACTGCGCCGAAAGCACACCCACACACGAGCAAGCACACGGCAATTCCCTACTCAGAATCACCAGACTTAGATTCACCTGTGGAAGTCATTTCCTTCTACCTCAACTTTATTCCTGTGGCCCCCGCCGAGTCGCAACACCACATCAGCCACTTTTGAAGACATTAAACAAAACACTTGACACATGTTTGGATAAATACAGAAAACTAGTGGGCCTCAAATCGAGGATAGAAAGCAGAAAATCGTTTTGAAGCCCTCGGGGTACTAGGGACAACGACTCAGACCATCTGCGTTGCTGTTGAGTTTACCCTTCTTGTAATGGATATCAAAGGTGTATTGTTGAAGAGCTAAGCTCCAGCGCAAAAGACGGCCGTTTTTCGATGACATGGACTGTAGCCATGTGAGGGGACAGTGGTCAGTCTCTATTGTGAACCTAGAACCGGCGATGTAGCAAGCTAGCTTCTGCACAGCCCAAACAACGCAGGCACATTCCTTTTCTGAGGCACTGTATGCTTCCTCACGAACAGAAAGCTTTCTACTGGCATACAGTACAGGGTGTTCCTGGTCGTTCTCTCCCCTCTGACAAAGCACGACACCCATACCCCGGTCGCTGGCGTCACACTGAAGAATGAACGGCTTAGAGTAGTCAGGCGCGCTCAACACTGGCTGACTTTTTAGTGCCTTCTTTAGCGTAGAAAATGCATGTTCCTTGGCCCCATCCCATTTTACGGTCTGGGGTTCAGTCTTTCTAAGAGCGTCTGTCAAGGAACTTGCAATGTCAGAGTAACGCGGGATATACCTTTGATAATAACCGGCCAATCCAAGAAACGACCGAATGTCTTTCTTGGTTCGTGGTTGGGGAAAGTTGTCTATTGCGGCCAGCTTTACTTCTGACGGCCGGCGGTAGCCTTGGCCTATTACATGCCCTAGATAAGCTACCTCAGCGCGCCCCAATTGGCATTTCGCAACCTTCACTGTTAAGCCGGCCTCACGCAGACGACATAGCACAGCTCGCAAGTGTTTCATGTGGTCTATCCAGGAAGAAGAAAAAATAGCAATATCATCTAGGTACGGGAGGGCAAAGTCCTCCATACCCTGTAACACTTTGTCCATTAGGCCAGAAAAGCAATAAGGGGCATTCTTTAATCCAAAACTAAGGACCTTCGGCCGAAATGTTCCCATCGGGGAAATAAACGCCGCAAGCCTACTAGCCCTTTCAGTTAGAGGCACCTGCCAGTATCCCCTGACTAAATCCAAAGTCGAGATGAAATTGGCACTGCTGACTTGCTCAAGCCTTTCCTCAATATGCGGAATTGGATAAGTTTGGTCCTTTGTAATCGAGTTGAGCCTCCGATAGTCAATACACGGTCGCGGCTCTTTCCCTGGGACCTCAACCAAGATCAGAGGCGAGGTGTAATCACTCTCTCCTGGCTCGATCACTCCTAGCTCGAGCATTCGGTTTATCTCCGCGGCCATTATTTCCCGTTGCCTCGGGGAAACGCGGTAAGCTTTAGAACGAATTGGTTCCGAAGATGTCAGCTCAATATCATGAACTAGGGCTTTGGTTCTGCCAGGTGTGTCTGAAAATGTTTCTTTAAAGTCAAACAATAGTTCCTTCAGTTCCGCTTTCTGATCTGGCTCCAACTCCGCCTGCTCTACCAGGTTACTAATAGTCTCGCCAATGTCTTTGTTTTCTGTTGTTAACTCCGGGAAATCAATAGGCATTTCTTCCGGTTGATTGAGCGACATGTTTACAACGGCATGCCTCTGCTGGTACGGTTTGAGCAGATTAGTGTGGTACACCTGTTGCGTTTTACGCCTTCCCAGTCCAGTAACCAAGTAATTTGTGTCTGACAATTTCTGAACTACCTCAACAGGTCCCTCCCACTGGACCTGAAGTTTATTCTTCAGTGAGGGTTTCAGTATCATCACTTTTTCCCCTACTCGAAAGCTTCGCGTCCGGGCTGTCTTGTCATAATAGCGCTTAGCGTTGTTTTGAGCTCTGCGCATTTCCTGCTCCGCTAGTTCTTGAGCTGCGTGAAGTCGGTCTAACAGCTCAAGCACGTATGCTACTACCGAAGGGTCGTCCGCCCGGCCCTCCCAAGATTCTCGAACAATGCGAAGTGGGGAGCGAAGAGCACGTCCGTAAACAAGCTCCGCAGGCGAAAACCCTGTTGATTCGTGAGGAGCGATCCGAAGCGCGAACATAGCTGCGGGCAAGCAAGCCTCCCAATCCTCTTTTTGCTCATAACAAAGGGCGCGTAGCAGCCGTTTCATGACTGAATGTACCTTTTCTACAGCATTTGACTGAGGGTGGTACACTGAACTGTGGATGATTTTAACGCCACACTTTTCTAGAAATGTCGAGGTTAGTGCACTTGTAAAAACAGATCCCTGGTCGGACTGAATTTCTGCGGGGAAGCCTACACGTGCAAAGATAGATAAAAGCGCTTTAACTACCTCCTCCGAGCTGAGCTCCTTTAACGGTACTGCTTCCGGGAATTTCGTGGCCGGGCAGAGCACTGTGAGTATGTGCCGGTACCCGGACTGCGTTACAGGAAGTGGACCCACTGTGTCTATAACTAGCCTGCGAAACGGTTCTGTGATAATGGGGACCAGCTTCATAGGTGCTTTAGCCTTATCCCCTGGCTTGCCAACGCGTTGGCACGTGTCGCAGCTTCTTACAAATGCCTCCACCTCCCGAAAGCAGCCGGGCCAGTAAAACTCCCGTAACAAACATTCTTTTGTTTTTTTGATGCCGAGATGCCCTGACCACAAACCTCCGTGGACCAGGTGCAGCAGCTCCTCGCGGAAAGGATACGGTACGACTAGCTGATTAAACCGAACTCCTTTTCGACTTGTGTACTTTCTGTACAAGACGCCCCCCTTCTTGGTGAACTGAATGTTTTGCTTAGCCACCCCTTCCTTCGCGTCTGGCGTTAAGTTACGGAGAGTGGAGTCATTTTCCTGTTCCACTATCAGTTCTGTAGGACTTACATTTAACAGCTTTATAGTGCATTCTACTTCTCGAGATGCCTCGGATTCATCCGGTTTCTTACATCTTTCTTTAGATATTGTGTTTTGAGGCTCCATTATAGGGCGGTCCAGTTTCGTGCCAGGTAAAGAAGGCTCTGCCGCTGAAGCTGTTTCGTCTGCCACCGGATCTTTACAAACTGTCTGAGCGGCGAGCTCCCTTGCTTTGGATCGAGTTAAGGCCTGTACGATACCCTCACTGAACCCAATTCCTTTTTGTCGCAGCAAGTACTCTGATTTATTTGAGAACAAATACGGGTATTGCACTGGGAGATGTGCCGAAACGGCAGCTTCAGTGTCTAGAACACCGAAAGGGCCTTCGATGCGGACTCTTGCTACTGGGAGACAGGCACTGTTTGTCTCTACTGCTTGTCTTATCCACGCGCATTCTCCTGTAAACTGACTCTCCTCGACATAGGACGGGTGCACTACATCCATAGTGGCGGCCGAATCGCGGAGCACGCGGCACGGTTGGCCATTCACGACTAGGTCTCGGATGTATGGTTCTAGCAATTTCATGTTTTCGTCATTACTACAGAGTGACATTAACACAACTTTCGGGTTCTTACAACCCAAAGAAATATGCCCCGTCTGTTGGCAGTTATAGCAAACTATCGGCTTCTTGGCCTCGAACGCCTTTTTCTGTTGCCCTTCCGCCCTTTTCTCGGGTGCTTCTTCCTTTCTCTTGTTTTTCTCATCACCGCTTCCTTTGGAGTCTAAACCCTCCTTCGGCATATACCGACCCGACTTTGTCCATCGCGGAGGCTTGTCGGCCCGATATTTACTAATCTCCCTCCTAGGGACATCCTTGCCTTCGAGGGCACGGCGATTTACGTACTCCTCTGCGAGCTCTGCCGCTCTCGTGATAGTATCTACTCCTTGTCTATCCTGAACCCAGTACCTAATGTTTTCAGGTAGACGCCGAAAGAATTGTTCCAACGCAAAACACTGCAGAGTCTTTTCCGCGTCGCCAAGCGCACCCTCCTCTCTAAGCCATTCCTCCAGATTTACCTTTAAGGTGTACGCAAACTCTGGGTATGACTCGTCTTTGGCTTTCTCGATCTCACGAAATTTTCGCCTGAACGCCTCCGCTGACAGTCTGTACTTTTTGAGCAGACTCGCTTTGACTCTGTCATAGTCGTCTGCGTCTTCTTTACCCATACGGGCTATAATGTCAGCTACTTCACACGGCAGCAGCGTAAGCAAGCGCTGGGGCCACGTGTTTTTAGCAAAATTTTCCCTCTCGCACGTGCGCTCAAAGTGCACCAGAAAAAGACCCATGTCCCCTCCTACCGCGTAGGATGGCATCAAATCTGTCATTCGGCGCTCTCTTTCTCGTGCCACTGCGCTAGCTCCGTTCATTGATTGAGCCTTTGCTAGTTCAATTTCTAGGCGTTTCATTTCCATACGATCGATACGTTCTCTTTCCTCTTTCTCCTCACGACGTCTCTGTTCCTCTTTTTCCTCCCGGAGCCTCTGCTCCTCTTTTTCCTCACGGAGCCTCTGCTCCTCTTTCCTTTGCGTAATAGCCTCCAAGCATTCGCTCAGCTCATCGTCATCTGCCCCGATCTTCTCGATGGCGTCAATGATCTCCTGCTTTCTTTTCGTCTCGGCAATTACCTGGCCCAGCTCTCGGGCCAACTCTAACAACTCTGGCTTTTTTAGTCCCTTCAAATTCATGGCGGTCCTTGGTGCTGCTAACTCTTTTAACTAAACAACTTTGACGTACTATCAATACTTCCGTCAACCGTTACCAAATCACTGCTTTGTTTACAATCCAAAGCCTGGTGATATCTCAGCAAAGAAAAGCAGTGCACTCACCCTATGCAGTCATGAATTCGGACGCGTTCCTTCCCGTGTTGTCAGAGATGCCACGAAGCAGTTTTGTCCGACTCTAGGTCCTCCAGACAGCAGGTCTCAGCATTGCCTCCTGGTCGATGAGCTCGATCCCACCGCTGCCATCCAGTTGTTGTGGTCTGGGTCCTGTGGGTCTCGTCGTTGGTAGCTGGCTCCCATCGGACTCGTCCCTTATAGCGAGAAGCAATGCTTATATGGGAAAACAGAGAACAGACGTTTATTTACATTAGAGAGAGGTCAATAAGAAAGTTTAGATATATAGTGGCGTTCTTCGTACATGGCGAGTTCTCCACTCGAAAAAGCACCGAATGAGCCGTGGGGGCTCATTATAAAGGGTCTGTCCTCCCCAGATCCCTAGATCGGGGACCGCGTACAGATGGCACCGTCCAATCACGGACCACACATTACCCGCGAGGGTGACGAGCACGCACGGTCCACGCGAACGTTCAAAACTGAAGCGCGGTCACCGCACGGCCATGTGGCACGAACGCGGCTCCCCCCCCGTCAAGGTGTGTCGCTGGGCGAGGGGTCTGGAGTTGATGACTGCATCCATCGAAAGGGCCGCCGTAAACAAGCTTCAAAGGGTGCCGAACAACTCGTTCAATTAGCGGGACGATTCCCGGCCGCCGCCGCCGCCGTCATCTTCCAAAGAAGAAGCTGCACCGGTGGTCTCCCGAACTGCTCACGGCGCCGCGGCGGCAGGACGCCGCACCCTCCGGCCAGGTGGGAACAATACATGGCGGACACCGGCCGCCCCCCCGTTTGGCGACTCAAAAGGAACATCAAAAGGAACGCCGATCCATTGTCAGACCTGGCGCCGGTCCTAACACTCTACAGTGTTTGCCAGCATCCAAACACAGGCAGATATCTGCGTACTTGCCATAACTGTAGGTTGTTGATTATTTTGATCCTCTTCAGCTCTTTAGGTCTGACCAGACTCAAGCGTACGCATTGTATGTAATACCAATGAAATCACATCATCCTGCGTTGTCTGCACAGAAGCTGGACCAGAATTTGTCCATATTCATCACCGGCCTTTAACAGCGGCAAAGACAAAGCAGCGGAACACCGTCACGACACTGACCAAACGGAGTGCCTCATCATAGCACATATTTGTTTGCGGTGGGCACGACTCCTAGGATAGGACCAGCAGCAACGTCTAGGTAAATAACCTGCGCCATCAGGATGAGTAAGTGTTGCATGTCTGTTGCGCTGGGGGGCTCAAATCGGCCGTTTGTGCGGTAGCTTTAATATCCCAGGTCTGTTGTGACGAGGATTCTTGACGACGAGCTTTGGTGCCTGACAGCAGCAATGGTCCAGCCAGTACGACGGTAACCGGCAATTAAACACAGAAAGGCGGAAACAGAAGCTCGTGACTATGCTAACGCTGGGCAGCCGTCCAGCTCACCGTGCCACAGAGGAGAGTAATTCACACAATCAGAACGGGTAAATAATGCATGTCTGATGCGCCATGGGGCCCCATGTTCTCTCGTATACAGTGAACTCTAGAACTAAGACATCTATTTCTTAGCGAATAGGAGGCCAGAATTTCTATTCGCGAAATTTTTTAACGCTGTAATTCTTCATAAGTGAACGCTTCAGCCAAACGTGATGTAGAAGATATTACAAGCGAAAGTGGTTAGAAATGACAAATAGTCATTAAGACCGACAAAACTTGTACACTCGGCTCAAGATGACGATAGGGAAAGCAGATATTGTAAGAGTCAAGATTTTCTGAACATAAAGAAGCTTTCATCGCAGCAAAAAGTATGACTATGTGTAACGTTTAAAATGACGCATAGAGTATCACATGAAGCAGGATTTCACAGCGATACGATACTGCTGTGCATGAGGGCAGTCACAGACTTTTATTTTATATTTCATGGGCTTTCTAAACAACAGAAAAAAATCACCACGGAACATGTACGTTGTCACATAAACAAGTCCTTTTGGAATGCACTCTACGACGGAGCCAAGCGCACTTGGCCCGATAGTGAACATTAAAAAATCATAATCGCACGTATTTAAATACCACATTACGAACAATATAAAATATAGCTATGCTAGCACCACATAACAGCAAACCATAAGTTGTGGTTTTCTCAAATTTCGATAAACTAATTCTGTGACGCTCATGGAATTGCTACAAAAAATTCTGTGTTTTTGTTCCGTGAAAAACTCTGTATATGGGCGTAGGTTGGTGTACCGATTGACGGTGGAAGCTTTCAGCAAAAGATTGGCCATCGATAAACTGTGTACGCAGAGGTAAGAGTTTGCCGCGGCGGCTCACTAGAGAAAACACACCACCCCGACCGCTGTGGTGGAGAGTGCGCGACAATTGAGCGAAAGAACAGGCTGGGCGTGTAAGCAAGAGAAGCAGCCGCAATAGCAGTGTGGCAGGCGGCAGCGATTCAGAAGCAAGCGACAAAATCAATCCCCTCGAAGACTGTCCCTAGAGCCCCATTCTCTTGCCAGACAAGATCGAAGGGCTGAAACAACAAGACCTCAGGGTCGGCTCTGGCTCGTTCGATGGATCTCCGCGGCCAAGTATTTGAGCGACCGCTCTGCGGTCACGGCAGTCTTCTTTGAAGAGCATCACCCCTCCTCCACTCTGTCCCGCCCGTGAGCACACGCGCGCACGCTCAGGCCATTAGGCGACCTCGCGTGCGGCACGGCGCACGCACACACACACGGCGCGCCATCAAATCACTTGGGATAGCACGGCGCTTGCTAGAGCGCTTCAGGAGCGCCTAACGAGTCCTGACCACGGAAGCTGCTGTGGGGCACAACGCTAGCATGGCGGCGCAGTGGTAGGACGCTGTTGCCTTTCGTCAACATGGGCTGCCACAGAGAGCCCTAAGTGCCACGTCGTGTGCGAAGCGCGGGCGTCTGGGAGCTTTCCTCGCTTTCTGTCCGGGCGCTGCTTGCCGGCTTACGTTCGAGAGTTACGCCATCATTAGTTATGCGGCTTCCTTGTTGCAGCTTTAGCGCAAGCACTGGTGGTTCCATGCAGCTGTGACGCTAAATGAAAAGCTGCAGGAAAAGCCGCACACGTACGTGTCCCGGAAAAGGCATATAGCCTCCTGAGGTGAAATGGTTTTGCTAATTCTGCCGTTGAAAGGCCTGCTTGATGAATCGGTGAACTACGAGTGTACGCGAAACTCGCGAAGAATATGGGGTCTGCATTAGCTAACGTTATAGTTTGATTTTGATTCTCTCCTTTATTTTTCATTTGTTGCACCCTACCGCAATAAGATCAAGAATTGAGCGGTAAAATATAAAGATTTTACATACTTGACTTCGCTCTTTGTAGAAAAACAACACAAAGTAATATCAGATAATACGATGAGAAAAGACGGATCGACGCGAATAAGGGACTGCAACGGCAGTGTTGCTGCTCAACCACGATGTACTTGCACAGACAAAAAAAAATTGCCCGCAGCTTCCCTCGGGGGAACACTGAGGAGGATGCGGAGCATATAATTGGTTAACGGGGTGTTAAAGTGCGACTTACTTGGGTCGATGGCTAAATTGGTTAAGGTGGTTGTGAAATGGGGTGTTAAATTGCGACTTACTTGGGCCGATGGCTAAATTGGTTAACGTGGTTGTAGGAGGGGATGTTAAATGAGTAAACACGTACACACGTATGCGAAAGGGCGGCGCTGGTCGAAGGGACGTCGATCATTGTGTTTGTGGATTCGTTGGAATTCATTTCACCGCGACCTTGGACGTCGACGCGCCGTACAAACCAACCGACGAGCGGCAACTGAGCGAGCGAGCGCCGACCTTGAGTATATATACAGCGCGACGGCGCATGCACTGTCAGCTGTTGAATGTTCTCGAAGCGCGACGGCGCATGCGCGCCCACTGGAGAATCAGGAGAATTGTAGATGTCGAACGCGGTGTGTAGAGGAGGAAGGGTGCACAGATGGTGGAGGAGTGAAGCGCGCGCGGTGTGTAGAGGAGGAAGGGATGCACAGATGGTGGAAGAAGGAGGAGGAAGCTTGCGGACGGCGCCGCACTACAAGCCTCGAGTATTAGATGCTCCGCATCTAAAAAAAAACCGGGATGCTCCAGGGCTGCGTGGTGGTCCTCAAGGCACAACCAATACCCTTATCCACCGCTCCTAATGATCTCTCTTTTTTTAATCTAGGTGCTTTCTCCGCACTCTTTTGTGCGCAGGAAATTCACTAATCAAAAACTTTTCTTCCCTGTACCTTCGCCACCGAATCCATTCCTTTACTTATCCTTCCATCTCTTGCAAATTGTGGAGCTCTACTAGCGCATGCTTAAATTACGTCATGTGCAAGTAACCTTAAAGGCTCTTTTCGTCTTTCTTCAACAACCGATAACCAGTGAGAAGCTCGCATTGGCAAACTACCTCGCGCATCCCATGGCTCAACCGGGAGGCCATCCTGCACTGGCATGAGGGGGTAGCAGTTTACTACATCGAGTAGTCTGTCTTGCTGAAACTTGAGTAGAAAAAAACTTGTCTGAAGGTGGGTAAGTCAACGGGTGACAGTTGTACTAAGAAAACACATGTAGTGCCTTAGCTCCTGCCTTTGTTTCTTAGTCCAAACAATGTACTCAATCAAAGCCATGAAAATCAGGCTGAAAGTGTGGCTACTAGAACTCGTGTCACCTTGAGTCATAAAAGTATGTCTCAACGCGCCATAATTGTATGCTTGTAACTAACTATCAAGATTCACTGACGCAGTCATTGAACAAAGTTTGGCTACCGGCTTGTTTTTGTTTCATTTCAAATGTGGCGATAGCACATGAAAGTCACCAGAAAGACAGACCGACGAAGGTGAGCGCTGACTTCCAACCAAAATTTTATTTTGACAAACAAGAATATTTCTCAAAGTTATAGTACAACAAAAAGCGCATCACACGCCCGACGCTTAAGGGCTCGGGCTCGGCCCAAGAATATCTTACTCGAGATCCAACAATGGCTTACCTGGCCCGGCCCATGCTTTTAGGCTGGCTTGGGCCCGTACAGTGCTTTATCTCTTAAATATGCTGAAACACCTCCGAGGTTTTCATATATTTACGCCGTAACTTGTGAAAGACATCAGCTATTGTTGTTGCACGTGCTTCAACCATAGTGTAATAGTTTTTGCCCTCTGCTTGAATTACGTTCTCAGATATGCTACTATATTTTCACTTATCCAACCAACATGCTGGAATCAAGCAAAAATGAGCTATTAGCAGCACCTCACAAAATTACCATCGTAATGCGAACATGAATAATGTTGAGGATATCCCTTTTTGAACAGCCAATGCGATCTAGTGGTATTATCTTTGTTTAATTAGCGCACACAAGGAACGGCTCAAAGTGTTCGTATCATGTTATGTAGATTACATGACCGATTTTTATTTGCGCGCATGCTTCCATGGTAAAGCAGACATTTCAGCTTATCTGCTGTTTGACGTGTCATCGCCTTATGAGCCCCTTTTCTAAGACATAGAAACGACACGAACGTAATTACAAACATTGCGTCAACGCCACCTAAATTCCAATTCCCTCAACGTATTATTGGCTGACGTTTAGTTCTCGTACTTCTTACGCGTTCACTTTCAACCGTTGGCATTTTTCTGATGTTACGTTCAATACTGTGACCTCATAACATATCAATTGTAGCTATACTCGTATTAATAAGCTGTACTAGATATTACCAGCTATCATTCCTTCGTTCTGTTATATTTCTTAATACTTTTCATTCTCTTCAGCACCAATAGTGTAACTATACGCTGCGTTTTTTCTTCGCCAACATTTTCTGCTTCTCTTCGTGTTTCCATCTCTTTGTTTTTTTCTCTCTCTCTTTAACCCACTTGCTATACGCCGGACAAATCTGCACAGGTGTTCATAAAGTGAACCTTAAGGTGAAGGACAGGAAAAAGACGAAGAGAGCGAAGAGATCGAAGAGAGCATGTAGGTTATTCTTGATGATTTTGTTCAGCCACAACAGATATTTTACACCGAGCTGGAAAAGCTACACTGTTATCGTAATTCAGCCGCCTACATTCAATCATGATTGCGGGTGTCTCTAGCACTGACGCATGCCCAGAGAACATAAATGATGTTAACAGAAACCAATATGTTGATACCTATGTTAGATGATTATAAAGATATAAATTTATTTGGATATTTTATAAAGGCAACCACGACTACCATCAGCCTTTAAAAATAACCTGTGTTCGGAAATAAGCGGCTGGCTTCGAGTGATTAGAGTGGAAGAAGAAGAAGATATGCTTCAGTGGACGCAGTTTGCCTTTCTTCCATGCCACGTTTCAGGAGCTATGGGACCCATGAGCACAACGGGGTCAAGTGCCAGTTCATGGTGATGGATACGACTGGAGAAGACCTTCTGAAGGTTCTTGACCGGAAGGGCAAGAAGTTTTGCTTGGAGGCTCCCTTCGACCTCGACATGCGTGCGATCGATGCCACGGAAGACTCCGACAGGTATGAGTGGATGCAGGCCTATGGGAAGGTGTTCAGCTTGCTACCTCGTTTTGTAAAATTCAATGAAGTCAAAGTGTATCTTCTGGATTTTGTTTGGGCCCGCCATTTAATGCAAAGCGGCAAACAAAAAGAGTGCAAGGAAGAGCTCAAGGAGCCAAAGAAGCCAGTGCTGCAAGAAATTTTAGCCAAAGACAGCATTTCCGAGAGGGGATACGAGAACGTCGTGGAGGAGCCACCACCAGTCAAGGTCACCAGCGACCACACGGTGTCCCTTCGCAAAAACGGCCATCGGTCACTTGCGGCAACCAAGCCAACCTCAATGTTCAATTGCTTCTGCAAGATGAAGCCCAAACAAGTGCCAGGGAAGAAGACGGCGGTCTCATACTTCCCTGGCAAGACCAGCTAAAGGACCCAGTAAGAATGGCTCCAGTGATGACAGCAACAGCACGGGCCTGGACAACACCACACATACTGGAGATGCTTTAGGTCAAGCAGGCTCTGTTGCCACAACACCAGGAGGATGTAATGCCACCGGGCCGTAGTTGTCAAAACCGTTCGATTATCTAGCACCTGAGAACTCTGCTAGCTAGCAGCGCGTGTGCGCGGTGCTTTAAAATTTATAAACTTGCAACAACACTCTTACAAGATGATAACAACAATGTGGTGTGCGCGTTCGAACACGAACCAAATGGCCCCAAACACTTCCCCTGCATTTCACCGGCAATAATATCAATCGTGCAACGTGCTCTGGAGAGAACTAGACACTACATGGAAGTCAATGTGCTGCAAGAACTTTCAATTATTAACGATACATTGCGTGCCACTTCAGTAACTTGTATGCATGCCAACTGCTTATCTTTTTATTTTGAAGAAACTTCTTAAAGATTCGCCTGTGCCAGAGTGCTTTTCTGTCATTTCTTCTTATACAAAGGCGCAGGACTATATCAGAGATTTGAAAGGAAGGCTGAAAGCATGACAACAGCGATGTATGTTGATGATGATGATATGTGGGGTTTAACGTCCCAAAACCACCATATGATTATGAGAGACGCCGTAGTGGAGGGCTCCGGAAATTTTGACCACCTGGGGTTCTTTAACGTGCACCCAAATCTGAGTACACGGGCCTACAACATTTCCGCCTCCATCGGAAATGCAGCCGCCGCAGCCGGGATTTGAACCCGTGACCTGCGGGTCAGCAGCCGAGTACCTTAGCCACTAGACCACCGCGGCGGGGCGACAACAGCGATGTAGAAAAGAATGTGACTGCGAGGCTGTCTGCGTGATTATTAGAGTACGCTTTGTCTTGAAAGCTTTCTCTGTTCCGTCGATGGGAACCTTTATTCTTGCCGTGGGTGGCCAAGAAACATCACTTGGACTTGTGCCATTAGATCTTCTAAATATTTTTCTCTTTAAAGACGTACAAAGAACAAATGCCATAAATGCTGACGGAAAAGAAACCACCGTCACAGGCATGTCGAGGCGCCTCAGCGGGTTTTGCACGCTTTAGCAGTTCAACTTCAAGCACAGGCTTCCTTCGTACCTGAGACACACGTGGCTGTAGAATTGTTCCATCTTTGAACATTTTTAAGAACTAGGCGAAAAGCCAGACAAACGTCTCAAGCTCCTCATTAAAATATTTCTGTCTCTCTGAACGAGAGCATCGGTTGCTGTTTTTCAGGATTTATGGAGTCCATCTCTTCTTTCATCAAGAAGGTGTTGTGCAAGTGCGCCGGTAAGCAGCAATATGCAATCAGTTCTACTTCTTTGACTTATTCGCTCATCGTTAAAAGCTGGATGCTGGTTTTTGAACGCGCAGCTATGCGTTATTTCTTTCGTTCAAGTTATGCATGAGCTATCCTAAAGTGGAACATTGCATCCATCAACATGTAGGTTCCCCGAGATCTTCGTGCCTTTGCTGTTAGGACCCCAATCATTCCTAAGTTTTTATTATGCAGTGCTGAAAAATTTTCGGCGCTTTGGTGTAGCTCGAACAGCACATAATCTCGTTTTCACAGAGAAAAGTCACTCATAAACTCGATATAAAGTCGACAAGGCTATGCTGAAATCACCGTAAGCTAAAGGCCTAGAATACAGTTTTTCTACCCTTCATCATGGTAGTAAAATGTTCTAAATATTCTTCAACTTGCCTTCTTTTCGTATTTCTTAACTTTTTTTGTTTTCTACGAAATAAAAAACTGTTACTGCAGCAGAACATTCACGTGGCTAATAAATAAATATTTACATAAATAAAAAAATGATTAAGCTTCCCCTTCAACCGTTCAACGCAATAGCAATATTGTCTGCCTAGTGCGTACTTCAACCACTCAGCGCATGCTTTTTATTGTATCACGTTACTCGAGATGATTCAGCTACAATGTATTTGACAAAGCTGAAAGTAGCTTGTGTCGGTGAAGATTTCGCATATGGTGGCGTTTTGTGTTGTGGGTAGCATATCTTAAGCCGCGAGACTATATGCGCATCAAATGTTTTCGAACTTGACATGCACCCACTGCGGGGTTTTATGAGATTGCGTGCATTAACATGTGTGCTTATTTTATAATTTGTGGTCGGCTTTAAAACATAAAGTCATTATTATAATAACATGTTCACACAACTGATGACAATTTGTACGAGTCCTGACCTTGCTGATTCTTGTCATTAAGTACAAAAAAAATCAGCAGGTTCCACGCACCTGAGTCTGAGTCTTTATTTCAGACATGAACAAAAAAATACATGACTGAGGAGGAGCGAAAACAAAGCCACACAGTCGTGGTTTGACGTTGCTTCCTTCCACCCGGATACATCGGAACTGCGGTATGTACGAAAACAGAAATAGTACAAGCTGATGTGTAGCATAATAAACAAGAAACAAGAACTCAAGATCAGAAAAACTCGGTGCGCAATAGAATTGGCAATACTACAAAAACTTATCTCCAGATAGATTCAAATAAGGTTGCGTACACAAAATATGATTCAAGTGTTGGGAAAAATGCACACGTTACCAAAATAAGTTTCGAAGAGAGCTAAAGGAAACCTTGGGAATCATGGGAGTCCTTAAAAACCGATGTTATACTTAGCTCGTGGAGGGAAGGAAACTTTGTTGTAATTTTTATTCCGCTTTTATTCAGCAAAAGGGTAAAAATGACGCTAACTTTATGTACAAATGTACGCACAAACGTTTGTTAAACAGTCACAAATTCGTTATATGAGGAGTTGTTCGGTGGACAAAATAGCTGGAATGATATGTTAAAACAACGAAGCTAAACAGCACACATATACGCCTGTTGAGGTACGAGAGATGAGACGGTGGCGATGAGCCCGTGCCGAAGCCATAGCTTTATTTGAGACGTGAGCGTAGGCTGAGTCGCAGCTGCAGCGTCCAACCAGGCCAGGAGCTAGGCCGTTCTGCTTTCCCCGTGGCTTGCACATCACGTGCCACGCGACTCACTTCTTTGGCGCGGCAGCTGGCCAAGACTGCCGCGGCGCTACATAGCTGCCCCCTAGCGTATTGCGTGGTTTAAAAAGTATGTACAGAAGAAAAACCAAGCAAGAGTGAGACTATATACATGGACGGTAGGCCTAAATGTTCGTAAAGAAGTCCGAGCCATGATCTTGAAAGGCATAGGGTCTGTGTCGTAGCTCTGGTGGGCGGCCCTGAAAGCAGCAGAGTGGACGAGGATTGCTGGAGACGGATGCTGCTGGCAGAAGCCATGGCGGTCGTCCGTTCGGCCGGGCGACGAAAGACGCGTGCCGACGGCGCAGGCGTGACTTTCGGCGATGACCTCACGACAAATAGCGCGTTACGTGGCATCCATGCGGCAGGCATGCGGACACAAGCCGACATTGGCTCGAATGAGGCGTAGTGAGTTTTCCACGACGCGTACCGTATAGCTGGTGGGCTGCCCAGCAAATGGCGGGGCGGGTTTGGAAATGCGGCGTTGATAATGCTGGTGCTGTGCACGATATCGTAGGCGCAATGCCGACCACTGTTGTGTGAAGATATATACGATACCACTCTGCCTTTCGCATTTGACAACGGGTACAGGGGGTGTCTTCGCCGTACTTGCGCCTTCTCGCCGTAAATTCCCGCACTCTGGGGAACTTTGTTATGGTAGGTGGAAAGCTGCCCGTGCGCTTGGCTCTGAGTACGATAACGTCGTCGTCTTTGACGACAGCCGGGAGACATGTTAGGCCGTGGACGGTTGTCGGCGTATTTGGAGTCGGGGCGCTTGCAATTCCGGGGAAGTTAAGGAGAATGGTTCGCAGAGGAAGTGTAGACTCTGCAGTTGGACTGGGTCTTGAGCCAGTGTTCGTCACATTTTCTCAGAGGTCGGTGACGAGCAGCACACACGCAGGGCAGCATGCTCATTGACTGTTTGCGTGTCTGTCGTAGCATTTGCGGGCAGTTGCAGTTCTGGCAGACCCGGTACGTTGTACGCGGTTGTCACCGTCCCAGTGGTAGGCTCGGCGGTTGGGCCCAAAGTCACCAGGCGGATCAGCTGACTCGTCTGTCATCGGCAAATCGGCAGTCGGTGCAGCAGATCAGGACTCTTCGATTAATTCGAAGGTGCATGAAGCCGTAACCAGCGTCAAATCTCCCACAAAAAGAGCTGCAAGTGGTACTGATGGTAAAGCCGAGAACTCGGAAATAGAAACCAGAGATACCGGGGTGGCGGGCATTTCAGTCGAGGGGCCACGGGAAGCAGCAGGGTGATCTTCGTCACCTGCATAGCCTGGGGTTAATTTGATTGATTGATTTGTGGGGTTTAACGTCCCAAAACAACCGTATGATTATGGGAGATGGCGTAGTGGAGGGCTCTAGAAATTTTGACCACCTGGGGTTCTCTAACGTGCTAGCCTGGGGTTGATGGTATGGCGTTAGTCTGGACTGGCTGTGCCACGGAAGTCTCACATGAAAATGAGCAGGCATCACGGTGTCGCTTTTGGGAAGGCGATGTTTGATGCCGTAACACAGGAGCACGGCGTCGTGCAGATGATCTTAAGGACGAGAGCTCCACGCGAAGCACGTGAGGTGGCGTTTGAGGTCCCCCGGAACATAGTAATCCAGTACCTCAAGCACGAATTCTCGGAGCCAAATGCTGTTGAGCTCCAAGGCTGCCTCGAACTCTTGGAACCAAGACACGATGCAGGAAGCCCGGAACGGAGGTAGAGGCGGGTCGAAGTGCGGCATCAAAGCTTGAGCTGGCTGAAACATGGCCGTGAAACTCAGAGGCAGCGGTGCTGCGCCGGTCGCTTGTCCGTACATCCATGGTCACCAAGTATTGAGGTACGAGAGAGGAGATGGTGGCGATGAGCCCGCGCTGAGGCCACAGCTTTATTTGGGACGCGAGCGTAGGCCAAGTCGCAGCTGCAGCGTTCAGCTAGACGAGCTAGACCATTTTGCTTTCCCTGTGGCTAGCACATCACGTGCCACGCGGCTCACTTCTTCGACGCGGCAGCTGGCCAAGACTGGCCTGGCGGTACATGCCTTTAATCAATATATGTGACACGTAGGCCCAGTACGGGACTTAACTTAGGTATGAGCCCGACCCAAGGTCAATGCTCACGGGCCTGGGCTGGGCCAACGAATACCTTACCCGGGATAGAACAATGCCTTACCCAGGCCAGCCCAGGCTTTCGTGCCGGCACGGGCCCGTGCAGGGCTCTGTACCAGAAACCTACAGCAACACCACCCAGTTCTTCATCTATATCCGCCGTAACCTCCAAAAGACGCCGACTGTTATAGCACGTCCTTCAACCATAGTGTAACATTTATTTGCCCTCTGCTTGAATTCCCTTTTACGATGTGCTACCGTAATTTCACCTATCCAACCAACATGCCGGAATCAAGTAAAAATAGAGCTATTAGATGCACCCCAGAAATATACCACCGTAATTCAAGCATGGAAAAAGTTAAGGATAAATGCCTCGTTTTTAACGGCCGCTGTTGTCTAGCTGTGTTATCTTCGCTTAGTTAGTGCACACACGGACCGGCGCCAGAGTCCTTCAATACTTTTACTGGTCGTGAAGGGGCTGCGCTACATCAACGCGCGGGGCATCAGACAGACCGGAGGGCAGCATGCTGCTGGTGCCGCCATGAAGACAATACATAATTTTGTGGCGTGTCATCGCGTAGTTTTTCACCGTATGATTACTATTGTGCCTTGTGCGCTGTGCCTGAAGATCTGGAAGGATACCATATACCTCCTACGTACCTGGTTGTCGATACGGTTACAAAATAAATGACACAAAAGTCTCTTAGTGGTCGCTGCCTACAGTAATCGACAGGAAAAGTTTAGGCACGCGATTCCGTGACAAGAAACTGGTGGTTTCACATTTGTTTATCATTATGTGCACGTGTGTGAAAAGCACTTCAATGAGAGTGACATCATTCGCGTGGACCAGTAGCTAATCGGAAGTGTTGTTGTGAAGTCACCGCACGACGTTCCGAAACTTTTGCCGACGCTGTACGGAGGATTTTACACGGCCCCATGGCGTATTTGTATAGTGCTGAAAAATGCAGAGCTCGCCCGCCTGCAAGCATCGACGGGAACCGTCAGCGAGCTGCATACTGTTGAAGCTGCAAGACTGTGTGGGAGGTCTCTTCAAATAGATACAATGAATAATGACGAATTACATGAAAGTTAGCATACAGGCTTCCTCTTCCTCGTTCCACGCCAGTAGGTAATACGGAAGCCAGATGAGTGAAATACTCACCATTTTCATACCGGAATTGATATGACCAAAAGTGGAGAGGAGATATGCCAAACAGCTTGAAAAAATCAAAACAGACACTTCAGCGCTACTAATAGATGTTTGCTATAGGGTGGCGGCGCAAGAGAGGTTGCACCACTATTCTGTACAAAATTTGCGCAAGCTTTGAAGGCGTGAAAAGGTAATTTTCAATATCAATGCTTCATGATCACAAGAAGGTAAATTTTGGGTGACATTTTGACGCCTCTGGTGCGGTACGCAGTCAGTCAATTGTCACGTTTGAGGAAGCATGAAAGGCTTTCGCCTTTACATTCTTTATTGTGAGGTAAAAAAACTAATGCTCGCCCCGCACCGTATACATATAGCAAGCAATGCTAATAAGAAAAGAAAAATGAACAGGGCCAGCCAGGCGAAATTTAAAAGGGAAAGATTGGGCAGCAGAAGCGAACTCCACCCCCAGTCAAACCGGACAAGAAAAAAGAAAGGTCTTAGCTTGGTGTGCAATGTTGATCTTGCTGCTAACATGTTTGACTGAGTTAACCTTCCGTGACAAATCTTGCGATGTGCAGCTTAATGGGGCTGTCTTGCAGATCTTGCTTTTCTGTCGACTGATAGAGTAGGAGTTGCCTGTTGATTCAAACTGGTCTTCCTAAATTAGTACTCTGTAAAACTATAATACTTTTGATTACTGCCCCCTGCGCCCTCCCAGTTAGTGTCAAGTTAATTTGTATTATGATTTCTTCTATAAACTACGACCTACTAACCGGCGCCACCTTTATGTAGGAGTTACTTGTTGATTCAAACTTGTCTTCCTAACTGTGTACTCCGTAAAACTATAAGTCATTTGATAACTGCCCCCCTCCCCCGCCCCGTTTATGTCAAGTTGATGTGCATCATGACCTTCTCTATAAACGTACCACCTGATCACCGGCGCCACTTTTATGGAGGCCTGTGGGCCCAAAAATTGGCGCATAGGGACCGGAGATACCACCAGGTGCCGCCATGACTCACCCTCATAGCAGAGGACGCATTGCCATCGTGGGGCACTCGTGTGTGCACGTTTCTGCAATTTTTTTCTTCTTTAGAATGCGCCGATCAAGCAACCCACAAGTTTAACCAATCGAAGCAACATTCTAGCCGTGAGAAGCACCGTGGTGGTTGGTTCCGGGATGTTCATTAAACGAACTCAATCTGCGTGAGCGCTTTTGTGTCCCCGTCTAAGCAAACGCTAACGCGAGCAATATGCGACACACCACCCCTATGTTTTGCGCAGTGCGCCCCACCTAACCGCTGTCTAGAAGGTGTAAAAATAACTCGTCCATGGGCAAAACCACTATTGAAAAAACGTTGACCATAGGAATGGCGGATTCCACCATCCACCATTTTGGTGGATTATGGTGCTGGAAAATATTGATGGCACATTGATATGGTGGCGTATGGTGGAGCGGATGGTGGATGGCGGTGGTGTGAACAAGACAGCCTTAGTTTTTTTGGTATTGATTTGTAATGAATTTAAATCACTCAAGGATGCGTAAGGATGTGTTTGCTATGCTTACAAGATGTACGATGTCATGAGATTGAAACAAAACACTATTGTCATCCGCGTAAACTACAAACTGAGCAAGTTTTGTTATATTTGTTATGTCATTATTGTAAAAACTAAATAAAACAGGTTCAAGTACGCTACCTTGTGGAACACCTTGTGTTAAGGATCTTGCTGATGAGAGTTTTGATCCAATTACAACGCACTGTTTTCTGTATTGAAGATATAATTTCAAAAGTTTGAGTGTAATGCTGTGAAAGCTATAATGCTCGACTTTGAGAATAGAGTTTGATGGTTAATAGAATCAAAAGCTTTCGAAAAATCAGTTAAGTGCCTAGAGTTAATATTTTGTTCTCAAAGTTGTTCAGGATTAATTCTTTTTGCGATAACAAAGCAAGCTCCGTTAATATACCACTGCGGAATTCGTACTGTGTGTCTGATAAGATACTATGTTTATCACAATATGACGTTATTTTTTTACATATGACGTTTTCGAGGCCTTTAGAAATTATCGGAAGTACAGAAACTGGCCTATAATTTGTTAATTTAGTTGTGTTGCCGGATTTAAATAAAACGATCACTCTGGCATGCTGCATTTTCTCAGCAAAGACGCCATTAGATAAATATATATTAAAAATGTGGGTAAGCACATCTACCACAAGGTCAAGCACATATTTGATTGGTTGAATTTGAAGTCCATTTACATCAACCGATGTACTATTCTATAACGACATAAACGTGTTGTATATTTCCTGCGCCGTTACAGGTTCAAAAAACGCAGTGTGTCTGTTAGGGTTACCCAGGTAAGAAGTGGCATTTATATCATGCGTACTAGAGTTCAGAGACGTAAACTGCTTGTTAAATGAGTTATTTAATTCTTCCCCACCTACGACCTTATTACCAATTGTTTGCTCTAGCTCCTGCTGCCTGTGACAATCGGGCAGAAGAATCTTATTTGCTTCGCGCCATACGACATCGCTTCTGGTTCCGGCTATATAAATGACCTTTTCATCCACGAGCAACGATGCCTGTGAAATGTTTTCGAACTTTCTAAGCACCTACTGCGGGGTCTTAAGGTAATGCACGATGTAACGGGTGTGCCTCTTGCAAAGCCTGGTGGGCTCTAATACAGAAATTCATTATTGTAATGACACGATCTGACACCTGATGGCAATTCCACGAGTCCTGACCTTGCTGATTCATGTCCCGAAATACAAAAAAATGGCAGTTTCTGTGTATCTTGGGAATCGATGTTATACGAAGCTTGCGGAGGGAAGGTGACTCTGTTGTAACTTTTTTTTTTCAACAAACGTTATATGACGCTAAACATAAATACAATCGTTGTATTCAAAGACGCATGTTGAACAGTCACAAATTTGTTATATAAGCAGTTGTTTACAGTTGCGTTACGATATCAACATGGGTATTGGCCATACCAGAAGCGCTAAGCTGATATGTAGCGCTTGTGCTCACGAGGATGATAGCCCTGCACACTGCTACATAAACCAACTTCAGTGGATGACGCCTAACTACGACTGACTTTCACCCGACGTTATGGCCGTATTATAGGAGCAAACATGTCATGTATATAAAGTTTGATAACCAGTCCTGACACCACTATTGACGTTTCGCGAGTATTGAAGTCTATTTCATAAGTCCCGCACATCCACGGAGTGAATTATGATGAAAGATCTTGCTCCAGAGGTTGAATCCGGTAAGCCATGAATCCTCTGCACACCAATCATCACCATATGAAGACGTGACACGAGAGTCCTTGTGGTGTTACTGTATATGCACGTTATATACAATATGTTTATTACTTACATGTTAATGTAATGTATACAAATATTTACATACTGATGCAGTAAATACATTTTGTTCAAGAGCTGACTTTGCGATCACATAGACTTGGAGGAACGTTTTCATTTTATAACGGCTTTGTGATACATGAAGAACAAAGCCAGAGAATCTTAAACTATAGAATGGAGTAGAAAGTTAAAGAAGGGTCTTGACTGTGAGCCCGTGCTGCAGCCGCCTTGCGAGCCCTCCGCGCCGCCACCTTGGCGTCGGCGGTGTTCATAGTGGGTAGCCGTATTGACGCGCACTGAGTGATGTCCTGCGAAAGAGGAAGGAAGCGCACCGAGAGCGAGTACTATATACTGGGTGTCCCACGTAACTTGAGCCGGAGTTTAAATATATGACGGAACACGTAATTACGACGCGACCAAATGCATTATATACACCGTTGCCTGGAGTAAGTTAGACTATTTTGGTTCTCAAATATTTGATAATTAGATATGTTTAATTAACTAAGTTTTAAAGAAATGAAGATAGATAAAAAATTTCAATGAGAAAGTTGTAGATCGGTTTGCAAAACGTCCGACTAGACAGTTTTTAACTTTATATCTGTTAGGTATTAGTGTTCCTGCGAATTGCAAATGCCCGCAAAATACAAAAAAAATACCACGCGACGATCCCGCTAGCGCGTCAGTGTGCTCGATAATTCTAGTGCTCCCTAACGCTCCGCGTATGAACGACACGCTTCCCTTGCACCGGTTCATGACAGCGATAAGCAGTCACAGTGGCTATCCTTTTTGTGGCTGATAGCAAAACGTGTTCATTGTAAAGTCCCCACCATCGTTGCGACCCTGCCGAGACAGCACAATGGGGCAAATGCTATGGTCGTTCGTACGCGGAACGTTAGGGAGCACTAGAATTGTTGCGCGCACTGGAGCACGAGCGGGTTTGTCACGTGAAATTTTTTGTATTTCGCGGGCATTTGTACTTAGCCAAAAACATTAATACCTAACAGATATAAAGTTCAATACTGTCTAATCGGACGCTTTGCGAACCGATCTACGACTTTCTCATTGAATTTTTTTTCTTTATCTTCTCTTCGAGAAAAATTATTCGTTAAATATGTAGTAATAAACAATAATTGAAAACACAAAAAATAGTCTAACTCCAGGCAACAGTGAAAAACATGCGCTTCGTCGCGTCGTAATTACGGGTTCCGGCATATTTTAAACTCAGCCTATGTTTACCTGGGGCACCCGGTATGTCTAACACGTTGAGACGCAGTATGCGATCAGATTGTGTTCCTTAAAAGAATATAAAGCTAGAAAATGAACGATAAAATGGCAATTGTTCTTCTTATGTTATCACTACACAGCGAGAAGGTGGAAGTGTGCTCGATTTGATTCTATATGCTTGAATGCCACCTACTCCTTTATTGCCAATATTATTCAATTGAAGATGACTTTGCGAAAGAAGATGAGGGAAACACACGTAATATTTAAGGTAATGTTCCATAATTTATTTACCATGTGTATGAAGGACACTGAAGGCTTTATGTCGACACATGCAAGAGAAAAAGAACTGCTTTACCAATACAATTGAGTACACTCCCAGAATATGATACATGCGAAATAGACAAAGGATAGGAGCTGAAAAAAAAAAACGGACGAGAACTCAAGGAGGAAACAGAAGTATCCATAGCTGAAGACTAATTAACTGCAAAAAAAAAACATGTATAACATCACTCTCTACCATGACGTATGACTTGCCCCAAAATGCGGAGTCGTGATGCAACGCAACGTGAAGCTTCTTTCTCAGTATACTGTGCTGCAAAAGTGACGATGGTTAGTTCAAGAGAGGACACAGAATACAGAAGTTTCTCACACACTGATACGTTCGGAACTATTGATGGAACGTGAAAAAGTCACATTTATGGAGGGCACCAACGGTGCTACTGCGATGAATTAATCGCGGTTTAGTGCGCACAACGCTCGCGACATGCAGTACCCTGCTATATAACCCCCGAGGAACTAGAGGCGCGTGATTTTGCTTTGCTTTGGCGCAATAGTACCGGTACCGAAAGGTGCCAACAATAAATTACGCATCAGCCTTCATCATTCCCCGCTTGCACGCTTTCCTTCGTGAAGAGCCAATTTTCTCCCCCCCCCCGCTCCCTTCCATTTGGGTTCGCACCGCTTCCGGAACAAAAAGCGAGCACCCGTGCTTCACGCGCGCTGGCCCGTCGTGCATGGTGGCTGGTTTCGCGGGCTGTCTCTGCGAGTTACAGCCTCATTGAATAACACAAAAGCCGCAGGCACAGCGTAACTCATCGAAGGCTAAATACGAAGGGAAAAAGAATGACTGAAAAAAAAAATAGAAAGCGCCAACGCAAGTGGGGCATTTTGAGCGGGGCTTCCCGCGACGGTGGCGAAGGTGGTTGCGCGATTGGCCGTGCACAAAAGAGCTGCCGCCCGCGAGGTCTGGCAAAGCAACGCGGCGCCTTTCTACGGCTGAGGCAGAAGTGAATAACGTTTCCCATGAGCAGGCGGCTCTGTGCAGGCGGGAGTCTCGTTGACGTGAATGGGAGCCGCGCTGCAACCTGACACGGGTAGTTAACTGGCCCGGCAGATTGCCCCGGGCGACTCGCCGCACGCGCCACCGCAGTGCGTTGAGTGGGCCACTTCCAGCGCCAGTGCTCAGGTGTAGGGTTACCGGATCCGTCCATGTTGCTGCCGCTAATCTCGGGCAACTTGGGACTGCTCCCGCTCGTATGCGTGCCACTCATTGTGCGACGTTGCGGCCCGGATTCTTTTGCCGCGAAATGCCTGTTCGCGTGTTGCGCCGCTCTGTCGGACCGCCCACTCGGCATCATTTGAACCCTGGAACTGTGGTCTGACGCAACCGCAAGCGCTGTTTCCCGCGGTATATGCAGTGGATCCCCCACGAACTAAAAAAAAGAACAATGCAAACAGGAAAATGGTGCTCCGCAGGCACTCTGAGCACAATGCGGGCCATCTGGAATAGATATTGCTCTTTCCAGTAATATTTTGGTCGTCACATCAGCACGTAGTTAGTGCAAACCAGTGTTTTTTTTCTTTTTTTTCTGTGAGCCACTGACATCATTTTCTACTTGCGCGTAGTTGTAGCGACTATTTGTCCTTTTTACAACGGCCTGAATATAACATGGTCAATCCACGACTATAGAGGAACTAGAAAAAAAAGGAAGTGGTAGAACACGCAGCGACGAGGAAAAGCTTCCTATATGTGGTTATAACAAACAGCGTCAATTATTTCAAACAAGAGAGCGGAAACAGAAAGTACTTGCGATGCTCCATGTTCGGAATAATATATGTTCATATATAGGTTCATATATATGTTCATATATATATAAAAAAACAAGGCACTTGCCCTCAGTACACTGTCATGACGACGGCTTCGCCGGATAAGTTTGCTGCAGTGCGTTCGCCGTTGTGAGATTGGCTGGTTTTGGTAGGTCGAGATTCGCGACGGTCTCTGAAAATTTCACGTATACATCTCCACGGAACCAGCCGGATGCTGCGCATCTTCTGTGCAGACGAGACACAAGAATTCGCTGATTTGCGGTCTTCTTGCTGTATATGTAGGACCACGCTAAGGTTGAGCGGCTGGGTAGGTTGTGAGGCAGTTTTCGTTTCTTTCTATTCACTTTGTGTCGTTAGCTCGAGAAGGAACGTCAGCCGATAGCAAGCAGCATTGCTTCAGTTGCACTCGGTCGAAGCGTGACCAACTGGATTAGACGTGAACACAGAGACAGTCTGGCGTCAGCATGGTACCCCGCGTAGTTCTGCAGCGCAAGCGACAGCCGAACATTTCGAGTTCCTCTTAACTCAGGGAAAAGAAATCAGCCACCACAAGGGCAGCAGGGATTCACAACATCATTGTGATGGCCCTAAAATTGCCTGAAGGCACTGGCAGCCAGCGCATCAATGGGCCTCTGCCGAGACCCAGCGCACCGCGGCGGCTCCTCGCATCGGTTCGGCTTAAGGCATAGCTGTATACTGTTTGCGCGCCTGTAAAATCGGTGGCGTGCATTGCGAAACCGCAGTGATTGCCGTGAACCTTTCGTTTCAGTCCGGTGGGGTAGCTCTAGGAAGCGGGTGGGCTCGCGACAAGTCGGCGCCTGTGGTTGAATTGTTGAATTGGCATGTCTTCGACTGCTCCCACGTTAATTCTTGCAAATGAGCTCGTAAACAGAACCGCGGGCGCTCAGCGAGTGGTTCTTCTTACAGCGTACAGGGGACAGGCGGGTTATTGCCCCGTCATCAAAAAGTTGACGTGTTATAGGGAAGCCGTTCTATGGTTCTATGACCGTAACAGCCCAGTAGCTCTAAGTCTAGATAATTTCGCGCCGCGGAGCTTGCCCATGTTTTTATGACTTCTTGTAGTTGTGTTTTATTTACATTTTGCTTAGTGTTATTTTGGGAGAGGGCATGAGCCCCCACGTTCATGAAGGTGGCGTCCTTGTGACGGGGTTTTTTATCGACTAAGTGTTTTGTCCTGTCAGTGGACAAGTAGGTGATGATTCGCCGAGATCTGTGTAAGGGCGGAGCACCGAGGAAATAAGAAGAGGTCTCGAAGTCCAGGCCAGGCGTTTTAAACCCGGCTCAATGTGTTAGGCACCATCGGCTCCGCCGAATCCCGTAACGTCGCCCTACAGAAGACGGTCCATTTCCAAAGTGCCCCCCCCCCCACACACACACACTTTTTTTTGTAACGTTGATGTCTGTTCTTAAGTAACTTTTGATGATATCTGGGGTTTAACGTCCCAACACCACGATATGATTATGAGAGCCGCGCCGTAATGGAGGGCTCAGGAAATTTCGACCACGTGGGGTTCTTCGACGTGCACCCAAATCTGAGCACACGGCCCTAAAGCATTTCCGCCTCCATCGTAATTGCAGCCGCCACAGCTGGGATTCGATCCCTCGACCTCTTATGTAACTTTTGTACAGTCTGTAAATACAAGTTTTTCTCTGCCTACTAGAACTTCTCCAGTGTTTCTGCTTTATCTTCAAGTGACCAGCAAGTCAATCGCCGCTATTGGAATAGCGGCTGCTCGTTTCGTCTCCCACTTAGCTATATCGCCTCGGGTGGTGCGTCTCGGGCGCCGAGTGATGAGAGTTGGTTTCTACAACATCGCAAAAGAACCTGGAATTTATTTTTGCGTTCCACGTTATGCTCAAACAAATGGCATCCGCTTTGGCGCGGGATCTCGCTCGACGTCGTCTGCGTGGTCATTAAGGGAGCAAGTGTTTAGCAAGATCAAAGTATACTATGTCATGGGATATACGTCTTCTTGGAAGGCTCTGAAGTACCGTTGTGCCAATGTTGGCAATCTTGGTTTCTCGGGATATTTGAAGCCATTTCCTGCATTGCATGTACTAACGCACTTATTCGTTATCGTAATTGTCGTCATCATCATCAGCATGACGTATAGTTGATACCTTTCGTGGGTTGTTCGTGTCCTAACTCGCTTATTCATCATCGTCTTCATCATGGCTTATAATGGGTACAAAGGACAACGCACAACGGACAAGTCTACACCCTCAGGTGCATCACCCTAAATAGATGTATAGATTGAGCACTAGCCATTATGAACATGTCAATATACCGAATGCATTTTACAAATTATTCTGATAAAAAAGATGCACTGAATTCAGCGGTATACCTCAACAGGAGCCCGAGTACATTGAGAGACAGCGAACTTCGTCCAGAACCTCAATCTCAAGAAAGAGGTTAAGTGCTGCATTGGAAAAGTAACCATTGTTACACTCATTGTGGTCCATCATAACTGGAATAACTTTCCTCCGTTCATTCATTCAATCATTGCAAAAACAATGCCGCCATGAGGCGGCAGCTCTGCTGTCACTTTGCAGTCTGTCGTGTTCGTTAACGTAATCCCGTGGGGCCGAAAGTACGAGGTCTTATTCAAAATGCGAACTTACTCACGAGCGCCTTCCTCTAAACGAAGTATTTCGTAGAGTTTCTTTTTTTTTTATATACCGCAGTTTGGGGTTCGCCGTTCAAGGCATTGAGCGGTGAATTCGAGTTACCGCTCATGTTTTTTTTTTCGAGGGCAGTGGCAGACCAGGCACGATCGTGGTCTCGGAGAGGAGATGCCGCTCGCCGGAATCGCTGACCAGTGCTGGGCATCCTGCCTTCCCCGTATATACTGGCGCCTCGGGCACGCGCTGAAATCGCAACGTTCAAACGAGCGCTGCTCGAATCTCTTTCGTCACGCAGCTTCTCGATTCTCAAGAGAAAAGCGAGGCACACGAAAGGGGAAGGAAAAACAGACCACGAAAAAGACAAATTCAAGAAGGCCGAAAAAAAAACAAAAGGAAAAGAAATGCGATAGGAAGGTGCCTCGAGAGCGCAGTTCGTTAGGGGGCTAACCTAAGGGAATCTTAGGTGGCCCCCGCCACGTCGGGAGCGGGAGGGGGAGACGAACTACGCGACCACCGGCCTTGATGGCAGTTGCACAGAAACCGCTCTTTCAGCGTCGGGAATCAAGGAGTGGCGGAGGAAGGGAGAGTCGGCGCTACAGTACAGAGGGTGGCGAACAGGGATAGTAAGGGAGAAACAACGGCCGGAAAGATACAAAACTCCGCTCGAGGGGAAAAACGGAGGGCTCCTGATCGGCCGAAGCGCAAAGTGGATCAGGAAAAGCTTTGGGTTGCGGTTCGGCGAGCTCAGCGCAAGTTTCTGGGGCCGATCTCTCTCTCTCACTTTAGCTCTATCACTGCAATCTCGCATGCGCTGCTCCTTTCATCACTTGTTAACCATTACGAATGTTCCTACTCTCCCCTAACACACACACACACAGATATATATATATATATATATATATATATATATATATATATATATATATAAAGAGATAGAGAGAGAGAGATGCACAGAGATGCACGCATGCCATTCGGTCAGGGCCGAACGCATGCACCCAGGCAGGAGAAGAGCGGAGGTAGGTTGACAAGATGCCTTGTTAATAGTGACATCTTTGCTCGTACGAGATGAGTGATTAGAGCTGCGCCGGTCACACGAATTGATTGGATGAGTGACAGCCAAATCAAGCTGGACCCTAGCAGCTGCGGGCTTACTGCATCTGGGAACATCCACCCATCGTGAACCTTTATTGATGTTATTGCCGAGTGTGTAAGAGCTAGGAGCATAATTACAGTAAAGCAAAGTTCCGGAACGCAAACAAGAATAAAAAACAGGCGCGATAACGGAGAGCAGGGGAGCAACAGGAACTGGTGCTTCGCCCACATTCACATAGTGTACTGCTGGAGAAGGAGGAGGAAAAACTTTATTAAATGCGAAGAATTTGTTAGCAAACTTCAGCGAATTCGACCGTATCTATCTATCTATCTATCTATTTATCTATTCATCCATCTATCCATCCATCTATCTATCTATCTATCTATCTATCAGTCTATCTATCTATCTATCTATCCATCAATCAATCTATTCATCTATCTATCCAGCCACCTAGAACTTTTAGCTGTCGTGGCCATTTCGATAATGGGATCTATACCGAAATTGGTGTCGCATAACATGACTGTAGGACGAGTATGATTGACCAGCTGTAACATGAAAATCAAGATATTTCATGAATCTAATGGTTTACGTGTTATGGCCTCACTGCTCTTGCGGTGTTTTCATTCACATGACATATTGCAACACTTGTGTGGTATGACATCACTGCATGGCGAACATAAGTGACTGGCCCTAACGTAGAAATCAAGACATGCATGCCATCTAAGCCATCCCTACACGCCCCGCTCATGGTGTGTTAGCGGTCATTTCGCTAGTTTCAAATATACCGAATTCGTTATTACGTGACGTGAATGGATGAAGAATGTATATGACTGGTGAAACCTGATAACCTTGACATGCGTGTCATGAAGAACATGATTACATTCTATGCTCATATTGCGCTCGTGGCCGTTTCGCTAGCTTCACGTACACCAAATTTGATATTACGTGACACAAATGGACGACGTAGGCAAATGGCATGTCCGAACATAATAATCATGACATGTGTGTCATGTAAAACGTATTTCATGCTACTCTCATAAAGCACTCACTGCCTTTCGCTAATCTCGCATATATGAAATTTGGAGTGACGTGACGGGATTGGATGACGAAGGTATATGACTGGTGGAAACATGATAATCATAACATGCGTGTCGTTAGAGAAGATGACTACATACTACGCTCATGAAGTGCTTGGGGCCATTTCGCTAGGTTCACATATACCAAATTTGGGATAACGTGATGTGAATGGACAAAAGTAAATGACACGTCCAAGCACGAAAATCATGATATACGTGTCATGTAGAACATGGCTACATGGTACGCTCGTAGCGCGCTCCCGGCCGTTCCGCTTGTTAAAGTTCAAGTTTATTAAAAAGGTATCTCAGAACACAATACATGTATATATGAAGGTGCTACACTTTCAGGAGGTCCAAAAGTAAAAACGGTGAGAGGGCCTCCGAACAATATTGAACAAAAATAATATACACAGGGAATAAATTGAATACAGGTTCATTGTTTAATAAGAAGCACATATATACACCTGTGTACACATATATATTTATACGTGTAAATAAAAAACCTCAGTATTGGCAACACAAAACCGATTGTTATACTAATAGTGCGATGAAAGGGGGTATGTACAAAAAATCACAAAGCATAACATCCATAAAGGCAATGTAGAAACAGAGTGGTATGCTATAGAAATGATGAGAGAAAATATGTTTTCAAAGATGAACGAAACTGGTGTAATGATGACGTTTTAATTTCAGGGTTGAAAGCTTTCCAAACGTAAGTTGCGCTGAAACGAGCAGTTTGCTCGGCATATTTCGTCGCGATTCCCGTAACGAAAAAATTGTTTGACAGAGCACACCTGGTCTTACTCTTATTAGTGAATATGAATTGGAAGGCCATCAACAGACACTTCGTGGTTCATGAATTCTGTAGCAAAACCATCAGGCTAGCTTTGTATGTGAAAACAACAGGGAGTACACTCAATTTTAGAAAGGGGCTTGAACGATCAACGATGGGATGAGAAGATGATAACATTCAGCACGCGCTTCTGAATGCTAACTAAACAAGAGGTAGGAGTGTAATAAGTATTTCCTTATGTGGTAATCTTATATTTGATATGTGTATGGATGAAGGCTTGATAAAGAGACAAAAGTGTATTAACGCTGAAGCTTGTACACGTTTTAAATAATGACCCTATACCGAAGCCAGTTTTTTAACTACCGAGTCGACATGGGTATCGAATTTAAGATTAGAATCACACCCAGGAACTTTGCAGAACTCTTTCGTTTAATTTCAACATTGATTATCCGTGTGTGTACCGCAGATGTCACTCTTTATTAGGAGAATAGAAAACTACGAACTTAGACTTTACACGGCTTATACATATTTAATTCTTAAGACACCGGTCCTCAAGCTTCCTTACTGTGTAGTTTAGTTTATCTAAAAGGTCAGTGGCGTCAGAAGCAGAAGCTACGATCGTCGTATCATCATCGTACAGAAAACACTTGGCACTAGATAAGTGATTAGGCAGATTGTTAATTATAAATGTCAAAACTAGGAGCAGACCAAGAATTGATCCCTGGGGTACACGTTTGGTCATGAGCCTATGTTGGGAAAAGGCACCATCGATAAATGCCCATTGATATCTGTTTGAAAGACAATATTTCAGAAGTGCGAAAAACGGGCCAGTAATAACGTAATATTCCAACTTAGAAAACAAAACGTATGGTTAATATTGCCAAAGGCTTTTTAGGAATCAATGAACACTGAGCCGCCTAATAATCCCCTGTCCAAGTTTGTTGAGATCCAGTCAATAAAGCTAATCACAGCACGTTCTGATAAAAGACCAGCGCAGAACCCAAACTGTGGCAAGGACAGTATGCTGAATTTTAAAAAGTAGTTCAACAAACAAATTTCGATTAAGTTTCATACTATTTTGATGAAAAATGTGTTTATAGAAATTGGCCTGTAAATTTTACTAATGCCGGATCGTCCTTCTTTTGTATAGGAATTGCTTTAGCGACCTTAAGTTGATTATGAAAAACTCTTGTGTCAAAGATCAAGTTTACTAAATGGCAGATAGCTTCAGCCATAACTTGTTTGATTTATTATGTATTGAGTGTATGTTGTTGGAGCCAGCTCCTGTATTATTCAGCTTATTAATGAACTAGCTTCAGATATGCCAATTTGTATTACGTGACGTGAATAGACGACGAAGGTAAATGACACGTCCAAACATGATGATCAAGAAATATGTGTCATGTAAAACATGACTACATGCTACGCTCAATTGCGCTCACGGCCGTTTCGCTAGCTTCAGATATATCGAATTTCATATTACGTGACGTGAATGGGCTACGAACACAAATGCCAGGCGCCACCATAATAATCATGACGTGCATGTGAGTCATGTGCGGCATAATATACGTCCGCCTCATGATGTTGTGCTGATTTTAAAGTTACGTATCAATCGTCCTCATTCGTGCTTCGCATATCATCGATTCTCTCTGTACGTGGTATCAGCCAATTTTTCAGCACTTACTTGCTGTGACGGGCGATCAAGGTGGGGCCCTCAGTCCAGTGTACCACTGGGAAGGCTATACACGCTTAACGATAGCAGCGGTGTGCGGGCCTACGAAGGTTATAGTTGTTTTATTATACTGGTTTTTTACCCCCTCCTCGGTGGCTTAGTAGCTAAGGTACTCGGCTGCTGACCCACAAGTCACGGGATCGAATCCCGGCTTAGGCGGCAGCTTTTTCGATGGAGGTGAAAATGCTGTAGGTCCGTGTGTTGAGATTTCGGGTGTACGTCAAAGAACCCCAGGTGGCCGAAACTTCCGGAGACCTCCACTACGGCGTCTCTCATATTCATATGGTAGTTTTGGGACGTTAGATCCCACATATGAATCAAACAATATTCTGGTTTGCATATATGTGCATGCCTACAGCGCACTGAAAACAGTTCTGTCGGTCCGTTAAATCCATACCGTAGAATTCGTTTAGTATCGATGGCGATGCGGCGGGTGAAGAATGTTGCTGCCAAACGAGAGTGAGTGGAAACTGTAGTGTCAGTTCGAGCTATAGTTGGCACTCTATACTTCGCCATTGATAAATGCAAATTGTTTGAACTAAAGGTTGTGAAAACACAGATTAGGTGGCAGATTAGATTAAGCGTGCCTGCACACTATGCACGTGGGTGCTAATATATATATATATATATATATATATATATATATATATATATATATATGTATTATGTATTACATATATATACGTTTACATATATATATGTAATATACATATATGTATATAACTCATCCCCTGATGAAGGGAGGACCCCTCCCGAAACTGTTGGGAAATGAATATATCTATCCTTGTTGGAAACGCTCCCGTTGTGCCATATCCCATACCTTCACGAAGACTAACTGGCCCATTGAATTATTACTCCCACTATATATATATATATATATATATATATATATATATATATATATATATATATATATATATATATATATCATCATCATCCTGACTACGTCAACTGCAGGGCAAAGGCCTCTCCCCTGTTCCGCCAGTTAACTCGGTCCTGTTCTTGCTGCTGCGAATTTATACCCGCAAACTTCTTAATCTCATCTTCTCACCTAACCTTCCATCTCCCCCTAACCCACTTGCCTTCTCTGGCAGCCCCCTTCAATTAGTTACCCTTAATGACCAGCGGTTATCCTGTCTACGCGCTACATGCCCGGCCCATGTCCATTTCCTCTTCTTGATTTACACTATAATATCCTTAACCCCTGTTTGTTCCCTAATCCACTCTGCTCTCTTCTTGTCTCTTAAGGTTACACCTACCATTCTTTCTTTCCATTGCTTGGTGCGTCGTCCTCAATTTAAGCTGAACCCTCTTTGTAAGTCACCAAGTCTCTGCTCCGTAGCTAAATACCAGCAAGATACAGCTGTTATATACCTTCCCCTTGAGGGATCGTGGCAATATTCCTGTCATAATTGGCGAGTGCTTGCCAAATGTGCTCCCCCCCCCCATTCTTATTCGTCTAGTTACTTCAATCTCGTTGTTCGGCTCCACGGTTATCACCTGCCCTAAGTAGACATAGTCCTTTACCACTTCAAGTGCTCTATTACCTATCTCGAAGCGCTGCTCTCTTTCGAGGTCGTTGTACATTACTTTCGTTTTCTGCAGAATAATTTTAAGGCACACCTTTCTGCTCTCCATGTCGAACTCATTAATCATGAGTTGCAGTACGTCCCCTGAGTTACTCAGCAATACAATGCCATCGGTGAAGCGCAGGTTACCAAGGTACTCTCCGTTATCTCTTATTCCTAACTGTTCTCATTCTAGGCCTCTAAAAGCCTCCTGTAAGCACGCGGTAAATAGAATTGGGGAGATTGTATCCCCCTAACTTGCAACCTTCTTGATTGGTATTCTGTTGCTTTCTTTATGAAGCACTATGGTAGCTGTTGATCCTCTGTATATTTCTTCCAGGATGTTTATATATGCTTCATCAACGCCCTGATTCCGCAGTGTCTGCATGACTGCTGATATTTCTACTGAATGAAACGCCTTCTCTTAAAATATGAAGGCTATGTATAGTGGTTGGCTTTATTCTGATGATTTCTCTATTTCCTAATTTATAGTATGAATGTGGTCGATTGTTGAGTAGCCTGTTCTAAATCTTGCTTGTTTCTTTGGTTGATTGAATTTTAATGTTTTCTTAACTCTGTTGGCAATTACCTTTTTAAATAGCGTGTATACTACAGAGAGCAAGCTGATCAGCCTGTAATTCTGCAAGTCCTTGTCATCTTCTTTCTTATGTATTAAAATGATGCTAGCATTCTTCCAAGACTCTGGTACTCTTCCAGTCAGGAAACACCTCGTAAACAGGGTGGCTAATTTTTCTAGCACAATATGTCCTCTATTTTTCAGCAGATCTGATGTTACCTGATCCTCACCGGCAGCTCTGCCTCTTTGCATGCTCTCCAAGGCTTTTCTGACTTCTTCTATCATTACTGGTGGGGTGTCATCTGGGTTACTGCTAGTTCTTATAGTATTAAGGTGGTGGTTATCCCGACTACTGTTCAGATCTCTGTAAAAGTCCTCCGCTATTTTCATTATCTTGTTCATCTTGGTAGTTATTTTGCCTTCTTTGTCTCTCAGTGCATACATCCGATTTTTGCCTATCCCAAATTTCCTATTCAATGCTTTGACGCTTCCTCCGTTTTTCAGAGCGTGTTTAATTCTCTCCATGTTATACCTTCTTACATCAGATACCTTACGTTCATTAATGAACTTAAAAAGCTCTTTCAGTTCTATTTTGTCTGTTGTGCTTAAGACTTTCATGCTTTGATGCTTCTTAATGAGATTCTTCGTTTTCTGGGAAACCTTGCCAGTGTGCTGTCTAATTACCCTGTCTCCAACTTCCACTGCACACTCCGTGAGGATACTTGTCAGATTATTGATTGATTGATTGATTTGTGGGGTTCAACGTTCCAAAACCACCATATGATTATGAGAGACGCCGTAGGGGAGGGCTCTGGAAATTTCGACCACGTGGGGTTCTTTAACGTGCACCCAAATCTGAGTACACGGGCCTACAACATTTCCGCCTCCATCGGAAACGCAGCCGCCACAGCCGGGATTTGATCCCGCGACCTGCGGGTCAGCAGCCGAGTACCTTAGCCACTACACCACCGTGGCGGGGCTCGTCAGATTATCATTCATTGTATCTACGCTAAGGTTGGTTTCCTCACTAAGAGCCGAGTACCTGTTCTGAAGCGAGACTCTAAATTCCAGTACTTTCCCTCTCAGTGCTAGCTCATTGGTTGGCTTCTTGTGTATCAGTTTCTGTCGTTCCTTCTTCAAGTCTAGGCGAATTCGAGACCGTACCATTCTATGGTCACTGCATCGTACCTTGCCAACCACTTCAACATCCTGCACGATGCCTGGATGTGCACTCATTATAAAGTCTATTTTGTTTTTATTTTTGCCATTAGGGCTCCTCTATGTCCACTTGCGGTTTCGTCGTCTTCGGTAGAAGGTATTCAAAATCCGTAAATTATTGCGTTCTGGGTATTCTACTAGTAGCTCTCTTCTGGCATTTCTAGTATCGATGTCATAATCTCCTACTGCCTGGTCTCCAGCCTGCTTCTTCCCTACCTTTGCAATAAAGTCTCCCATCAGTATAGTATACTGTGTTTTTACCTTACTCATCGCCGATTCCACGTCTTCATAGAAGCTTTCAACTGACGCGTCATCATGGCAGGATGTAGGCGCGTACGCTTCTACCACCTTTATCTTGTATCTCTTATTGAGTTTTATTACGATACCTACGACATTTTCATTAATGCTATAGTATTTCTCTGTATTTCCAGCTATGTTTCTGGAAAATAGGAACCCCACTCCCAGTTCTCTTCTGTCAGCCAAGCCCCGATAGCAAAGGGCGTGCCCTTTCTGTAGCACTAAATAGGCCTCAACTGACCTCCTAACCTCACTGAACCCTATTATATTCCATTTAACACCATGTAGCTCCTCAAATAGTACAGCTAGACTTGCCTTCCTAGATAACGTTCTAGCGTAAAACTCTGCCAAGTTCAGGTTATAATGGTGGCCTGTCCGGATCCAGAGATTCTTAGCACCCTCTGCTGTGTTGCAGATCTGACCGCCGCCGTGGTCAGTTGCTTCGCAGCTGCTGGGGACTGAGGGCCGTGAGTTAATTGATGTATATGAACTGCGCGGATAAGACGCTGAGAGTTTTGTTGACTACATTTAACGGCTACTCATTGAAATCGGTGTTTAGGCTTATTTTTTTGAGAGAAAAGCCACTTCTCACAAACGCAGCTACACCTTCGGAAAGCAAGGAAGGCTGGTCGCAATACGACGACATTCCCGAATACATGCTACACGAACGTAATCAAGAAACATTGTGCAGCAACTGGCCCTATCTTGTGTTCCTTTAACGACCTTTTAGCATTTGCTGCTTGTGATATTTTTAGTTCGAAGGATAGAAACTTAAAATACTTTCTTGACGTTTCAGTTTACTTCAACAATTTTTCTCTGTGATTACGAACCTGTATATCATAATTGATAGCATAATATTTAAAATGATTTGCATTTTATTTATTATTTGTATGACGGTATGCTGTCTTATAAGTAATATTGCCGCATGGTGTGCTTGTGCGAGAACCACAAGTGGATGAAGACAAAAAAGATCTACCGGAGCCGCTTCTTGGCCTAGCTCAACGAGCAGTAGAACGCAATGTTGTCTTGATGGTGGTAAGATTAGTGAAGGAGATGGGTACGAGAACTCGCGAATCACCCGGTTCACAAGACTCCGTCCAGTAGCCGGAACACAAGCAGACTATGCGGCATTAAAACTTATCATGCTTAAGACAACCTTCAGTTCTTCTGCTCGTTGACCATCTTTTCTTTCTGGTGCTTCATATTTGACAAGAACAGCCTTGGAGACCACTTTGCAAGCATAGATAATTCCATGCTTTTTCCAGTAAGGTATACCATTTCGCGAATGAAACACCATCGATAAAGTTGCGCATGTATTCTTCTCGGTTTTCTTATGGACGATCTGATCTTGCAGGTCTTCTAGTATGGTCGGCCCCCGTCAAGGTTGGCAATGCGGAAGCCATCACAGAGCAGTAATCAAATCGGATGGAGTTCTTTTTTTTCTGCTACCTTTTTTAGGACCTTACTCATTATGCTCGAAGCTTGTCCATCACTCTCGCCGTAGTAGCCACACTATTTCTCACCACTCCCGCTAGAGGTGCCGCTGGGCTCTTTGTTGAATGGCGCCCACTAGATGACACGCCGCCAATGAGGCGGCGCTGCTCTAGCGGGAGAGAACACCGCTAACCACGCCAATATATAACGCTCGCTTTTGATTTACTTCCTCTCTTTTTCGCCGGACATCACTCAGTGCGCTTCTATACTTCCACCCGCCATGAACATCGAAAAAGCCAAGGCGTTGGAGCGGAGGCCTCGCAAGGCAGTTGCGGTGCGGGCTCCTCTGGGTTCACGCTGTGTGTGTGTGTGTGTGTGTGTGTGTGTGTGTGTGTGTGTGTGTGTGTGTGTGTGTGTGTGTGTGTGTGTTTTGGGGGGGTAAGCCACCCCCAAGTCACCTAAAAGGGGGGGGGGGTCAATCTGGCCATAGAGTGACGTAATAGAAGAGAGCCGCTGTCAAGAATCTTCGCTATAGTAATAATGATATTATTAATAATGAATATTCATTTAATCTGTCCAGAAACATCACTAAGGTCTTTGTGCAGGCACATGTAAAAATAAAACCATAAAAGTAAACAATAGAATCTCCATCAATAAATGATTGCTTGATATGTGGGGCTTCACGTCCCAAAACCACCATATGATCATGAGAAATGCCGTAGTGGGGAGCTCCAGAAATATTGATCCTTTGGGGTTCTTTACCGTAAGCCCAGAAAAACAAAACTGAACAGTTCTTTCCTCTTGCTGAAAGGAGAATATTCAGCCTTCTTGTGTGCGCAATCTTTATGTTTCAGGGCACTTATAGGTCCAGGGGAGAACCAGTGAGACCATTTACAATGTTTATGTATATATTGCGAAAAAACGTATGCAGCTTACTTAACACAATCTCCACAAACTCTTCAACTTGTTCAATATTTTTTCAGCAATTTGTGACCAATCCACGGCTGACATGTAATATATAAAATCCCGTGTAGTCACCTCCCTGGAAAGCAAATCTTGGAGGTTCGTTAAAATGACTAATGCAGCTTGTTGTTTAGGCACATACAGATCATCTTATATTGAGTGGTGGGTGGAATTTGTCAAAATGAACAAGAGAGGTGTCTGAACGTGAAACTTCAACAGGTTGGTCGTTTGACAGACAGAGGTCTAAGACATTGTCTTTACAATTCACGACTATGTTATGTTGGAGTAGGCAAATAAACGCCACAAAATACAAGAGCAAGCTGCACCTTTTCGCAATGAAATAATAGATTAATGAAGAAAGGTAAGTGTGCTCCACTCAATTCCGGGGCCATTGAAATCACCAACAACAATTCTGTGCCCATCGTGGGAAAATATCACATGCTGAATAAAAGACATAACATCATGAAACACGGCAGGGGAAATGCTGGGTGTTATATAAAAACATCCTATCAACACTTTTTCGTGGCGCTGAAGGCTGAATTCCAAATACATGGATCATTGGGAAGATTCCCGGTCTTTCCGTCTAACGGATTTCAGAGAACTGGCAATGGCAACCAGTATATGCCGCCGTCTTTCTGTTTGGTTGCACTGAAATCTCGGTCACTGCGGAAGGTGGTGAGCGTTGGGGAGAATAATAATAATCTTAATAATAATTATTATAATAGTAGTATTAGGATATATTCTAGTAATATTTAAAATATTATAATATTTTTTTTTGGTTTAGCGTCCCAAAACTTTCGCTGCCTCTGATAGGGCTTGTCTTAGTATGATGGTCGAGTGGACGTCTGGAGAATTTACAGTGTACCAGATTTAACCACCTGACCAAGCTCCTTCATCATCATTCACTTCCTGGATATGACGGCTTTCATTTCCCACTTCCCCTTCTCCTGAATATTAGTTGTTCTCCCTATTTGACTGCAAAAATTAGCATGGGTTCCTTAACTAACCACTATCTCTACTATTCCACAACCGCGAGCTCATGCTGCATGTGCTAGCACACTGCACCGGCTGTAGTTTTCGGTTTTGGCATAAAAATTATCTAGGTTCACCCGCCCTAACTTCACCCGGTAACTCAAAAGCGGGACCCTGGCCCGACCCGCAGCCGAAAAATATTTGACCTACCCGGCCCGGTCCGACCGCAGATCGGGTCCAACCGAGGACCGAGCCAGTTATCTAGGTGGTGTTGCCAAAACATGATATTTACAGCAAGGTTGTTTGTTATAGGATAACCGTTTTGTTGGCACTTGCTTCGATAATAATTTTGCTTTATCCTACCATCATTTTTTTCGCTACAAATGGGCTTACGGTGAAAACACTTGAGCGGTAATACTGGGTAAGATAAACGTTTATTCGCCAGTAGTGTACAGTACATATGTTATCAGAAACTTCAATGGTGATAATGAAGACTGGCATGCAGTAGATATTGTTACAAAAATGTAATTAGCGGTATGAGTTTAATTTCGACCGAAAACGGCACAAAAACAGAGGAGGCCAGAAAAATAACACTCTTCATATTGCTTGTATTGTGCTATATATTCAAATTTGAAGCACGCTGTATAACAGAGCCCATCGTGCACCCTTCTGGACAGGAAGCACCTGTCTTCTACATAGTAGCACCTTGTCACACTAAGATAAATACAGAAACAAGCCAAATATATAACCTTTGTTGTGAATAAATGAAGCTAGATAAAAACTTGTAACGGGGTAACTGCGTGATTCACGTGTACATTTATAAATACGCAAGAGCAATCGAAAAAAAAACAAACATCTAATTCTTATAGCACTATCTTCTTAGAAAACGTCATGACCAGCATGTGTAGTTAGTAAACTTTGTTTGGCAATGTTTATCGTTTTTGTCTCCATATGTTATTGTGCAGAAAAATAAATTATCTAAAGATGTTGGCTTTATGTACGCTATGCACGGTTGCATCACAGATCCAGTTGTCTTACAGTTTTTCGCCCTGCTGCCGCTTGTCGCCGGGGCATGCATCTGTCTTGAAAACTGTGAAGGCATCGGCAGTCGTTCTCAACTTCTGCCGCTTCCGAATGTCATTGTGGACATCCCCAGAAGGAACATGGCATTCACTTATTCCTCTCGTCCTCGAACATCGTCAGATTTTTCAATATTGTAAAGAAAACTTCTCTTTGAGGGCTTTTCCTTGTACTTCTCAGCAGTGTACGTTATTCTGGCTTGCACCATGCTTTTTTTTTTCTTATTTCAATGATGAAACTGAACCAACAAGAGATCTTTTACAGTACACGTTGGCTATTTGGCAGGACTGGCTGGAGGTGGACCAAGCAATTTTTTCTGTTATCACGGTTTCTTCCTTTTTGGCAGTAAATGCGCGAATAAGCTTCTCGACGCTTCCTCGGTGGATGCGTACGCTTCGAGGTGAAGGGTCATCACCCGACACAGAATTTGTAATCGCGTTTTTTTCATCTTGGTAGGAAGCGGAGCAAGTATTACACGTAACACACAACACAGGCGCTTAACTTCAACTAAACGTTTATTGAAAACGTGAGAGCTTATAACGAGGGTGAATGAGAAAAACTAATAAAAGGCAGAACAA
This sequence comes from Rhipicephalus annulatus, assembly GCA_013436015.1. Classification (NCBI taxonomy): domain Eukaryota; kingdom Metazoa; phylum Arthropoda; class Arachnida; order Ixodida; family Ixodidae; genus Rhipicephalus; species Rhipicephalus annulatus. Next base: position 379,319 of record WOVY01014635.1, on the reverse strand, counting down.
CAAAAAGCACATGTGCAGTACGGTACATTACTCATCTGTTATTATCTATCACACCATCCAAAAACGAAGTTCTTTCCGCGTGAGCGAGATAGAAGGTGAAATAACACACTCGAAATCATCACGTGTCATTTTTGCTGCTTTTACGATCAAACTGGTTAATAAATCTCTGTACCGATAGTGCACCTTCTATCTCGCTCCACTAGTCCAAGCGTCATAATCATGACATGTGTGTTATGTAAAACATGACCACATGCAACACTTATAGTGCGCTTGCAGTCGTTGCGCTGGCTTCACAAATAACAAATTTCGTACTAGGTCACGTCAATGGATGACGGAGCCATATGACTGGTGCAAACATCATAATCGTGACACCTGTGTCATGCAAAACATCACTACATGCTACACTCATAGCGCGTTCATTACTGTTTCGCTAGCACCGCATACACCATATTCGGTATCACGTGACGTGTATAGACGACGAAGGTAAATGACACGTCCAAACATGATAATCACAATAAGAAGTCGTGTACAGCATTATTTACGTCCGCCTCATTTCGTTGTGTTCATTTTGAAGTCACATATCAATTTTGCTCATTCGTGCTTCGCATATCATCGATTCTCACTGTACCAGCTGCCGATAGACTGTTTAACTTCCCTGGCGTTCTTTTTCTCCTATTTTCCTCCCTTCTCACTGTACGTGGAATCTGCCTTTTTTTTTCGTCAGACACTCCCTGCGGTCACCATGCGTCTCTGCCACTCTGCCGCCATGCAACTCTGCCGCCATCTACCCTTCATAAAGACCCGTAATAAGAGTAGGGAATGTCTCTTTTATTATATGATACTTTTAGAGATGTTGGCGTTCTTGTAGATCCCAGTGGCCACTTCGTTTTTCAGGTTATTGAAGCACAGCAATAAAAAAAAATCTTAACAGCTAAGGAGAGCTCGTATAGGTCTATTCACATATCAGTACAAAGAAAAGCACGAAGTCCCATCCTATAAAGAGGCAGCGCTAGCTGACATTTCATACAACCTATCCCCTCCTCCCCTCTCACTCCTACTCTAGCAGCTGTCCTCGCCCATGTGAGAATAAATTTTCGTGATTCCGCCTGTCAGCTCAAGAGAAAATCTCAGACGTTAATAATGTGCGCACAAAAAGCAGACTGTGCACGTCCATGTCGCGTCACATGACCACTGGTAGCCGTCAGAGTGCCACGGAAAACGAGTGTGTATTCAAGGAGTTCTACATAATGAGACTCCACAATGCCTTTCATTTAAACAGACACTAAACACAAGCAATGACTTGGTTTATATTGACGAACAGTACTCCGAGAACTCTAGTTTGCTATATTCCACTAGCATAACTTCAATATTAGCGGTGGAAATTAAGGTTGAAGTTTTCTTTTTATATTTGGCAACCGAAATCTCTGCACGTGATGTCAAAATGTTCAGAATGTTCTTTTCGTATTTTCGGGAATTTCGCTTGATGATTTTTAAACATCTATTCTAGTCCTATGGTACACCCAAAAGAGAGTGCACTTCTTGTTTATTGATTACAAACTACGTAAGACCCGTAGATCCCTTGAAAACCTATGACGTGGTGTTCGGTGAAAGAAACTTAGGGCCGTCTCCAGTCACATTTTCTTTTTCCGCGTTTTATCGCTTACCAAGTGTTGTGTCTGAATAACAGTATGTTTTTCGGGATTGTAAAATTGAATTTTACTAATATGCGAAAAATCGTTCAGATCTTTAGTGCCCATTTAAACGAGGGCTGGAAGTTTCCAGAACTTTTCCCCGCTTTGGAGCTTTGCGATCACTCTTGCATCGATAAGTAAACTAATATACTACACTTATTATTGTGCTTACAGAATAGCATTTGAGATATATAATAAATACTTTTTTAAGAATATAAATGAGAGTAAATGACGGCATCTTCCTAAAGGGAACCCCGATGGGATGCGAAGCAGCAGAGTTGTGCAGGGGTGGCGTGACGGGTTGAACGGTGCTAAAGTGGGTGCTGCGATGAGCGCTGGAAGATTCGTTTGAAGTGATGGCTGGCGTAGGTCTTGTCATTTCTTCGGAGTGGACAAGAGGGCTGGACCAGAGGTGGCGCGTGTTTCACCTTGACTACCATAGCCTTGTGATCGGTGAAGTGCACGCTGAGAGGCTGCTGCAGACATTCGACGTCCAAATTGGCAAAGACAAGATAAAAACACGTTTCCCGTATTGTGGTGGGTAGTTTCCGTTTGCCGACACTCACTTTAGCAAGTGAACTTCACGCAGGTAATCGACAAGTCATTCTCCTCTTCCTCCGCTGAGGTAAACGTTGAAGTCTGCCGCGACTATAAGAGGAGCGCGTCGACATGTCTCTTCTCAATCCGTCAGCGTCTCCTCCAGACAGCACTGAACATGTTCCTTCGGCAGCTTGAGAGCGAGGTAGAGCGTCACGGACGCTCACGGCAACGAACTCGGAGCAGAAGCGTTTTCGAGAGGTTGCGGATTGTTCTTCCAGGTCGCCTCCGCATCGGCCGGCGGAGCCCGGTGCTTGCGGGCGATCGCTTCGGCAGACGGCGCATGGTGCTTTCGAGACGTCGTCGACGACGTTGCTGACGATGGCGACGTTGCCGTCGGCGCATGTTTCGGTGGGCGAAGGAGTTTCACTTTCGGCGTGCTCTCCATCGTAGATAAACGAGCCGAAAGAGTGTTCACTCTATGTGCGCTCCAACGTTGTGAGTGGTGGAGAGAGTGAAGCGAGAGAGGAGTCACACGCGGCGTGCGCGTGGAGGTGAGGGAGAGTGTGACGTCACCGCGACTGTAAGGGAAGGTGTAACCTACTTGGCACCACCCCAAAACCTGCGGCGTGGGGAGCGTGGTGCTGCGCGTTGGCACAAAATCACCGAAAGACAGCGAAAAAACGAATGCGAGGAAAGCCCCGAACACCGAGATGTTTGCTATAAACACCTGTCTATTTACTTTACTCTCGCCGGTGCAGATAAATCAAGTAGCCTCATATGCAAGACGTTCAGTACTTGTCCCTGATAAAACATATTCAAATACTTTGCCCCCCTCCTACACACACGCCCGCACAGACACACCCACGGATGCACGAACACACACACACGTACACAGCACTCAAAACAATTTTTTTTCGAGACTCTTTAAACCCCAAGTTTCCAGAAAGTTCACAAAATACAACAAATACAGTGTGAAACCCTTGACAACCCGCCGCGGTGGTCTAGTGGCTAAGATACTCTGGTACCCGCAGGTTGTGGGATTAAATCCCGGCTGCGGCGGCTGCATTTCCGTTGGAGGCGGAAATGCTGTATGCCAGTGTGCTCAGATTTGGGAGCACGTTAAAGAACCGCGGTTGGTCGAAATTTCCGGAGCCCTCCACTATGGCGTCTCTCATATTCATACGGTGGTTTTGGGACCTTAAACCTCACGTCCCAATCATCACATCAAATCCTTGACGTCAAGCATGGAGTAGTGCAAATTAGTTATCGGAGTAGTAGGTCATCAGTCTAAACCAATTTGGCGTTTCACTTCAGTGTCCCTTTAAGAACCTTTAGGAACTGAAAAAAGCCCAAGCCTGGCCAGACCCCAGCCCTGGAGCTCCAGGCCTGAGCCCGGGCTGGGTCCGCCACCATGAAATCTATTTTACCGAGCTGTGCCTGGCCCACGGGCCGGTCCCGGGTTCTCGGGTAGGCCCGATCCCGTACAGTGCTCTAGCCTGTGCATGTAGTGCCTCAACCAAGCACACGTCAGCCGCTCCGCACCCGCAAAGAACATCGAAGAGCGTGCTCGGGCTTGGCATGTTCATGCCCGGCTGAACAATGGGCATTCTGAGCCTAGCCCTTAAGTGTGGTTTGTTCTCTGAAGCCACCTGGCTGTTTTCGCACTCCCTTAGTGTTTAGATTGACTGATGCTATCAGTTATAATATAGAAAAAGCCGCGATGATTACCTAATCATTCATTCCTAAGACACACGTACACGATAAAACAGACCTCTTTAACCCTTTCAGACATTATCGCTAGTAGAATACCCTTTCCGAATGCCGTTTAGGTGAACACAATAAAGAAATATCGCGTCACGATCTAATCTCGCATTCATTCAATCAATGACTGGTTATCATTTTTGTAATATGGTGATGACTTTGCAAGTTGAGACTTACTGCTGTCGTTTCTTGATTGTATATTTGTTAACAACGTTTCCGTATGATTTTAAAACCGTTTGCTCTCGACACCGAGTAGAGCATCTGAAGTCCCAATTACCAAATGACCTGCTAGAGCAAGGTATACCTGCCAAATAAAGAAAAAGTCCTCCACGGACAACGACTGCCTTGAACATTCGACCATCGCGGAAACCATAAAAAATGATGGCATCTTCGCGGTACTGGTTACAAGCCTGAAAGAAGGGCATAGTTGGGAGACCTTACTTGTTTCTGTTTACTTTTTTCTTTCTTTTTATTATTAGCAATTATATGAACACTCTCGGCGAGATTTAGCTGCTGGTTTCGGCGTCGCCATCACTAACCGTATATGTATACGCATCTACATATACAAAAACGCAAGAAAGAAAAATAAGCAAAAAACAAAAGTCTCCGGCGCATTAAGTCTAGCTTGGAACCTCGCTCACGATCCGTTATCTCGCGGTGGGGCGGATTGTACGTTTAGGCTGGCCTTGAGACTTTACCGGAACGATTCTGTTGTAGTTACTGGGTGCGCAAAGGCCACTTAAATCCTTCCACTATCTCCGTTAGCGAAAAGGGCATGCTTTTCAGACACAGCGAAGTAACAACCGAAACGCTTATTCGCGTTCCTCTGTACCTGTGAGTACGTTTCATGCGTGATTTGTGCGTGAAAAACGTGGGGCACGTTTCCATTTGCTCGCCATTCTGCGCGTGACCTTCTAATTTGTTGCTATCGTGTTCATTGCTTCATCTTTGTGGCAAAGCTGCAACTTTTTTTCATCTCTGCTTGTTGCATTTTTGTCTGTTGTTTACTATTTATTTCTTTATATACGTTCCTCTCCCTATTTCTTATTATTTTCATCTCAAGGTCACTTTCTACCCTATCTCTCTGTCTCAGTTTCATTCTATTTCTCTCACTCTCTACGTGTGTGTTTTCTATCTCTTTCGTTATCTCTCTCTATTACGTGTTTCCACTTCGCCAAGCTGAGTTTTCGTTGAACGATCGTACCTGCTTTACTCGATAGTGGGACTTGTCTAATTCCAGTGGTGCATACCCAGGTTTGTTTTGGTTGTTTTTTCAACTCCGCAGAAAAGCGCGGTGACTTGCAACAGCATCGCGGTTAAAGCATGATCCAAGGAAGTGGATATATATTGCGATACCCCGCCGCTGTGGCCTAGAGGCTAAGGCACTCTGCTGCCGACCTGCAGGTCACTCGACCGAATCCTGGCTGCAACGGCTGCATTCGCTATTGAGGCGAAAGTGCTGTAGGCCCGTGTGCTGGGAATTGGTTGCACGTTAAAAAAACCCAGGTAGTCAAAATTACCGCAGGTCTCCTTCACAGCGTCTCTCATAATCAAAGAGTGGTTTTGAGATGTTAAATCCTACATATCATTATATGTATTCTAATGATCATAAATGATTATTTATGTGTCGATACAGTGCGACATATGCTTAGCGTTGAGTGGCGCATAGGAGGAAATTATACATGGTAGCAAATTTGTCTTTATTGTCGTAATAAGTTTCACCTGATAGTTTCACCGTTTGTTCGTTATGTGTTTGGATTTATCCGTTTCATTTTTAATCTATATTTCCAGCAGTTTTAGCTTAATATCTGCCTTAATAATTCTGCTACCCTGTTCTTGGCACATACCTCATTATGATTGCTTATCATCCGGAAGAGGATATCAGTGACATATAGTCATCATCATCATAATTACAGTTAATATCATTGGACGTGCCTTGGATTTCCGGCCTTGAAAGGATCCGGGTGCCATGACAGAAAACCATGTCAGACAATGATTCATGGTCATAGATATGATTTCAGCAGTACTGCAGAAGGTGGTCGACTGGCACGGTGAGAGGCTTTCATTCAACACTGGCTTCAGCCTTGGAATACGCGGGATCAATGTCCTGGAGGACCACCACAGCTACGAGTGCATTCAGGCCGACGTGAATTTGTTCACCTTGTTAGTTGTTTGAGGAACGGAAGAGCGGAAGGTTTTTCTTGAGTGGGGTAGTGCCCTCCAGTAACAATTTTATATGATAATGAACTTCCATGTGGTAAATTTCATGCTGTTATTTCTGCATTATAAATTTAATAACGTTTTCTCATTACTTGTATAAATGCAGCAGTCAATCTACACAATAAACCGTTTTAATTTTGATTGAACCTTTTTTATATAATGCCTTTTTTCTCTCCTGTCAAACAATTTCTATAAACCAATGGATCAGGGAATAATTTCTCACTTATTCAGTAATTCTATCTGTAGACAACATTATTAGGTAAAATGATCAATAAAATATTATTAACCTTCACCTATATGAACCTTCGTTTGTTGTAGTCGAACGCTAGTCCATAGGCAGAGCTTGCTGTGTGAATACTTTCGGTCGCAAAAGACAATGTGCATATTTTTAGTGATAGTCAATTACGTAGGCTTAACAGACCTCGTCAATATCTATGATGCCGCTGCGACCAGGCATGGGTACCTTAGAAATGAATGTGCATAGTTTTTAGTCTTCATCGACAAACGATTACGTAGGCTTAGCGTACACTTTCATGATTTATGACGTCATCGTTAGCAGGTTTGGAAATGCCTATGTGGCGTCACAACCTATATTTCCTTTCTTTTGTGTTTTTTTTTCTAAATTATCAAGCGTCGTTTAGCCTTAAGAGGAATGCCCTTGATACTGTAAAGTTGCAATAACAAATACGAAATTTGTATCTCCGTTAACAGAAAAAGATACGTTGCTATACGACTTACCATGATGATTAAGATTTGGACATACCATGAAGAACAAGACGTTTATCTGATTTTCAGTCAAAAGTTCTGAAAGTGAGATTCTTAGTCCGGAATCTCATTGGCACTGGCCGTTGTTTTCGTACGTTTCAATGGCCTCTCGGGTCTTCGCATCTAAGGGAATATGTTCTTACCTATTTCTTGAGAAGACGTAGAAGAATAAGAAGATATATTTCTCTGGATGTCATGCAGATTTCTGGTATGCACCGCTTTCAAACTTAGAGGTCTGACACACCAAGTGCGCTCAAGTTCCTAGTGTCGGAAAAAATTGGAGATGATCGACCCCTTGAAGGTTCTTGAGCGGTCGGACAAGACGCTTTCCTTGAAGACTGTCTTCGGCCTCGGTTTGAGCGTGATCATCAACCACCATAAATACATCCACGCCGATGTGATGGCATGCAGACTCTTACTTGCAGCATACATGATGGCATGCAGCATACAGCCTCTTACCCACACCGGTGCGCACGCACAGATAGGTGTCATTAATGTCCTGGTGCTCCACTGGCTGTGTTCCCCGCTGCCTTCAATGCCCAATCTCAAGAAGCCAAAGTACTTCAGCCAACATGAAAGCACGCAGATGCAAATAATTACCATGCTGATGAGCGAAGGCTTCCCACACGGGGACATTCCATGTTACATAACCTAGTTCTTCCTGTATGTGGCTCTCATAATTCAAAAACACGCTACACCAGAAATAGCTGAAGGGGTTCTTCCAGACGGCCATCCAGGCGGCGTACTGTAAGCCCAACAGCAGCCCACTCCTCACGCAACCGAAAAAAACATGGCAAAACTTTTTCTTACCAAAGAGGCCAGTGCTCAAAAAAATTTGCTTGCCGACGACAGCGGCTGGAATACCGGAGACGAGAATGTCATGAACTTGCCGCCACCGCAATGTTGCACGCAGCTGCCCAATGCCTCCCCAAAAAAAAAAACAAATCCTGGGCGCCTGAGACAACTAAGTCAACCCCGGGGCAGAACAGCTGCGTTGAAACGCATTCCGAGCGAGAGCTTGGGACCAAGACTGTCTCCGCCTTTTCTTGTAAGACAAGGTATAGAGGCTCTCGGAAGAACGGCTTTTGTGAAGACAGCAACTGTATGGGGTTATGCATCACCGTTCGGAACGCTCTAGATGTGCTTCAGCGAAAGCATGCTCTGCGAGCCTAACAGCAGGGAGGCCTGCTTCTGCCAGTGGTAACAATTCCATGTTTTGCAGCATCTCGGCCCCGGCGAACCTTGCCCTCACCACAATACGTGGACGGTACCCTCACCGGTTAAGCCTCCAACAGCGTCACTGCAGGCTGAAAAGAGGAATCCCTTCTGACCGGAAAGTGCGACTGGCCTGGCTGCGCTGACACTGCAACGCGATGCTCAGAAAGGTGTTACCAACGCTTTACTACGACGTCACGGTGGTGGCACCTGCCCGTCGCTCTGCGTTCTACACCTTATCACCTCCGAGACCGGCGCGCATCTTTCTCCGCGGGCTGCACACCTTCTTTTTCGAAGATAACTGCCAAATGGTGCTTGTGTCTAACTTGCCTCGATGCGCTCGTTCGCCTCCGCTACATGCTCGAGGCACTCAAACGCAGCGCCTCCAAAATACCATTCACCAATTTTTTTGCGCAGAACATCAAATAAACGTTTTGTTCACTATCTCCAGACTCAAGTCTATTGTGTTTTGACGACATATCCAATGTAACATGCAGATATGAAACCAATTTTTTCATTATTAATTTGTTCACTCTTGCTTCTTGATATGTTTGTTGCGCGTCTAATAGGAACATTTAGTAGTTTCTTGTAGTTCTTTTAGTACCGCTGTTTCCTCGCACATCATTATCAGCGTACTCCTTCATTGTAAAATATATCAGAAGGTTTTTTTTTCATTTTCTCCATGATTTGTACAACTGTGTGCAGCTTCAGGACTGGCATGTACTTTTCATTTTAAGCTCCAAGCACTTTTTTTCGGCATATTTGGTTTTTAAATAAATAGTTATTAGGTCAATAGCTAAATCAATGAATAAAGTTAGAAAACTTTGCCCTGTCACAAAAATGCAAGCAAGTAAAGCTTGGCTTGTGCAAGCCTGAGGTGCTATTATCCTTTAGGTGCGGACAACTGAAGGGGGTGAAGCTGTCATAAGCTGTCGTAAGCAGTGATTGCATGCTGTGATCGCATGTTGTATTCATCTATTGGCTTTACACAGATGGAACCACATATGCTGTAGCCAGCTGTAGCATACTAGCTGTAGCTCTAGCACACGCTCACGCAAAGGAAAATATTCATCCTCTTGTTCGTCGAAGGCATCCATGATGATAGTAAGTGCGGACAATACTGGTATGGCTAGAGAAGCACAACACAAACCACGTATAAAAACTCAAAAAGAAACCGAGTTAAAAATAGAATAAGAGAAAAGAAAAAAATTGAAACGTAGTAGAAGCATACAAAGAAGTAAAAACAAAAAAGGAAAGGAGGAAGGAAAGAAAAAAAATCGAAGATAAACAAAGGATGCTACTGCAAAAGAACGCTTTAGATGCCGTTTGTACTGACCTTCATATAACTAAGCGAATTGAGTTACTACTTGCGTGAACATTATTCTCGCAGAGTTATTTAACATAAAATGTTTTTTTTAAATCTCACTAATTTCTGTCCAAGACATATAGCGACAATGCTAGCTGATCTGAACAAGTGAAAAACAATTATTGTTCTCCTTCTGTTTGAAGTACGTCGTTTATTCTCTTAGGTATAGATAATAAATACGGAACAAGTGCCACTAGATTATTCAATCGACTCTTGGCCGATCCCCCTGTGTGAATATGAGCCATGTCTGAGGATTTATCATCATAATCGAGGCTGCTCAGCTCCCCATTACGTTCAGGCTTAGTGAAACTGTGTGAAGCAGGCTTTCCTTTCTTTCTAACACTTTGTGCAGTGCTTCCTGCTAACGGCGTTCTTCCTCCGTGCAGGGAATAGCACATCCATCCTCACGCTTGACAGCGCAACACTCCGTCGCGGCGGGCAACAAAGATGAGCAAGTAACAAAGAAATCTGGCCCGCGTACGACGACGCCGCTGAAATGTTTGGGTTGTAAACGCTTCACGTGATACAGAAATAGGAATTTAACGGCCAATCTCACACCAAAATAACAACCACAGGAACGAAGAAAACACATAGACAGCGCGGGTGCTTACTTGCAATTGTTTAATCCTTGATGAAACAGGATCATATCAATTCACTTATCGTCAAAGCATGCGTAACGTGAGAAACAAGTCAGAAGCACGTTATCTGGAATGCATGTGTCCTTTTGCGTGATTAGGTAAACGACGACTCGAGCCCGTCGCACATGCATTGAGGAAATTTATGTTAGCCTATTTCCTCGAGAAATAAACAGTTTCAAGTGAGCGCCTGCCCTGTCTATGTGTTTTTTTTTTTGTTTGTGTGGTCGGGATTTTGGCGCGAGATTGACTACTGAATCGCGAAATGCACCAACTAGCCCAACAGCGAGTTCTAGTAAACAAATAAAAAAGTTTGTTAGATCTTTTAATATTGTTACACACGAAGGCGTAGGCTTGGCGGCACTCATCTATATGACATATGGGTGAAAGTGAGCAAGCACACTTACGTTTTCAATTAAATCAACCCATTGAATGCCTTATGCAAGAACTTTTGTTTCTGTGTGGCAATAAGCGCCCACATGTTGCTGCCGATTTTCGTGATGCTGTGAATGATGACGATAATAAAATATTGCTTAATCACTCTTTATGAGAGCACTCAGAGCCGTTCGAATTTATGTAGTTGACATGGTGTGACGCCCGATGCGATTTCACGCCTATACCATGTAATAATACGTGTGTTATTGTCATTCCTCCAACGATATTACGTATGCATATTGTATTTTCTCCAAGCACCTTCAAAGACTGCCGTTGATACATGTGGTAGAACACTTGACTGCCACGAAAACTGCCCGAGTTCAATCCGATTTCTGAGCTTAAGAGCTGCTGTTTATGATATTTAATGCGACCTTTATTTTTGGTGAAGGAGGTCTCTCATGAGCCATTGAAAGTTTTCGCTTTGTTTAATGAAGTAATCGATTGGCCACTTCGGTCCTCTGACTTGGAGTCTCCAGATGCCGAGGCATCTCGCAATCATAGCGCAAAAGTCTGCGTACCAACCGAATACATCGATGATGTCGGAGCCGCCACTTGGGTAAACATTCCTGCAATGCATCGACAAACGGCACCGATCAGTTGAGTGGCCATCTCCAACATGTCTGCATGCAGCGGCAGCCATCTGAACTCAGCGCGTAAATCTGGCGATTATTGTAGTTTTCCATGCTGCTAGTTTCAAGGCATTTGTCCGTGAGCTGCACTGTAAACCAAATTACACCCATATAGGTGTTTTATAGTGTCTATAACTCACAAAATGGGTGTATCAAGCAGGACTACACCTATTACCGTGGGCGGATTTCCGAATTTACACCCTATGGCACAAACATTTTTTGGGGTGTAAAAGCAAATGTACACCCAAGTGGCCTTAAGGGAGTGAGGGTATAAAAGCGAATGTACACCCAAATAATCTTAAGGGCGTAAGGGTGTAATATTGCTGACACCCTAACACCCTTAAAAAACAAAAGTAGTGTAAGGGTGTAATTCTCCCAAACAGCAAAAAGGGTGTGGGGGTGTTCATGCTGAATAATGCCCCAACACCCATACGAAAAATACCATGATTCGAGTGTTACCCCTTTCCAGTAGGCCCCTGTGGAAGCACGTGAAAGCTTACCCGTCACCATTCATCTGCAGATGTCCTATTGTAGTGGCTCCTGCCACAGTGTGGTAATCCTGGCCCTAGCACAGCTTTTATGGTGCATATATGAAGCACGGCATATAAGGCTCTCACATATAACATGTAATCCTAGCTGAATGCGAAGGCATCACTCAAAATGAGCTGTCACACATAACAGAACGTTCACAAAGCCATGCCATAGTGCAAAATGAAATCAAGCTTTATTTTATTAGACACAGAGCACATACAGGCTTCAGAGACAAGTTGTACCTTAATCAAAAGCCTTTTTAAATTGTGCAGAACAGAATTCCATTTGCTACAAAAGACCGAAAATAAGACATCAATGGTACGGCATGGAGCTCTAACTATCGATGCATGCATATCAAAGTACAACAGAAGAGCCTTTATTTGCACTTAAAAAAGAAGAACTAATTTTAACACGCTTCAATGCAGCACAAAAGCACAGTGCAGTGAAGCATACAAACAGCAAGAAGAGTAGTGCAATGCAGCATGCCTTATTCCTCCAATATACTGAAATAATATATCAATGCACACTACAATTGCCTCATTGATACGCCATAGTTTACATGTGTTGTGGCATGCCTTATGCATATTACGCAAGGCTAGTGATATTCCAATGAATGTAATGACAAAATAGTCTTAAAATGGCATTTTCATTTCACAATAACCCTTGTGTGTTCAGACAATCATAATACTGGAGAAACAATAATATAGGAGTGAAAACAATAGGCAAAGTTACAATAGCTTAACAGTGTCACTAGATATTAACCATGCAGAATAATTGATTTGAAGATGTAAAATATCAAGCGTATCACATATGTCTCCCTGAAACAATGCAACATCAAAGAACATAAAATGGACACACAAAAGCAGGGTGAAAGAGTAACCACTTACAGCTAGCAGAGGTGAAGCAGCCAAGCTATCATCTTGAGCAATATTTTGGAGCATCATATCTTGCTTTTCCAGGAAGAAAATTTAAATTTGGAGCAGGTTTCAGGAAAAAAACGCAGCATTTTTGAGCCTGATATTCAATATTTACAGCATTGATTGATATGTGCAGTTTAGCGTCCCAAAACCACCATATGGTTATGAGAAACGTCGTAGTGGAGGGCTCCGAAAATTTCGACCACCTGGGGTTCTTTGACATGCACCCAAATCTGAGCACACGAGCCTACAGCGTTTCTGCCTCCATCGGAAGTGCAGCCACCGCAGCCGTGATTCGATCTCGCGACCTGGGGGTCAGCAGCCTAGTACCATAGCCCCTTGACCACCGCGGTGGGGCTCCAAATTTACAGTAGTACAACAAATTAGACTGAATCACACAAAAGGAAAAATATATGTAGAACTTATTTGACATCCGCTAAATCATTCAAAATATACGAGAGCGCAGCTATTCCAATAAAAGCACTCTTGAACAGTCCCACAGTGCAAACAATGCTAACCTCCCTATTTACGAACGCTCCTCGACTCGAATCTCGTCCTTATTTGAACAAGCTGAGCACAGCACCACCGCTTGTCTAAAAATGATGCTGCGTTTCTCGAGAATCGTTGCAGATTATCACTGATATTGGGTGACTTACTCTGCCTAGAGACTGCGCTGGAATCAATTTTCTCAAGTCAAGGCAAAGCATTTAGTGAAGGGACGTTCTAAAATACGGGGGTAAAACTCACAGTAGTATTTGCCAAGGTTGTCAAACTGTTTGACAGGCGACCCAGAAATTCCAGATATTCGTTAAGGAGGAGCTCAAGGGGGTGGCGAAAAGAAAAAAGTCGCATACGATTTACTTTATTGTCGCTTAAGGCTGCAAAAACCTCATAAATCACTCTGAAAGACGGCCAGCACTCATACTAGTACTCGTTATTGAACGGCATCTGCATGGCAGAGTAATATAGGGAAAAAATAGTTTGTGCCCTGTGACAGCGGGTATTAGTAGCCACTTCCAAATCATAAAACACTTTTCCCTACAGCAAAAGCGTACTCTGGCAAAAGCGACTTAAAAAGCGTTTTGGACGTCATAGAAAAGGGGGAAGAACTTTCTTTTAAACCGTTCTACTCTTTTCTTTTGCTGTGAGGTAAGAATATAGTCAATTAAAAGTTATAAATGCGGCTGGCACATCTGTATTAGATTGGATGATGATGAACCCGCCTCGATGGTTTAGTCGCCAAGGTACTCAGCTGCAGTTTTCATGCCGGCGAAAATGCTGTAGGCCCATTTGCTTAGATTTGGGTGCACAAGAACCCCAGGCGGCCGAAATTTCTGGAGCCCTCCCCTAAGGCGTCTCATAATCAAATGGTGGCTTTAGGACATTAAACTGCACACATCAATCAATCGGATGGTGATGCACAAACTTACGTTGAATAATGGATTTTATGTTTCTTGATAAAATTAACAATACTGAGAAATAATTGAAGCTGGTTGGGCATTTCATAATGGTTTTGTGCAAAATTAGGAAATTGTATCCAATTGACACAATTGGCGTGGCTGCTGTTCTCTTGAACATGCAAATAGAATACGAAAATAGCATGTAATATTGTGCTACAGGCATTAAACATGTGCTGTTAATAGACATGAATGCCTGAATTGAATAGTCAATTTCGCGAGAAAACAACGACCACACAAAGAAAACACATGGGCAGGACGGGTGCTCACTAGCAGCTGCTTGTAGCATATATTCATGATATAGCATATATTCATACACACAACCTTAAAAAGGTGGCGAGTCGGCATGAAGTACTGATGGAGTTCGTGCCCCTAACAAACTAGCAAAGTTGCGCCAGTGCATCGCTGGAAATCATCCTGAGCAGCTGAAAGGCTGTAAAAAGAAGCACGCGTGGCCATTCACGAAGTCTGCCACTGAAGTGGTTTACAAAATACCCCTATCGTGCAGAAAGAGACATGTTAGCCAGACGACGAGGCGCTGCGTCAATGATCGAGCAAGGGAACATGCCCATACGGCAAAGAATAACGACGGTGCCCGTTCAAGAGCGCATGTCACTTCATGTGGATTCACACCAAGAGCAATTTCGAAGGGCTTTCACAAAAGAAACGGGGTATCAATTGCGGTAGCAAAACTTCACTCATCTTGTATGAGCTGGAAGCACGGTATCTAGCGATCATGTGTCCTATAGCGTGATTAGGTAAGGGACGGCCCAAGTAGGTTGCACATGCGTTGAAGAAAAGTGGGTTTATATCAGCCTGTTTCCTCAAGAAATAAACAATTGCAAATGAGTGCCCATCCCGTTTATGTGTTTTCTTTGTTTGTGTGGTTGTCATTTTGGCGCAAAATTGACTAATTTGTAATGCAAACATGCACCAACTATCCCAACAGCCAGTTCTACTAGATATGAACGGCACTGCTGCACATGTAAACAACAGCACGTGCAGCCGCCTTAGAACTGTGAAAAAAAGCAGCGTTATACAGTGCCTCAGAGGAGGCACTTTCAATATATTTCTTGGTAAATAAAGGGCTTAATAAGCATAGGACCTTTTTCTGTGCTCATGACATGCTGTTTGGGTAATTTCATGCCAAACGCCCAGCCATTTTGGCGACCATCTCAAATGCATTAGAAAAATATTGTGCTGATTAACTGTATTGAAAGCAGTGAAACGGTAGGATATTTCGCAGAGAAAAAATGTTCGGTCACGTGGTTGCCTTCGGAACTTTCCGGAATGTCGTTTGGGTGTTTGTGAAAAAATTTATTTCAAAAGTACGTTCTATAGCAAACTTGGCCTACATGTTGAGTTAAGGTTCTTGTGTAAGGTGTTTGAAGCTCAGTAATATTAGTGCAATTATACTGGCACATTTGCTTCCAAGAATTAATCCAAAATGTGTTACGTTTGCAATTTTTTTATTGCAATACTGCAGTTTGTATGAATATCTGAGTAATGAATACTTACTCTACCCAAGGTATATTTTGAAGAAAAAAATATTTGAGACCTCTCAAGCTGGTAAACATTATGATAAAAAATCATAAATTTTACAAAATCGTAATTTTTGTTCATATTGAGATGCGATTACGCCATGTGGTGGCTCAACTAAATATTACCTTTAAACATAAATTGAAAGCAAATAAACAGTTCTTTTCATATACCATCATTACATTTTTTGTTTTAGGGAAGAAAATATTTTTTAGCATTCCCATTGGCGCGCGCCTATCTTCCCATTTGGTCATACGACAGCTGCCGCTTTGAAATTTCCTATTTTCATAAATGGGAAAGTTCAAAACTTATTTTCTTCCTTAAAACAAAAACATGTAATGAAAACAATTGGCATATGAAAATACCTTTTTTTTTCTTTCGATTTAGGTTTGAAGGTCATATTTATTTGGATCACTCAACAGTGGAAATCGCGTCTCAATACAGACGAAAATGACGATTCTGCGAAATTTGTAATTTTTTGTTGTAATGTTTAGCAGTTTAAGAGGTCTCATAATATTATTTCCTCAAAATATACCTTTTGTGTAGTTATTATTCATTACTCAGACATTCATAGAAAGTGCAGTATTACAATAGAAAAAATGCAAATATAACACATTTTGGCTAAGTTCTTGAAGGCGTGGTAGATGAAGAAAGTGTTTAACAGTGCAAACAACAAGAAGGAAAAGAAGACACGAGAACAGAGCCCTGAACATACAACCAAAGTTTATTGCAAACCAACTGCAATATATAGAAAACAGAATCTGCACATAACCACGCACCATAAGCAGAATTGCACATACATGCACCATACGGCCTACCTTGTCAACAAGCAGTCATATAAGTGGACCCCAGATAACTAACTTTACAGCAGTTAGGAAAAATTGAGGGTACACAAACACAGGAAGCACCAAGTTGTTGAATATAGAAGGCCTCACTAATCTCGTGCTTGCGCCGATTTTTATATCCCCCGTGATCAAACACTTGTCAAGAATTGGCTGACAACAAGACTTATTACAATGGTCTGCCAAGTGGCTGGCAAGGAAACCTTTTAGAGATTTAGCGTGCTCCCTCAACCGATCATTCATGCATCGCCCTGTTTGGCCAATGTCCACAAGTAAATAATATCTTGTAGAAAATTGCTAGAACACATTCAACATGGCACATAGCGTGTTTCTTAGTGCCTGCTTCTTTCTTAGGTCCTTCACTGTTGACTCTGCGACATAGGCCAGCGAGCTTGTCGCGTGTGCAGAACGCAACTCTTACACTATTTTGTAGCGTTAGCTACACTGGCCTCGATGAGCATATTTCGCGTGGCACTGGTCTGCGCATGCGCAATGATGCTCTGCCGCCGCTGCGCGCGCCTCGCCGCCGGTGTGTGCGCAATTCGACGCGCTGCGCAGACGATCATTGGTGTCACACACTGGAGCCGGCACCTTTTCCAGCGACCTTCTTTAGCCTATGAGAAACTTCGTGTACGTAGGGAATAACAGAGGCTTGTTGAGTTAGCTGTTGCTTTGTGTCTTATCAGGCAATCTTAGTGACGTTAGGAGAGTCTCGGCAATAGAATTTAGCAGAGGATTAAAAAAGCCTGCTTGTTGAAAGCGGTGAAATTAGAGCGAGAAACTGCACTGTATCTGGCGGTGACAAGAGCCAGTTAGAATTGCCTTTAGGCAAGAAAAAGCGATGCTTCACTTGACTAGCTTAGAATGGGTGGGCGTAAAGAGAAGGCTTATTCTTGAGCAAGGTTCGTACCGCCAATATACATGGTCAACCAAAAAAAGCATTTTCAAGTATAGGCATTGTAACTTGTCGTCATGAATTAAACGCTGACTTTAGTTGCAGTTTCTTTATTTCACGCTGAAAATTGTCAAATATGTCACCAGTGCAGATGTGTGCATTGGCTGATGTTTAGCACCGGTTCTTTGTTACCTTTTACTCGTGCGGTATGAAAGAAGTCTCATGGCTAACTTCGATCACACAAGTACAGTTAAAGTGTTCGGCTACGCTGACGACTTTTTAGTGTTTTACCGCATCGATCAATCTGACCCTCGGCGAACCACCCATGAGATATTTGACGTTTTCGGGCGTGAAATGACGAAACTAGATATAACGTCGGAGTTTATTTGTGACGACACCCTACGATGTCTACAATAAAAAATGCTTTTTTTTTTGTTGTTGATCATGTATATTGGCGGTACTAGCCATGCTCAAGAAATAACCTACTTTTTAGGTCCGCCCATTCTAAGCTAGTCAAGTGAAGCATCGCTTTTTTCTGCCTAAAGGCAATTCTAACTGGCTCTTGTCACCGCCAGATAGAGTGCAGTTTCTCGCTCCAAGTTCACCGTCTTCAACAAGCAGGCTTTTCTAATCCCGAGCTAACTTCTATTGCCGAGACTCTCCTAACGTCACTAAGAGTGCCTGATAAGAGACAAAGTAACAGCTAACTTAACAAGCCTCATTCTAGCAAGACTGTTATTCCCTACGTACACGAAGTTTCCCAAAGGCTAAAGAAGGTCACTGGCAAAATAGGTGTAAGGGTTGTGTTCTGCGCACGCGATAAACTCGCTGGGCTATGTCGCTGAGTCAACAGCGAAGGACCTAAGAAAGAAGCATGCACTAAGAAACGCGCTACGTGCCATGTTGAATGTGTTTTAGCGATTCTCTACAAGATATTTTTTTACTTTTGGGCACGGTTACATTGGCCAAACAGGGCAATGCATAAATGATCGGTTGAGGGAGCACGCTAAATCTCTAAAAGGTTCTCTTCCTAGCCACTTGGCAGACCATTGTAATAAGTCTTGTTGTCAGCCATTTCTTGAAAAGTGTTTGATCATGGGGGGATATAAAAATCGGCGCGATCACGAGATTAGTGAAGCCTTCCACATTCAACAACTTGTGCTTACTGTGTTAGCGTACCCTCAATTTTTCTTAACTGCTGTGAAGTTAGTTATCTGGGGTCCACTTATATGACCACTTGTTGATAAGGTAGGCTGTATGGTGCATGTATGTGGGATTCTGCTTATGGTGCGTGGTTATGCGCAGATTCTGTTTTCTATATATTGCAGTTGGTTTGCAATAAACTTTGGTTGTTTGTTCAGGGCTCAGCTCGTCTCTTCTTTCCCTTCTTGTCCTTTGCGCTGTTAAGCACTTTCTTTGTCTACCATACAGCACCAACCAGTCGTATCAACGTATCAAGCACTTTGTTAGTCTTGGAGGCGTATGTGCCAGTGAAACTGCACTAATATTACTGCGCTTCAAACACTTTACACATGAACTTGTACTTAACATGTAGACAAATTTTGGTATAGAAGCAAGGAGCAGTACTTTTAAAACAAAATTTTGCACAAACAAGAATGAAACGACATTCCAGTAAGTTCATATGGCAACTACGTGACCAAAAAATGTTTTTTTCAGAAATATATTACTGTTTCACTGTTTTCGATGCAGTAAATCGTTACAATTTTTTCGAATACATTTGAGATGGTCGCTAAAATAGCTGGGATGTTTGGCGTGGAATGACCCATTAGTGAATCAACCTTTTAAGCTGGAGACATCTAGGCCGTCTTCAGTTTATCATACAACTCTAACATTATGCATTGTACACAGTTTTCTACATGCACTGCTGTTAATCTGATGGCAAACTGATACTCATATTGGAAAAAAAAAATAGGTATATAGAACACATAGCTTGAGATGAAGCCTTTCCATCAGAGGAATGTTCCTGAAATGTACAAGATACTTGGTGCACCCTATGAGTAGCGTCCATCACTGCTGCAACCCTTGAGTGAGGTCGTGAGCCCGGAACAGCTGCTTTCATGTTGTGATGAAGAGTGCACTGCATCGTCAGCACCCAGTCCATCGTAGAAGACGTAGTGTGCTTTCCTTTCAACATTCTGCATGTAAGAGATGCGCAACATTCAACAAAGCATTTAAAAAATACTGGGAAGAATCAGAACCTCATTATGATGTGTCATATAATAAAAAGCTCCAGCTTCCCCACCTTCAGCTTTACCACTATTCACTTTTACATTTACAAGCATCTGTGCATATTAGTGTACGAATGCAAGTGCCATGTTTGAGTCTACATCATGGTGGTGGTGAAAAAGTGCTTCTCTCTTGAATCATGCACCTACCAAGAAGTTTGAAATATACTGGGATGCTCACATTTCAGCGTTTTTACAAAGTTTTCTTGCTCAGCTAGAATACCCTAACCAATAGGCCAGTACAATGGGTGATACAAAAATTTATATAAACCCATTAAGACAGAAAAGTAGCAATATTAATCATTTACTTTGAAGTATCGTTTTGTAGACATGTACTTATCACTGACGTACAATCTACTGTGTGAAACTAGTGTAAAACATCGAGCAAGCCCCAATCTGAAAGGATCAACAGCACTTGTTAAATGACAACTGCTGCTGGAAACACAGCACTGTGTATTTGTGGAAGCTCACCTTTGTATTTCTTCTCCAGTTACATAAATTTGGTGTACTGGATAATTTTATAATATGTCTTTCACAGGTTGCTTATTGGTCAACAAGATGATTACTTTAGCCCTTGAGTAAAACAGACTACGTTAAAAAATCAATAAGACGTGCTAATCTTATTCTTCGAGTGCATGCGTAAGCAGGTAATTCGCAGTTGATTTTTCTTTTAATTCATAAAAACAGCCATGCAACAGATAATGTATCAAAAGTAAGTTAAATATATGCTCAATAAGCTCTGAACTGCTGGACTATAAATATGTATAATTTAAAAAAATGCACGACTTATTGGAGAAGTAGCTAACAGGAATATATGCATGGAGGGCTTATTAGTTGGATCAGTGTGTTTTCATTCATAAGGATGAAACCTGCACAGACAAAATGCATGAAACAGACAAGAACTGTTAGATCTGCCTGCTTTCATTTACAGCCACCTGTGTCGCCATCCTCATTTCGTTTTTCGCGAGCGTGTTCTTTAGTGGCTAACTATGCCTACACCATTATCATCTGTGCTGTATCAGCTTAACTGAAAGTTTTTTGTGGGTGTTTGTTGGTACACTTTGGCTAAGCTTTCATATGTAACCACAGCACCAAAACCCTACACCAAAGTATACAGAAATATTCTATTCTACAATATTCTATGTGCCGCACTACAATGGTGCAAAAATGCAAAAAGATGTGCGCAATTGAGTGTGGCTGTTCAATCTCTTATTAAAACACATCAATATTTCTATATCCTGATTATCTACGATATACTAGTATAAATATAAACAAAACTAACAAGGCATAAGAAGCGCAAATCGCTGACCAAACAAGGTACATCTAAATTTTTTGGTTAGCTGCACGATTCGTAACAAAACACATGTCACACCACTGCAAAGCGCAAGCATCAAAGGGGTACTGATACAAATTTTAAGTATTTTTGGATTCTTGATTTAAATAGCGTATTTACTCGCATTAAAAACGCACTCCTGTGTTCAGTCACTGAAATCTGGATTTTTTTTTCTCCCGCGTAATAAACGCGCCCTATTTGTCCACTGTAGTCCCGCTAACTGACAACTGGCGCCTCCTTTACTATTGATCTGATTCGTTTTATTATTATTATTATTATTATGCCATCCCTTTCGCCCACCTCGGCGTGCTCACCCCCCCCCCCCCCATTTTTAACCCGCTGCCGCATGCCGTAAGGTCTATCTGCGCGCGACACATCCCCCCGTTTTCTTTAACCATGTGCGACAGCGAGGTTCACGAACGCTGCGACTGTTGAGACATCGCAGCTGATAAGCACACAGCGAGCGAAGGTCACGCCGGCGCCAAGAGAGGGTCGCTTCCTGCAATGACGAGTATCGCGGGCAAATCGGGAGTTGGCAGGCAGGCAGGCACGCACTTTTGCACTTCGTTGTTCGCATGCACGAAAGCTTACCTTTTCCGCAATAGCACGAAATCCAAAAGCGTTCTCCATGTAGCTCCCAGCGTACACTCCGCTGATTGCTTGATCGGAAACACTCTGCTTGCGGCGTGCACAAGCTTCAACGAAAGCCGTTGACAGAGGAGACACACTCCGCCGCACCGAAGTTGTTTTGTACTTGCCGACGCGCCACAGATTGCAGTGACTCGTACTGTACCTACTGTAAGCGCGAGTTGAACTGTGCAAGCCGTATAAGTACACATCCCGGACAAAGCAAGTGAATAGTAAAATAATAAACCACCGTCAGCCTGCAGCAGACACGCATACGACATGTTACCACACAATTCAAAGTCTGCCTGTTGACGATGGCGACGCGCAGTTGCCCCAAGACCTCAAAACCGAAACCGAAATTCATAGCAGCACCGTTTTTTGATATAATTTCCAAGCTATGTCAAGCCTCCGAAATATAGTGTAAATTTTATGCTTGACAACATATTTATTTGCTTGCAGAGCTTCGAAGTCGTTTTTTTTTTTGCCACTGACGTGTGTGGGTGACAAGTGCGTAGCCTTCGTAATGCTCATTTTTCTTTTCCCGTGGGAGGCGTGATCATGGCGTTCTTTCGACATTTTGGAGTCAAAATTTGTTATTTGTGCAACATAGATATAAATGAAAAGTTAGGGAAGGGCGGCGGGGAGGTTGTTCTATATTTGGCATAACTCCACCCCTTTCTTATCTTCGTTTGAGGAGCTTTTTTTATTCGAAATGGGGGAAATCTAGAACCGAAAAAAGCTGCCTTGGCATATACATGCTATCAACGTTTTTCTAGAACAGTGATAAGTATAAAGAATGTTTTATATTACCGCTTTAGAGGAAAGGTGAACGTATGTATGAGCCTATTGAGTGTCATTGGTGCTACTTTCGGGTCAGGATTTGGCCCATTTCGCACAAAAGAATGAAAGCTCCCGATTTGGTTTCTTAAGTATGCAACCACAGGTAAAAATGTACATGCAAATGGGTCAGGCCCCCTTTTTTTTCTTTCTATCCCCCTGCATGCATAAATTCTAGCAACATCCCCGCTGTGCTATTAGCTTCTTTTAAATAACACTCTGCCATTCAGCAAAAACCTGGCGACTAGGCTTTTTTGCCGACAAAATATGAATGACGCTTGCTTTTATTTCAAGTCTTAAATTGTGTGTGTGCATAGCAATGTGCGATTATCAGTGCATTGTAACGCCACAGTAACAGCTATTAATTACAATGCTGCAACTAGTCAACTATTCTCCATTCTTGTGGCACGGGTACATTGCACTAGTGTTGTCTAAGATCGTTCACGTGTATATTAAGTGACGCGTAAGCGTTGATATCAAGGATATAAAAAAGAACAGTAAGTGCCCACAGAGTGGTGCATACCATTGTACGAGTTCACCCGTGCTTAGCGGATGTGCGCTAAGCTTGTCCTGCGGCGCGGCTTGCGTGCACAGCAGCTGCATTAGAGTAAGCTTAGCCTGTTATTTGTAAACATGCCTAGTTCCACGGCAATGCGAATGCTGCAAACATTCAATTCGAACTCATCCATGTTCATGAATCTAAATATAACTCACTGAATAAATCAGGGACTTGTGTATTGATGCGAAATACTTCAGTGTGAGGAAATATGTGGATCCCCATTAAAAAATTGGCTCCGTATCTGCATGTTTCTGCAAATGTCGTCGAAAGACGATAGTCTTGCGTGTGGAGAGAGTGAACAGGACATTTATTTGGTGTTCTGCGCAAGAAAATCGGTGAGTGGTATTCTAGAGGCACTGCGTTTGAGTGCCTCGAGCGTGCAGCGGAGGTGAACGAGCACATCAAGTCACGTCACAAATGAGACATGAGCGTCATCTGGCAGTTTTCTGAAAAAAGAAACAAACCGCATGGCTCTGAGACGGGTGTGCGCGCCCATCTCAGAGGTGAAAAGGTGTAGAACGCAAGGCGACGGTAGGTGCCACCACCGTATCGTCTTAGAAAAGCGTTGAAAACACTCCCCGTTCCGTGCAATAATTGCATAGTCAGCGCAGCGTGATAAACGCTACGGTCCTTAAAATTAGTTATGTATGCTTTTTCTAGTAAAATATGCACATGCAGAATATATACGTGTTGTAATGGTGCCGCAGACATGCGCAATAATAGCTTTTTAATTGACGATTGCACAAGCATGAATGCTCAATCTTGAGCAACATTGGCGGGCGCTGCGGATGGGGTCGGCCGTTTCAAGTACCAGAGGCCGTATAGAATGGACAAACAGACAAATGTGCAGGCGGACAGACAGACAGACCAAAATTTTTGCGTCGAAGGTCCCCAAGAAAGAGTATCGTTTTTAATAAACCAGGAGCTCTGGTACGAAAAACTTAGTGTGATTTCAAATGAGAAAGCGCGCACGATAGCCTGTCGAAAACCATGTGTAATCGTTTCATGTTATGTTTAAGCGCAACCTAATCTCTTTTATCGATGTCTCTGTGAGAAGTAGGGAAGAATGTACATGAGCGGCAGCAAAATATTTTTAGTAAGAACCCCAAAAACGTAACCCATGAATTAAGTCGTTGAACATGTGAGAAATGTTCTGAATACTGTAAATAGGCGGTGGTATAATAGATATAATACATAGCACGATATATTTTGGCGAATGATACGGGAATTGAAAACAAAGGCCAAAACATCGATATTTTCACCAGAACTTTGGCATGCGGTTTGATTGCATCCTTGAGATGTGATATGTGTTGATGCTCTAAACTATATGCATATATGATAGGTGTAACATTCAAGAAAACACGCTTGGGTGTAATTTGCAAACATAAACCTATAGAACACCTAAAAATGACAAATGGGTGTACAAAAGGTGGAATTGCAGAAATTACACCCGTGCGGATAAATTTGGCAGAAATAATAGGTGTAAGATGGGTGATTTATTGAAAAATCCACCCTTAAGGGTGTGAAATGATTTGCAGTGTGCTGTAACAACACAGTTGACGTTTCCTGCGCCTTTACCAGCCGCGTCTTTTTTGACATGGGGGATTTATAGCTACGTTGATGAAAGCTCGCAGACTTGCTTTCGAGAACGACCCAAATACCACACGTGCACGAAGCATTACGCGTCCAGCGATGTCCCCTTCGAAAGTAAACACTCAAGCTGTCACCATTGTCACCTGCCGGCAACCACGTGATCCGTCCTACCAGCCAAATCGCGCCACGCTCTCACTTGAAGAAGTCACAGTGATTAATCGTGATTGGGGTCGAAGTTTGTCACCCCGAAAGAACCAACCAAGGTAGCCCGAGCGCTGAAATTCTACCAACTGAATGCGCGGCCACATTTCAGAGCTTTAATGAGCGCTCCTAAACTCCCGACCGAATACGCCATAAGAAATGCGTCTACGTAAAACTAGCCCCGTTTTCCGGAGTCTTGAGTACTGAACATTTCCCAGAAGCCGTGTAGCGAGATTCCGAGAAGAGGATACATCGTCACGGGAGGTTTGATGATGATCAAAGGGTAATTGCAGTGGGATGTAACCTTAATTGACCGGGTCTAGGGAAAAAAGCAGAAGCAGACGACGCTCCTCGTTGTATGTTCTGCGGCTTGGTGACGGGCCCCGTTTTCGTGGTTCTGGGTATGATGAACACTATGGAGTGAAGTACCGATTCATGAAAAGGGATATGATTGAAGAAGACTTGAGAAAGAACCAAGACACCACCTTCGCAAACCATCTTCCAGCCTCGTAATGTGCGTGATCATTGTACTTGGAGTTTTTTTTGTTACGCAGCTACGAGTGCATCCACGTCAACGTGAAGCCGACCAACGTGCTACTCGGTGGTCGGCTTCACACAAACAAAGACAATGAAAACATGTAGTACTTTCTAAACATTGATTTCGCCTATATGTGCACACAAAATGGCAAACAAAAGGCATGTCTGGAAGATCTCAGGAACGAGAACACTCGTGTGCACCACGAAGTTTACGAGTCAGGAGGTCGCGTGCACTCGCGAAGGGGTGAAATGGAGATTCTGGAATGCAGTTTTATACAGTGGTTATGTGGCCAGCTGCATCGGGAGGACAGCCTCAATGACCACTAGTATGCCAGTGACCAGAAGCGCACTCTGAGTGAAAAATTGCTCCTGCTGATAAGTAAATGTTTCCAACGCAGGAACATTCCATGCGGTGTCACCGAGTTTCTGCAGCACGTGGCTTCCATGAAATTCGAGGACACGCCGTTTCATATATGCACGGTTAAAAAGAATATTTAGGAAGGGAATCCAGGTACCAGCTTTCGATCTCTACTGCAGGTTACACTTAACGCCACTGAAGACGCCGTGGCACAACCCTTTCTCGCCAAGGAATCCCATGCTGCGAGAAATCCTCCTTCCCGGTGGTTTCACGAACGTCAGCGTGAGCGTCATGAAGTAGCCTCCGCCAATGAAACTCTACCGCAAAGGCACGACGCCATCCGGAAAACAAACACACATCACTCGCCGCCTCCAAGTTCGCCTCAGGACTTCACGGCATCGTGAAGCAAGAGCTCAAGCAAAAGCAGGTGAAGACTAAAGCATATTCATCCCTCTTGATTTGTACGAGCTCTAAATACTCTGAGATTTACGTTATGTTGTTGCCTCTACGTCGTTGTTCGAAGTTATGTGAACGCAGATCGTCTTATTCACTGTTTCAATAATGATAGTGCCCCCAGTCTTCGTATAGTTCAATAGTTTAAGTTCAATATTTTTTTTCATCTTGAAGCTTCGGGATATGTCTACAGGGTTCGCTGGACATCACTAAAAAGGCAAGATGGTGACACTCGTGAACAGCCACGCGAAAGTATTTCAAAACCGAAGAAAAATAAAAAACCACCACGTCATCGCGATAAGAAATAATTAGCACGAGTATACCTTATCGTGCTCTCGTGACTGCCTATTTTTTCTAATCTGCATGCAGATGCCTGACGGGTAATCGTGTTATCTAAAGAGAATTATTACAGCACACCACAACACACGGACATCTAAAGAGCATGGGACAAGCGCTAACTTCCAACTGTCGAAAGTTAGCGCCAGTCCCGTGCTGTTTGTCTGTCCGTTCGTTTTCCTTTGCGCTAGAATAATTCTCCTTAGGTGTCATGAACAAACCAGTACCGGAAAACGTTTTACAAAACCATAATATTTTATTCTCTCAGATGAAATGGTTTCGTGGCAAGCTGTTCCATGTAAATGAATGCAATCTGGGTGAAGTGGTCAATTAACTTTACGCCCTGACGTCAGCCTTTTGAATTTGATCCGCCCACAACGGGACTAGAAGCAGCGAGCTGAAATTAGGGATAATCTTTCAATAGGCATAGTGCATGCCTGCAATATGCCCTTTAAAACGGCTGATTGCAGTTTAGCAGCAACACACGCAGGAAGTGACGGTATCTGTTCAAGGCAATATAAAAGGGCTGTAACTGAATATCTAAAGCAACAGGGCGCAGGAAAACCGGTAGTAACATGCAGCAGGGGAAAAAATGCAGCAGAAGAAGCTCTGGAGCCCCCAGAATACAAAGCTGTCGAAAGGATCCAGGAATCATGAATAGTGCTAAATGTGGACCTCCTCATTTTTAGCCAGGGTGCGGGAAAGGTAATATTTCACCTCCTTGATCACGCATCAACGATGCATTGTGAATGCCCGTGCGTGGATGAGGGCCGAGTAACAGAAATAACTCTGCCCACCTGGGGCTCGTAGCAATCACCTTCAAGTTCATCAGAGAAGTCACAATGCGCCTTCATTGTAAAGTGAGTGCCAACGTTCCTAGGGGGACTACTGTAAGTGCCATTGCGAGGAGCCCACTGTGTCATAATCATAATTATGTTGCGAGGTTGGGAAGTACTCATTACTTCATTATTGATTGTCTTGTGAAGTGTCGAGGTAAGCACGACGCGTCTACAAGACAATTACGCACACCTAAGTGAGGCTCGTAGATGGGGGGCGGCGGCTAGGCTTGTCCCCGAAAGTCTGATGGGGAGGAGGTGTATTACTGAGAATAAATGTAGAAAATCAATGTTTTTGAATAGTCAGGAGTGTTAGCAAGTTCATACCACCCCATGAGAAAAATTCCTGGCTATACTGGCCTTGGCTATGTAGCTGTACATATTTTTATGTTGTGGCTGATGATGACGAACAATTATGGCGGAGCCCTTTGTATCGGGTGGGAAGCTTTGCAGCGCGAACTCGTTGCGCAATATATGTTGCGTGACACCCAGTGTAGCTTTACTCTTCTGTAATGCAACCTTACGTGTGTTAGCTTAATTCCCCGCCTGACATGCCATCTTTATAGGTTTTTGCGAAGACGTCCAAGTCTGGGCATTGTGCAACGGACAGCGACGGCGGAAGACAACTACGCCATCAAAATTGGTCGTCAATAATTCAAGACAGCTCACGCTGCAAAATTACCGTAGAAGTCTTCTATCGCTTCTCGCTACAGTCATTGCGGATAGCAATTCAGAAATTTTTAGCATTTTTATTTATGCTTATTCGGTCTATGACGGCTCCACTGCGCTGGAGTCACTGGTGCTTTTGTGGTTTTTGAGACGTCACTCGAGGCTAGATGATAGGTAGCTTTAATAAAGCCTCAAGGGTCTGCCTTTTGTTGTATGTTTAGAACTGAAGTCGGTTAATATTTACTCCTGACATTGCGTGCATCGTGTTGTTCAACACTTTTCAGGGTCGCTTTGCACTTTTGCGCAAAAAAAAACTGCCCATTTTTACTGAGAGTTCGTGCCTAAATTGTATAGAGTAGCTAAAGAAATCTTGCACGTATCTAAAACATAAAAGGGAACCGGGTGCACAACTGGGGAAACGGAACGAACAGCCGTGCTTTCGCTGCAGCAATCGCAGGCCTCGCAGAGCATGCTGACTTGCAATGATTTTCCTCGGCACTGGGCCGCGTGCAATCACACAGAACAAACACAGAACGAAAGCACCGTGCTCGCACGTTGTGCCTTGCGGCCTCCGCTCCGAGAAATCCCGAGAAACGAAGCGGCTGCGGCGCGTCCTCGCCCACTTTGTCCCCGGGGGCTTTTGGCGCCGTCGGGACCACAGTGGCCGGGCGCGTTCGCACAGCGCAGGCATCTGCTGGCCGCAGGGCTCTGCCGGGCACCGGCGAGAGCCTTGAAGATGCTAACTGGCCGCTGCTGATCTTGCTAATGAGTGATTAGCACAAGGCGCGCCACGAGGACCAGCAATTTCTGGACGCACTCTCTGCGCCGATACCTGCGTGGATCTTACATAGCTTGCCGGACGTCTTCGGAGAATACGCGGTTCTTACAGTGGAGCGCCCGTTCTGCCAAATCGTCGTAGAGGACACAAGTAATTGTATCCACAAACTGTGCTTGCAATAGCCCCGATTTTCTGGACGCAACAGTTAACGTGCAAGTCCAAACTACCTCCCTCAGTATATTCCTTACGAACACAAGTGTAAGGGGGTAAGGTCACGTCCGACAACCTCACTTGTGTGGCAACCACCCCATTTCCCCTTCTGTCATTATGTAACGCACCACACAAACGCCTTCACGCAAACATGTCACACGTCAATGTGCTTCTGAACTCACGCAACGAAAAAAAAAAGGGCAAATGTCGTCAAACTGTTGTCTAGCCGATTAGCAAGTGTTCGCTACGAGTCACCTGCTGTTTCTTCGTCATATGATGCTGTCTTGGGGAAAGCTGTGCATCCATTGTTTCAGATGACATCCATGGTATCATGCGATTCCGATTCTGGCGCGTGCTATGTATTGCGGACACATATTCTTATTGCACTGAACACTGTTGTTGTGGTGTGCTTGCAAGAATTATTATCGTATGGCGTCGACATGGTGTTTTTCATCACCTCTCTCGTATTCATCTCTTCCTTGAACATGGAAATGATGAACACGAGAGGAGGCGCATCCCCGGATAATCGGAATCCGTGTACGTTGTACGGATGGATACAGCTATTTAAACGTGCGCCATGGTCTTATGTTTCCCTAGGGGAAACACCAAGGTCTTGCCTACACGCCACCTGGCCTCACGGGCTCCATTGACTGCCCACGTCTATGTGCCTAGGTCTGAGCTGCATGCACAGAGTGACGGGCGACCTCGACGAGATGGTCCCCGCCACTTGAACACAGGGTTTCATTGAAGCCAACGTTTCGACAAGTCGTCTTACCTTCTTCAAGGCTCAATATGAGTGAGAATTAACAGACAACGATGTCAAGAACCTTATAGAGGATGTTATTTGAATCGTAATGTAGATCTCAAGAAACAAAAGTGGACAAAAATATAACTTGCCGAGTTATCTCTTGGTCCAATTTTCCCCCATACGTTCCTTGACATCATTGTATGTTACTTCTCATTATTATTATGTCTAAGAAAAAAAACCACTCCCTGAAATTTACACTTCTTTCCATCTTTAGGGCAGCAACTTGAAGATGCCTTCAAGGAATCTTCCCTTGAATTTCGGCCTTATTTGGACTCACATCTGACCAAAGCTTGCATGAAAGTAATTGCTCAGCTTGCAGTATTCTTGGTGGACGCATGAAAGCACACGAAACTTCAAGCTCTATTTGTGCTAGGGTAGACTTATTTCAGTTTAGCTGCGCCAGTATAAAAACGGGTTACCAATGCGTTTAGACTGCACGTGTTCTGAACAGTAGCAAGAGTTACCACCATTGTCGATCTATTTTGGAATTCTTCTGCTTTATCGAATATGTTGCCATAGCGACGACCCACGTCGTCCTATCTAATTCAGACTGACCGGGAGATTCTTCCCTCGGCAACTTCACAAGGAGGTATGCTGTTCGTGTGTGAGAACGCATGTGCTTGCCGTATGTGTGCGTTTATTTCTGCGTTCGAACAACTTTTGTTCAATAATTCTACTGCACAATCAAGGCAATTCTTGTTTTTTTAACTTCGGAGATTTTTAAGCTTCTTGTTTCACCGTTTCGCCTGACCCGCGGCGCCTGGAGCGTGCAATGCAACAACTCGGCCAGCGTCCCCTCTTCATCCTCTTCTCCATCTTGGAATGGACTGTATGTAAGCTTAATATTCGAATGTGTAGGCGATATAAAAAGGCTTAACAATACAAATATTATTTATTGACATAGGTAATCCTAACAAACTATTAATAAGTATATGGTTTTCACTTCCCAAATCAAAATTTTATGAGGCACGCCGCAGTTAAGGAGTCCGGACATTTTGACCATGTGGTTTTAGTTTTTGTTCGCTGATATCCCATGGTACACAGACATTTAGCATTTAAATTTCACCTCTATAGAAATGCGACCGCTGCGGCCGAGACTGCAGCCGCGACCTTCGAGTCAACAGACGAGCACCGTATACCAGCTACACCACCACTACTGTCCGCGTTAGTATCACGGTAATCTTCTTCGGAGGACCGTTCTCAAGCTCTACACGTTTCAACTTTCCCTATAGGAAGTAGCCCCAATGATCTGCTGCCGAGCAGCACAACGACACAGCTTACTGCGCCGCATGCATACAAATGATCGATGGTTGAAACGAGGAGAACTGCATATGAGTTGCATGTATGACTTTCAGATTCTTGCTGTCTGTCTCTTTTTTGTTTCGAGGAAAGACAAATGAGAAAAAAGGAGTGCGAAGCGCTCGCAAGGCGTCGAAAAGCAAAGCCAAAAGACGAAGACGTGAAGAGAGCCAACGAGGAGGCAAGATCGCGTTCGGGCACACAAGTTGAATAAACGCGGAGGAGAGCGCGGCGGAGGGCGCCTTCGCCGCTGAGCAGCGAGTGCGAGCCAACAAGCTCGAGCATCGCGGAGCCAGCGCCGTTCGCAAGTCCCACGAGATCTGGGCCCTGTGATTTCATTAGCCCGGGCCCTGCACGGCGAGCCGGGTGCACGAGCCGGCGTAGCGGGGTTGGAAGGAGGGGTCATCCCTGCATCCCAGCCAGGCGAGGCCCACGTGGGGGCTGCCTTGTCCTTCTTCATTGGGTCCACCGCTGCTGTCGATTGTTGGCTCGAGCGGATACGCGCGCGCGTCCTCACGACTGCTACGAGCTTGTTAGGGAAAACCGCCCCGGCCGAACCGAAGTGTACGAAGGCCCGCCGTCCCGTACCCGACCCGGTCGCGCGGGACTTGCCTGGTCCCCTCGAGTGTTGACTAAGGAGTGTGCCGTAGCTGTTGTAGGGTAGTAAGTCTCGCTGTAGTGGCTGTACTGTAGGTGGAGAGAAGTACAGAGTAGAAGTGGTTCCTTATGCAATGTGAACACACACATACTTTATATATATTCGTTATTGTAAGGTTGCAGGTTCGGTTCCTGCCCATGGCAAATAATCTTTTCACCCTCTTTTCTTCGTTCACATTTACCTTATGATTTGGTCTAATAACCTCCCCTATACTTTCCTTGGCATCATTGTCTGTTAGATGATGCCAAGGAAAGGCATCATCTAACAGATGATTGTGTCCCTATGATTGTGTCAAAACACAGAAAAACGAGCCCTTAAGTATTCACATCTTTCCCTTATACATTAAGGAGGGTCTCGTACTGGCAGACTTGGTGCCTTCGGTTGCATACGAGGGACTATTGGTCAGCAGCCAGCTAGTAATACGTTCACGTGTTACGTGACGCCGCACAGGCTCATAAAAGAGTGTGCCACACTCGCCGCCATGGCTACAGATGTTGCTGACTGACACTCCCTTGTTTAAATTCACATATATACCCAATGAAGTGGCTAGAAGGATAGCCGTCGTGGTAGCTCAGTGGTGGTGCGTCGAACGCGTTATTCGAAGGTCGCAGGTTCGGTTCCTGCCCACGGCAAGTTATATTTTCACCCGCATTTCTTTCTTTACATTTATATTACAATTGAGTCTAAAAACTTGCCCTTACACTGGTTGGCAATATTGTCTATTAGATGTCATTGATATGGTATCAAAACACAAAATGGAAAAAACGAGCCCTTAAGTATACACATCTTTCGCGTATATATATATATATATATATATATATATATATATATATATATATAATATCGAGCATGTGACACTGCTTTCAGGAGCAACGCACACATTATTGTCCTACGTCTCGTTTTCTTTTATCCCGGTGTCCCGTCTCTAGCACAGTTAAAGTTCTCAAAACATCTTGTCTGAGGAACTAGCACCCAAACATACGCTTCTCGAGTACTGACTTGTCGCGTATGCAACAATTTAAACAACACACGTTAACTCACTTTTCTGTCCCACGTCTCTGCCTTGAGACTATACTCTCCATAAAAGGTTTACGTGTATCTTTAAAGACAGTCGCGCACACGGTTATAACTCGGGACTCACAAAAACTGGTCACACGACTATTTTTTTGCTGAAAGTGTATAGTAAGCACACCAGCACAGTTAACTTGACCTATATACGAAACACGAGAGTTCATGGGTTATGGTTTCAATGGCACAATCAAGACAAGCCCCAGCCTACGTTTGCACAGAATACACAACCACTAATCGCTCGTGCAGCTTATTGACATAGTAAACGCATTCAAAAAAGCATGCAGAGGTAGTTCACTGACACGAACTATACTGTGCTGTATAAATAGCATTTGAATGAAAGTGTTCACGTAGGCAGTGTCGCCGTGTGCTTATTATTGCGACCGTAGATGTCATTTGGAGCATAATACGAATTAACAAATGCATCTTATGCTTCAAGCGCTTCGTATCAACCTTTGTCGTCTTACTGATCGTAGTAATGCATCAACGTGCTCTCAGTAAGTGATTAACACTATTTGCTTATATTCGCTGCACAGGTGGTTGCATTTCATTTTCGATTAAGGCGAAATGATTGAGGCCCGTGCGCTTAGATTTAGGTGCACGTTAAAGAACGCCAGGTGGTCGAAACTTCCGAAGCTGTCGACTACAGCGTCTCTCATATTTGTATGGTGGTTTTTGGACACTAAACCTCAATTATTATTATTTTGAAATGCCTGGCATACCTTCGGAGATTTGATGATAGTGTGTTATAATCTTGTAACACGAGGCAGCTCAAGTGCACTTTGAGAAAGTGCACTTCACTGCGAGTTTCATTTGCAGGCTGTCACACGAGAGTTTAGTGTTACTCACTCCAAAGTAATATTTGTCAGCAAGCGCGTTCGCCATCCTCACTTTGCTGCGGCGACTCGGTACCGGTAGCTTGAACAAAATAGCCCTGTTCCCTGAAGCGACGCTTATGGTATTTTGCCGCTTGTGGCTTGGAGTGGCCTTCACGAACGCATAAACCTATATTATTGGAATGGCAAGCTCTTCCACATGCACTTACTGCAGTTGCGAAGAAACCATTGCGCACCTCCTGTGTGAGTGCACCCATTTCAACGCGCAAAGACAAGAACTCACTGTAGCTTTGGATAGACTAGACGATCGGCCTTTGTCGGAACAAAGGATTCTGGATCATTGGCCGAGCCCATCCTCAGCCCAGAAGGGTTTGAAAGCTTTGCTGCGCTATTTGCGGACCACTGGCCTCAGAGACAGAATTTAGTGTCTTATACTCTATGATGTTGCCTTTCCTCTGTCGCATTTTTTTCTAATTTCTCTCTCTCTTCGTGACGTTTCTTTTTAACATCTTTCATTCCCCTCACCCCTTTCCCCAGCACAGCGTAGCCAGCCGGACTAAGAACTGGCTAACCTCCCTGTCTTTCCGCTTAAACTTTCTTCCTCCTCCTCCTATGGTATTTTTCAAACATTGTTCTCGTTATTATTAGGAATGCTGCTGTGTATCAAAACAAGTCGAACTACAACACAGAACCTCGCTACTCTTGTCCTCGGGAAGTTTGCGGCCATGTCCGCTAAGCGGGATGCGGTAACATATGCCGTTCATTGCTGCCCCGTCCGTCGCGTTGTTTACTTCTTTGCTCACTTGCACTTGTGTATGTGAGTCATTAGTCATTTGCAACGGCATGTACCACTGATGCTGCTTCCACGAGGAAAACGGGGTCCAGCGATGTGATATCCGAGGGCGCGAAAATAACAAATATATCTGGCGCTATATGACCCCGCCGATGGCCACTGCCACGTTTCCAAAGTACTACACTTTTTTCTCGTGTAGCAGCGCACCGCCGAAGTGACGCTTCGTGAGCTTTTGGTACAGCCGGTCAGAACTTTAACTATTGTCCGCTGCGGCCACGTTTTTGTCTGTCAGCGTCATATGGAGGAACGAAGTTGGAAAAATTTGTTTTGTGGGCATGCGCATTGTGAGCATGAGCTTGTCCTCGGCTTTTTCGGAACTTAATTAAGCGGTATGACAAAGATGCACAAACAACTGCCACTCACGCATGCCGAAGATTTGCCGACTTTGCACCCACTCAAAGGGCATGCACTGAAGTTGCCATGCCGGAACGGGGTATTGGCAAATCTCGGCGTATGTGTGTTTCGCGAAGCCTTGCGAAGTCTTTCCAGGTTATGCGAATTCTCGCCACACTGTCAGTTCATCACAAAACGGCTTTCCAAGTGTAACACCCACGTGAATGTATATATTTTTTCCTATTTGTACTTCGTTGATACCTGTGTCTTCTGCATTCCCATGCGCAATAAAACGTCGCAACGTATCTTTACATCTTCGTCACAACAAATTTATGTGATAAAGAGTATGATTGTTGTTTTTTTTTCAGTCCACCCGCAGATCACGGCAATCAGTCTGCGCCGTGGTAGCTGCCTTTTCAATGAAGGTGAAAATACTTGAGGTCCTTGTAATACGATTTAGGTGCATAATAAAGAAGTCCATTGATTGAAATTAGGGGTTTAACGTCTCAAAACTCCCATAATGATTATGAGAGACGCCGTTGTGAAGGGCTCCGGAAATTTCGACAACCTGGAGTTCTTTAACGTGCATCGAAATCTGAGCTCACGGGTCTACAGAATTTTTGCCATGATCGAAAATTCAGCCGCCGCAACCGGGATTTGATCCCACGACCTGCGGGTCAGCATCCGAATACTTTAGCCACTAGCCCACCGCGGTGGTGCTCAAAGTACTCCAGGTGGTCGACATTCCCAAAGCCTTCTACGACGTCTCTCATAATCATATGGGGGTTTCGGGACGTGAAACCCCAACAATTGTCATAACAATTATTTTTAAGGTCATTTATTAGCGTGACAGGCTAGATTGATGAAAGCGCTCACCCAGACGCCCACCGAGAAATGCATGTTCAAAAGCCACGTAAACTGACACCGGAACGGATGTCGGCGCGAACAGTTGCTGCAATGATAACCTGCAGCCTTGGCATTGCAAGTGATCGAGACTTCGATTTCGAGTATGACGAGGAATGCGAATACGAGTAGCTGACGTACTGCTTATGGGCGCTGACGTCTGGGACATGGGGCCACCTATAGGTAGCATCTAGAAAGGAATCGCACCCTTCAAGCTGTGTCACTTGTTCTTCAAGTTCTGTATATGCATTGTTAGAGCAGCGTGCATGCTGATATTGCAACGTCATAAGAAACCATCCTGTGTTTTAATCTAATTTAAAAATGCTTAAGGATCCTTTGCAGCTTTTTACGGTAAGTGCCTGTGTTCCGATTTCTGGAGGCCTGTAGGCTAATGCGTGCGCTTCTACTGCATGTCTTTTACCGCCAAAGGGAATTCTATATTGCGCTACCTTTACGATAGGCGCACTTTTTTAACCATAGTACGTTGCAGCTCCGCTACCCGATGGAGTTCTGCAGCACTTATGCAGCAGCCAAACATACTGGCAATCTTCAGAAAAGTTCCGACATTAACTTTCTGCCTCGTCAAAGAAAGTAGGGGATTTTAGTTATTAACTAGTTAGAGTCGTACAAAGGGAAAAAATTGTGGAAGAATTTTACCAATGGGGTATCGTACTATGGTTAACTACTGAAATAATGAAGCAGCAACAACTCCAATTTCTAGACTTTTGCCTGATGTTGACTTCACAGTACGCTTGTTATAAATACCATCTAAGACCAACAGCCACTTCTGTAAGCTAATTGAGCTCATTCTAAGACTATCAATAATGGCATTGTATTTTTTCCTGACTCTTTTTGCTTATTCAGTGATGTTAACATCACGTCCAACACAGTTTCACAGCCAGCTTCTCATGTTGAAGAAGGCAGGATGTGACAATTCTGTAATAACCACAGCATATTGCAAGATCATCAAATTTCTATAAAAGAGCTACATGGCTGCTTGAGGTGACGGCAAAACCCGCGTCGAAAATTCTTCATTTTGCAATGTTTTTATTGTTTTTCTCTTTGTTTCTCAAGTTTTTTTCTGCCCCTCAGAAATTTGGAAAGAACTGTGCTCTTATTATGAAACAAATGTGGTCCCTCTTTAAAATCAAGATGTGAGGCTAAACATGAAAACATGTTCGTGCCTTGCAGTGTATAAAGTGTGTGTGCATATTACCTTTATCGTGATGCAATGCGTACGTCGGTCATAGCGGCACAGGGTGCAAAACACCGACGCTCGCTCTCCTCCTCCAATGCCATCACCTATCATCTCGCCAGTGATTTTCTTTCGTGTGGATGCAATACACAATTTATTGACATCACTGCCCTTTCACTACGTAACAATAGATTAAGAAAATAATCATTTAAAGCCTTCGACATACCCAGATGACAAGATTAATGCGTCAACTAAGCATCTGTAACCCTCTGGAACAAAATAATTTTAATGCCAAAAAAAAAAGAATTTGAGGCTGCATATAAAGCAAGTTTCTTACAATAAACGTTTACGTGTTAGTACAGCAAGTGTCCTGTATTCATCTTGTCCTTTGTATTCGCTACCACAATCAATATGTACCTAAACAAACCGACCCACATAGCCGTTAGTCTGCTTTGCATCTTTAAGTTTCTACTTACTATAGGACTTCTTTCGTGGCTTGTTTGGCCAGTGATAAAAAAAAAAGGTGACGGTTCTTGAATGACAAAGGTTCACTTACCATGTGAAAACAAAAACATTTTTACAGAGAAGGGACTGCGAATTTTGTAAGCCGCTACATATTCAACGTCAAGCGTGTCAGCTTGTTTCACAGTGGCTTTTGAAACTTGAAGGAATTTTATTGGTGTACCCAACCCGGCATGATGGTATGAAAATATAAGCTGTTACCCTTTTTAGAGCTGGGCCGCGAGTTGAATTCCTGGCCGTAGCTGGTCCTTTTACATCATGTCAGCACACAAAAACACTCGTGTCCTTGGATTTGGGCGTGCATTAGGAGTTAAAAGGGGCAATTTTAACCTGAAAACCTTATTACGAAATGTCTGGTGATCCTATATTGTTGTGGCACTCAAAGCGCCAGTTGACTTCAGCTGCCCCACAGAAAATACATGACAGTCACTTGCCTGAAAACACGTGAGTAAAGCGCGAGAGATCAAGAGAGAGAAAAATTGACCCGAATATAAATGTTACATTGTAAATGTCGTCGAAAGATGATAGTCTTGCGTCTGGATATAGTGAACAAAACGTTTGTTTGAAGTTCTGCGCAATGAATTCGATGAATGGTATTCTGCAGGCGCTGCGTTAGAGTGCCTCGAGCATGTGCCGGAGGTGAACGAGCGCATCTAGGCACGTTAAACACAAGTGCCATCTCGCAGTTATCTTCGAAAATGAAGGCGTGCAGCCCGCGGAAAAAGATGCGCGCCAGTCTCGGAGGTGATAAGGTGTAGAACGCAAAGCGACGGGCAGGTCCCACCACCGTGACGTCGTAGCAAAGCGTTGGAAACACCTTTTTGAGCATCGCGTTGCACTGTCAGCGCAGCGCGATTAAACGCTAAATTCCTTAGAGTTACTTGTGTGTGCCCCTTTTAGTATAAAGACAGACATAGAAAACATGGAAGTGTTGTTGTGGCGCCTCAGATATGCGCAATAATTGCTTTTCAATCGACAATCGCACAACTATGAACGCTAAACCTTGAGCAATATTGGTGGGCGCAGCGGATGGGGTTGGCCGTTCGGTGCCATTTTAGGTATCGTTAGGATGGACAAACAGAAAAATGAACAGACAGACAGACAGACAGACAGACAGACAGACAGACAGACAGACCGAAATTTTTCCGTCAAAGGTCCCCAAGAAAGACTATCGTCTTTAAAAGACAACTGTACTCTAAGTTGCCGTTGTCGACACAGGCCCTAAGAAGAGGATGGAAGTCTTGAAGTGGGAAAACGCATAAAAAACAAAAGGGAAACACTCGTGCAGCCTCGATTTCACGACCTCTATATCTTTTTTGTTTCTTTTAGTATTCCGCTTCTACGCAGTCACCTTCGGAATTCTAAGTTCAGTCCGCGTGTTTCATTCTCGAGTCAAGGATTCCAAGCATGGACAACGGCCGGCAAGATGTACTGGCTTTGGTGAGACTGTAAGCTGCCCAGAGAAAAAGCAAAGCGTGCCGATAGCCACAGGCGGGCTCAGATGGCCGGAAAGCGCTGCCAATGGTGTATGTATATTGGGCAAGCTTCGCTAAGCTCCACGTGTTGTATAAACATCCGAAGGATGGCAACGCTTCGGCAGCTGGGCGTTGACGACGTACAGAACTTTTTTTCTTACCCTTGTCTTAGACGCTTTCTCGAAGCTTGGTGGGGCCGCAGTATAGGCCTTTAACCTCCACTCCTTTGTGGATTTGGCAGTTTGAGCACTTGTTCAGATAACAGAACGTGCTTCAGTTATTCGTACCAAGAGCGCATAACGCTTCCTCTTGTTTTATTATTTTCTCGTCATTTACGTTTCAACGTTCATTGGCTGCAACGGCACACATGCGAATGGTTCAGTTACACATGCCCTTTTGTAAGTTGCACGCTACGTCTTTCCCATACATTAGCCCGCATATTCCGTATACTTGGACCCAAAGCAAAGCAGTGCCGCAATGCTTGCGTTTTCTACACTCTACTGAAGATGTGTTAATGTATCATTTTCTAGTACACACAGTGTTTAGAATGGTACACTCTAAAAAAAGGGGGAGGGAGAATGGAGAAACGGGCTCCGTTCTTTCTTCGGCGCAGCGACTTCCTCCCTTTCGGGCGCTTTACCCGTCGCGCCTTCTCACGGCAAGGACCAGAGGAGCAACGTCCCTCCTTCAGCGGTCAAGTTTCTCCTCAATCACGGGAGTCTTGCGCGCGCGCATGCGCGCGCCAAGCCTAGCCGGCCGCGGCCAGTCGCGAGCGATTGCTCTTACCTAAGATTGTTGTAAAAAATGCAGGAGGGACGTTTTTTTTATTAGTGTAGAGTAAAAGCCTCTCTTAATTATCGCCAGGCACTCGCACGATGCTCCGCACACTTCCATGTGTGTCTCGTGTTGTTTCATACTACCAATTTGTCACGAATACAAGGAGCTCTGCTTCCCAAGCAGTCTTGCTTTATCGATTACCTTAGAGTGTACAAAAATAATGAATTTTTTTCGGTTTCGGCATACTTGGTAAGCCCACGGATTTTTAGTTTCGCACGGCACCAACAGCACTCATGAATTCAACGAGGCGCGTAAAAAAGCATCACACTTAATTTTTCAACATTCTAGGAAACCTGATACCGCTCTACAGTCCATGCGTGAAAGCACAATCATATACAATTTATAGAGTTATACGTGCCACTACCGCCATATGGATGTTTTTTGCAGTTTACCCCATTCGAATACAGCCGCTGTGGGTGGAAGTCGAACCTGCGTCCTCCAGCATAGTCACACGACACCCAATAAGACTATGCTACCACGGCAAGTGAAAGCACAAAGGGAAACAGGCTGCGAAGTTTCACCGAGCATTTATTCGCCAGACTAGGTTACAACCATCAGAAACGTTTTAGGCATCATCATAACTAAACTTTTGTGAAAAGTGAACCAATGACTTCTGTAGGTTAAACCAAATTCTCCATCGCATTCCTTTTGAACTGCCCATGCCAGCACTGAGAAGTAGGAAGGAATTATTCACGCGTGCAGTATGCCTTTCTCGTCCATGATTCTCCTTTGTCGTGAGAAACTCAACACAAAATGCACTTCTAGTAACAGCTGTGCGCAGCAAGTAAGTACTAACGCTCACTCACCTTTGTGAAAAGAGTATTCCGAATCCAGAGTAATAACCACCACAGCCACAGTGCTAACAACAAAATTGTGGCACGCACTATGATTGCAAGTTGACACGCGAGGCGAATCACGAGATGCATCTGAAGCAGAAAAGTATGTAGGCACAGCATTCTATAAAGTTATAGTAAATTTGCGCACTGCAGTGATAGTACCTCCACTCAAGTATTAGAGCTGCCACGACGCCAACAGCCACTGTCATAGCTCACGAAAAAATGCCATCGGATGCGAGGTCATCGCTTATTTCTCTCGCAAGACCCGCGTTGTAACGTAGGTATACACTGTTAGGACGGTCGTTACCACATCAAAAACATTGTCATTGAAGGGCTAGTTGTGTACTGTATCCATGGCTAACGGTCACACTTGTGGTAAGCACGTAAAAAGAACATAAGCAAACGTTAACACCAAACAACTAAACGAGGTCGACGTGACCACAGAACACCTACCACGACAGAGACAAAGTTTGGTCTGCATGGTGCGCCGTCTCCAAGTAACAAGAAGAAAAAAAAACGTGACCTCCGAAATGGCTAACGCGCGGCAAGTGTTTGCAATCTAGGAGGCTTCAAGAAAAAAAAAGTACTGTGGCTGTGGTCGAGAGATGGCGCAGCCTTCGGAATGCCGTGGGCATTCTATGCTTGGCTTGGGAGTATTCGCATTCGTGAAAACCTGATAAGCTCTAGTCATTATTCCGTTCATTATTGTGCAATCATTGATAAACTTTCGTTTGTCTCAGCATCAGATACAATATATTT
Organism: Rhipicephalus annulatus; assembly: GCA_013436015.1. Lineage (NCBI taxonomy): Eukaryota > Metazoa > Arthropoda > Arachnida > Ixodida > Ixodidae > Rhipicephalus > Rhipicephalus annulatus. The sequence goes on along the minus strand of WOVY01014635.1, from coordinate 337,926 downwards.
ACGTGTGCGCATGTTGTGGTATTGATACAAAACGTAAAAAAGTGTAAGAAAACCAACTTGTGACTTGTGCCACTATGGTCAGTCGAAATTCATCGCTATATAAGCAGGTGCGCTTTCATGATAGGGTGTAAGTAAACACGTCGAATTGTGGGCCGTTGCTGTGAATGGTTGATTGTGCTCTTGTTGCGTACTTGTTGCGTACTATATGTGTAGTATGTGTGCATGTGTAGCTATATGCATTGCATCAGCACATATTAGGCTTCCGGTGTCAGTGAGTAATCCTGAATGGGCTGAGGCGTAAACAATCCGCAAGGGAGTCATAATAGTGGGTATCACAACGAACGTCGCGGCAAGCAACTTTTTCTAGTTTCGTTTAGTCCCTCCAGATGGCGCCAGCTACCACCTACTTCACGGCTATGACGCTCTCACACCTCCAGCTACTTATATAACATTGAACATCTATCTATCGAAGCTGCCCGACTGAGTCGGAATGGTTTCGCTGCGATCGAGTCTACGGTTTGGAGGCACATCTCGTGACCTGCGGACCCGTAAACGCATGGATAACGTTCCCGCACTATGTCAATCTGCGAGAAATAAATACAGTAAGCCTAGCATGCACTCTTCAGGTGAGCACTCTGCAGTATCCGTGTCTTTCGGAGTTCGTCGCTTCGCTGACCGAACGAAACGTGCTTGCTCCGTCGTTCTCTTTAGCGATGTGTTCATCGCCACAGGTTCGTCTGCTTGTTTTTATAATCATTTCGTTCAATATCAAGCTCAGTGGGACCGTTTTTTGTAACTTTCAGTGCCGTGTACTCCTTATCAGTCGAGAATCGTTGCATTTGCTAAGCTTACTCGCTTCGCCTGGGGGCAGCCATGTTGATTTTCATAAGGAGGAACATCTTTCTCCGTGGATGAGGGAGCAACGTTTCTCTATTTAAAGATGAACATTGGGGACATCGCCGTTCCTCCCTTTATGGAAGAACGTCACTCCATTTTTTAAAGATTGATATATACTAGTTCACTGTATTTATGGCACCGCAGCCCCACGCTCGCTAAACCTTTCTAAAACCAAGGAGGTTACGCCCAGCGAGTATAACGTAACAACCCTTTCTTGTCAGATAGTGCTCAATCTACTTGCCATTGGCAGCTAATGGGGAATGAGAGACAAGAGAATTCGGCTTTTAGTGAACGCGCACGCTGCGAATTTTTTGTTGTTCAACAACGCCCAGGAGGAATCTTCCACCGGCACCATCTTGCAGGTCAACGCGTACGATATGTTACGCACTACCACGAGGGACCAGCGAGTGCGCGTTAAGGAGCTTCGCCCCTAAAATGCCCTCATGAGAGAATTGTTTTAAGAAAATATTTCAGCCTTTTCCTTATGCTGGGCAGTGGGCATATTGATACCGAAGGCAAGGAGGGCTTACCAATGAATAGCGTATAGTGAACCCCTAGTTTTTCCACGCATTCATTTCCTAAGGTGCATTTCGGCTTATTAACGCACGTGCAAACCAATGAAATACGGTACAGAACATTAAGTGGAACACAAGCTTCTGATGACACACCCTTAGTTCCAAGTAGAAGGAGACGGTGTCGATGAAGGCGACGCTCTGTGCGACTCTCAGACGTGCGCAACTGGTCACATGGTCATCGCGTGTAAACTATGTGGTGCAGATGCGTTCTAGCTGGCAGTTAGTCCAAGCAGGGAAACGGATTGACGCTGACGCCGTATTTTCGTGATGACAGCCTCCTCATAAAGACTGTCATCACGATAATACGGCGTCGGCGGTGTTTTTAGGGATAACAAAACATCCCAATGGACACAAAAACGAATCACGATTCAGGTCGAAACCCAACAGGCATTCTGCGTTGTCGTCAAGTGTTGTACCGCAGCCACGCCAGTATATGAAACTTAAGAAAAGAAGAATACACCCTACAACGCAGCCACCATATAAGGGCAAAGTCAACTTCAGTTGCATGGTTGGCGTTTATAACAATAGAATAAGCATCGAGTATGCACTGACTCAGCAAGGGTTAGTGATTCGTCGCTCGAATCAAGAGGAATATATGCCAGCAATCGCTGGTAGTGATGTGCACATCATCTTAGCTTCGCCTCCATTTCGTTTCGACAAAAGTGGCGTATCGGCTCTTACGTCACTGCTAACGCTGCGCCAGAGCATGTAAGCTATAGCCAATAGGCGTAAATTTAATCGACATCTCTGGTAAGTCCACAATCTGAGCACGACTAATGAATTTGCACAAAGACTTGCGCCTATACATTGCTCAACATTGTTCAAAGGTAATAATAATATTAATATTAATAATAATATTAAGAATAATAATAATGATAATGCAGCATAGGCAGCTACTTGCATTGATTTCCACAATACGTGGGATCAGGGCAGAGTTGCCAGTTCCACCCATGAAAAGTGGATTGGGGCTTCCTTTTTTCGCCGAGTCACTTGTAGAATTTTCAAGTTGCTTTCACAACCTTTTTTCGGTTTTATTTACATTTTTCCAGCAAGTCATCATCACCTACACCAATGCGCATTTGTTGCAGCGCGTTTGTCGAGGACTGGGCAGTTTGGTGCATATATCCTTGCGCTGCGTTCCCCATCAAGAGGGGAGGTGGGGGTGACAGTTGATCGTAGCGCCTCTCGCCATGCCCCGCCGTCCTCCTAAGTCAATATAAGGGGCATATTTGGCGCTTCAGTTGATTAGGGGGGAAGAGGGGGGGGGGGGCTTCCCGTGCGCACGTTAAGCGTGCGCTGGCAATTCTACCCACTGAATGGATACTGGTCAGTGTTAAAAAGTACTGTGTGCTTTCTTTCACAGTTTCATAAATTTTTTCGGAACAAAACAATTTGTTGGTTGCTTAAACTCCCTTTAGTACTTGAACGAGATTATTTTTTATATACAACGACATCTAGCTGTTATAAAATCACAAAAAGGTGCCATATTGTCCACCACCACCAGTGTCCGTAACAGTTATCACATGAAAAACGAAAAAAAAAAACTAAATACGAAAAAATATCCGCATTGGGACGAGGTTTGAACCGGTGTCCCCTCCGTGCCAGCCCAGTATTCAACCATAGAGCCAAATGTTTTTTTCTTCTTTTAGTTTGTTTTTGAGTCACGCTGGGGCTGGAAATTTCTTTGCACAAAACCCCTGTACAAGCGTTATGTCGGAAAGGAACCGCGTTAACATACGCACTATAACTTGGCAGAAGATTAAGATAGCAACCAAGGCGTCACAGAAGGCGAATTGTGTAAGTAGGCGTTACGGAATGTGAAATGCATGACGAGTGGATCGCTGAATGTTCAGAACCCATCACAAAGGGTTAAGCCATAATTGTTCATCTTCATCAGCTGCCGAATCAATTAATGTAGCATAGTGCGTACCTTGCGAGAGTGCTTGTATCATATTAGCGCGAAGAGCGCGACGGGTTCTAGAGAGTGTGCTCTTCGAACTTTCGCATGTGACTGCTCCGCTTCGAGCGGATGTCGGGCGGATTTACCATAATTTTCAAGAATGGTGAAATTCAATGTTTACCCTTCTAATGGGCTTGCTTTGTGACGGGTATTCACTTGTTTTCTCGGTATAGCATCTCCCAAATATTGAACTGGATTCCTCGTCCTCATAGAATCCGCCGTACCTAGCTGTTAAAACTTTAAATGTCTTACAAGGCCACTTTTGATATTACAAGCTTATTGTAGTAGTTTGATTAAAGGATAAATTGGATGACATATACTATTTTGAAGAATGCTTTTACTGCGCTGACTACAAAATAAGTGAATCCGACCAAATATCCAAAGTCTTTACCCTTACTATACCAACAACCGAGGCTTATGAAGATGACGCAAGGACAGCGTAGCCTAAAAGATACGATCATTCGAAACAGTAGACTGTAAATACAGTTCACCTATTATGCGGGACGGCTCAGTGCTCTCCCATAGTTGAGTACCAAGTACTCGAAGTCGTGAAACACGTTTTCTAAAGAAAAAAATAGAATTGTGAACTCTATATCTTGTGCTATTGTTAGGAATCAATACATTGCCTCCCCCCGTACGCCTGGCAGCAAGGATAGAGTAGACGATTCGTTAATTAGAAGCTTCCATGCGTCGCATAAAGGCAACACCCAAATTATTGGCCTCATGCTTGAGAACGCAGGTATACTAGCCGTCGCACAGTGATATTGCTATATGTTAATAACTTTAGACAATATGTGTTTCCTAAGAGGTAACCGCAACTTGCTACAGTCGCTTATTGGCCGCGAGATCGATCCAGAAGTCGTGTAACACCATCTCGGCGGCAGTATGATTACGCGATGAGCGGCGCATCTGCTAATTCACACAGCAGCACATCCTTTTGAAATGATTGTCGGCGAATGAAATGCGCTGAGGGAAACATACTGTTGATATTACGCTCTGCATCGCTCATCCAACGCCACTATTACACAATTATTATTACGACGCTCATCCAACGCCACTATTACAAGTGATAAAAACGCAATCTGCCCACGAAATGGATTCTCACCGTGAGTGACGGTGTGCGCTTTAGCACTGACTGACGTTTTTTTTTTTGTCACTGTTATTTTATTTGTGCGTGTTTTGCGTGTGTTCCGGCTACTTCGCACTGTTTAGCGTGACTGAACTAAATTTACTTGCTCAGATTTATGCTCTTTACCCCCCCCCCAACCCCCACCCCAAAAAAAAAAAAAAACAGAGCGGCTCCACAGCTGTGAAATCCGAGGAAGTCGTCCCACGGACACCCAGGGATTCCCGATCGCTGAGTTCCCCCAGCTCTATTTACCAAAGCGTCAATGATGTTTGTGTAAGCATGTAGGGTATCCCCAGCACCAGTAGAACCTTGTTGGGCAGGACGATAGTTATAGCGTGAGAACAGAACGACGACACAGAGACAAGAAGGACACGAAGGACTTGTCTTTGTGTCGTCGTTTTGTTCTCACGCTATAACTATCGTCATGCCATACCAACTAGCCCAAGCTGCCACACTTCTATGTTGGGCAGCTTCACATTCTCGGTGTGCGACATACATGCGTCACTTCTGGCAGCGCTCTATCGACTTCCAGCTCGTCACGGCAGTGGCGATACGCGTCGGGTAGGAGCACTGGTCTCGCTCGGCGTGGTGGTGGCGCCCTCTCTCGCAGCCCACTAAACCCAGCCCTACATTGTAAGCTGAAACTATTCAAGTGTGGGGTTTTTGCGGTTCATGACCTCTGAAAACTCTCTCGCGTTTAAAATTACTACCTCGTTTGGGAATAAAAGATGGTACATGACATACTTTTACCACCACCTCTGATGCACGTAGTAAAAAGAGTTCAAAATCCAGTTTTACAACGTAGGGAGTTTTCTATCACGTGATTTTTAAGCTGCGTTTCCGAGTTTATTACCACCTGACTGCAAGGTGAAGCTGCTTCGGCAACTTTTGCCCCATACCCTCCCCCCCCTATAGTGACGCTCTCAGTGAATCCTGAAGGTACGCGAGGACCTCAGATTTTTTTTTTTTTTTGGCATCGTCGTGCCTCATGACTGACCTCGAGTCAACGCACTTTTACTGGAACTGAGGGCTGCATAAGCACAACGAGTGATGACAGCTTTCTGTGAACGAATAAAAAAGGGGGAGGGGGAGGTTCAGGTTAAGAGGGCGATCTCAAAAAAAAAAAAGAAAACCTGCTGTGGAAAGTTGTCCTGCATATTTTCGCAAATTATTGGCTCTGCTCTGCGGTGGCCTTGGAGACAGAAAGCGCAAGAAGCTCGGGATCTGTGTGTCTGGTTGGGATGATGGATCCCACGTGTTTTCTACATCATCGAGCGACCGTGCGCTATACCGAGCGCCTCCGAACCTGCACGTCACGCATATCTCGTTTTCGTGCCGAATCGCGAAGATCTGCCAGTGCTAACAAAATTAATCTGGTCTCATCGTCCGTGGATGCTTCCTGGAGAAGCGATAAGCAAAACGCTTCACTATGTCGTCGACCCGAGCCGCGGCCGCCAGTGACCAGTGGGAGTGTGTCACCGGGGCAGGTGAAAGAAGCATCGCATACATTTTGTTCCACAGAATACGATGTCTGCTGGAGCAAAGTGCTGCCCTAGTTGCCTGCCTCATGCACCAACTGTTCTCAAACATGTAGCACGGAGCCGATAAGAGGCAGACGGAATCAATAAGCGGCTGCTGGTGAGCACGAAGAAAACCCAGATAGTGGTCCGTCTCTTTCGTTGTAAGTACATACATCACCCAGTCCCCGTAAGACTCCGCAAATCGCGGACACGTGTTCATTTGTGTCTGAAATGACGATGAAATTCGCACATAATACGTATTCTGTGATCGCCAGCTGTGTTTCATCGCATAGCCGTGCTCCTTCAAAAGGCCTAGTACCCCGTTGGTAAGCAGCTTGTATGCAGGCGTGCACCGCTCTTCTACGCCTGATGTCACGAATACGCGCTGCTACTGTGTTTGTGCATCGTCGCTCAATGAAAATCATTGAGCTGCCATGGTTTGTGTGTACTTAGGTATATTTTATGTACTTGTGCATCAGCAGTGCTAACACGTGTGGGGCAAAGAGCCCGGTGTGCTAAGTAATTATTTGATAATAAAAAAGATGGGATCGAGTAGATTTAAAATAAAAGGTCGGTGGGACATACAGCGGCCTGCAGCCCATCTCATGTTTACGCTTGTACCTTTAATCGTTGTTGTAAATCAATGCAAAAAAAGAGCTATCCTACCGGTACTACACGGCTGGTCAAGAAGTCATGCCTGTATATACTGGATTGTCATAGTGCAACTTCGAAGTGTGGCAGCTTAAGCCAGTTGCTAAGGCATGACGATAGTTATGCTCTCGTGTCTTTCGTGTCCTTCTTGTCTCTGTGTCGTCGTATTGTTCTCGCGCTATAACTATCGTCATGCCATAGCAACTAGCCCAAACTGCCACACTTTTATGTCAAAGTGCAGTCGAGTAACGCGTGCAGACTGTTCGAGTGATGTTGTATTCTGCATTTGTTGTGTGTGCGTGTTTGTCTGTATGAGAATCTATGTGTCATCAATTGTGCCGTCATTTCATTTCTATACGTTTGTCGACTTTTGGCGAATGCATCCATCAACTTTTAATTTATTTTTACCACCGGAAATAACACCCAGAAATAACCTTCAAAACTTGTGAAGGCAGTAAAAGCTTACTCTCTCTATACTCGCTCAAAACCTCATTCTGGTAAATAATTACTACCGTTCCTACGTTCGAAAACTCAGTTAGCACGAGAGGAAGTTTTTACTTCGATAGTAGGTAATAAAAAAAATAAAACAGGAAAGGTAGTGGGCTAGAGGACAATTGGTTTACCCAGTTTTTGAGGTTATTTCAGGTGATTTTCGTTTAGTATCTATCTATCTATCTATCTATCTATCTATCTATCTATCTATCTATCTATCTATCTATCTATCCGTTTACATTTGGGTGCTCCTCGTGATCACCCCCTTAACTTGGCGTGAACCAAAATTAGCATGGGAGGGTAAGATGGTAAGATATGGTGCGCTGGTCAAGACATGAATAATGTCACAACCTCGTCAATGTGCGTCGTCACGCAATTCCAGTCCAACAGTGGAACATTCACCGCGCGGGTGGGTATTTGCCGCTTCTATGCGAGTATGCGCCACAGGTGATTGACACCTAGTATCTGCCCAGGAGCGACGAGAAAAAGCATTACCAATTTTAATGCGCGGTCGTTAAGCAATACCCGACATCGGTAGCGTCGACGCAACGAAGGCATATAGAATAAATGTCAATGTTGGGAAAAACCTGACATAGGTAGCGTTGACACCCCTATGAGTGCAAATATTGAATTTCAGTGTCCCAGCGGAATCAAACATAAGCATTCTACCACAGAACTATACGCCAGGTCTCGGAACTACGTTTAAAATAGACGCTAATCATCGTGAAACATCAATGGTGGTTGCAGTACTGCCTACGCAACTTAATAAACTTTACATATATACTCCTTTGACACATCCGTCACGTTAGGTTGACGTCAACTGTAGTTAGGTGGCATGCGCTGAATTTGTATTTATGTATCAGTGTCCAGCGAAAACATCTTCGCGAGCATCAGCGCTTCATATGAGCTTCTGGTGTTAATAATGCGGATGTTCCAGTTGACATCGTCGCGCAAATGCGAACGACTGGTTATATAAACTTACAAACTTATAAACTGGATATATATATATATATATATATATATATATATATATATGTCTGTGCGTGCCACATTTGTGAATACATTTAGCGTGATTTCATGACTTGAAGTTGCCGCTCAATAAAAAAATTGCTACACGGTCACCATTCCTCCACTTGCTTCCCATAACGTCGATGCCCAGGTACGTGGGATCTACCGAATTTATTTTTTATCCATCACTCTCATATCATACTTCTTTTTTTTCTGTATCTCTTCGATTTCTATCATTCCCCCAATATCCCACTGAAAATGTAGGGTAGCTAACCGAGCCAAGCTTGGTTAACCTGCCTGCCTTTCCCCTCCGTTTGTCTCTCCCTATCTACGATTCTTGAAGGCAACATCACATAGTGACCACTTGTGAAACCCTGCCATGTGTGTGGTGTGCAATGTGCATCTTTTTCTTGCTCTATTTAACTCCCTTATTCCCCACTCCCCGTGTAGGACAGCAAACTGGACGTAGTTCACCTCCATAGCGTTCTTATATTCTCTCTCTCTCTCTTTCTCTCTACATATTGCCACAGAGACTATTTACACTATCCGACATTATGACGAACCAGCGTCCAGAGTCTTGTGTGCACTCCTGCTTGTGGCCACACGACTCATGCTTTTCGTTCACGGGCACGAGTCAGTGTGGGTTGGAGCTGCGAAGAAGAAGAAGGTGCGTTGGTGGATGAACAGTTTGTGTTTTGGGAACGCTCTAGCAGACTCTTCCATCTTTTCGCACATAATTTCCAGGGCACAACTTCGCCCATATTGAACTAGTTTTGACGTTTCTTCTCTTGCACCCGTTATATTCTGGTGGAGGTGCGGGGTATGATTGGAAGCCCCCTTGGCGCTAGAGAGCGAAGCCCCGATCCTCAACGATTGGAACCTGGCAAACTTACTTCGGTACACCAGCGTTCAAGCCGCCGCCTTCGAGGAGATCCGCCTGAATTCGCACCCCTCTCCAGTGCTCCAGCAGCCCAAGCAGCGTCCACGGACAACGGAACGATGGCTTACCAGTGACATCATCGGAACTTATTCTGTCCCCATCGTGCTTGTCTGAGCCCTTCCACGGCGACACGTTCGAAGATGTAGAAGATTGGTTAGAACACTTCGAGCTGGTTGCGAAGACCAACGGCTGGGATGAAGCAAGGAAACTGCGTCGCGTGTACTTCGCATTGGAGGATGCAGCGAGGACGTGGTATGAAAACCACGAAGCGTTCATACTGGCGTGGGAAGAATTTCGACGACAAATAGTAGCTACATATACCAGCACCGATCGTCGGGAGAATGCGGAGAACGCTCTACAGTCCAGGAACCAGCGCACGAACGAAAGCATTGGCATGTATATTGAGGACATGTCCCGCCTTTTCAAACGCGCTGACCCGAACATGAATGAAGAGAAAAAGCTGCGTCACTTGATGCGAGGTGTCAAACAGGAGTTATTTGCCGGTTTGGTACGCAACCCACCTCGTACAGTTGCTGAATTCCGCACCAAAGCCACCTCCATAGAGCGGGCATTGCAGCAGCGCTCTCATCACTACAATCATGATACGAGTAGTGTTCCTGCCAATGTCCTCTCAGCAAACCTGGGCAGCAGCAGCGAAGCATTGAGGGAAATGGTGCGATCCATTGTGAAGAAAGAGCTCCAGAAGCTGCTACCCCGACAAGTCGCAACGCCAGTTTCGTCTCTCTACCCTGTTCAGAGATGAAGTTCGCCACGCCATTCTTCAAGCCGAACCCGAGGCGCAACCTGTTCGACTTGAACAGCAATTGCAGGAACGTCCCGTAACGACTTACGCCGATTATGTGCGCCAGTCCACCGTGCATACTGCTTCGTTTGCAGCTCCCAGTGGCTACCGACCGGCTTCGCGTGGCTCAAGCTATCCAGCTAATTCGAGACCACGAAAAAGCTACATGTGGCGCACGCCCGACAGGACGCCTCTCTGTTTTCATTGTGGCGGAGCTGAACACTTGTACAGAATGTGCCCATATCGACGAGTTGGTCTCTGTGGATTTTCTCCAAACGCGCCATGCCCCCGAAATGGCGAAAGACCCGTTCAAATTGAAGATTACTTGTCCGGCCATCTGTTTCCAACTGCTGGTTTGCTGCATCAGCCTAGATCACCAGCGCCTGCTCGCTATCGATCACCAAGCCCTCGACGATTTAGTTCACCTTTTCTACCTTCAACCTCAACACACCATCGTTCAAGCAGTCACCATCAGGAAAACTGAAGCCAGCGACCTATGGAGGCAAGGCCGCTGATGTCCGACCAACTGAAGATCCTCCGTCAAGGTCCCAGTGCAGCAACGACGAGCAGAACACTACAACAAACGTCAAGTAAAGACAAAATTTCTTCAGACCTACACGTTACCGTAGACGGGTGTTTTTTTAACGTGTTAGTTGACACAGGTGCTGATTATTCGTTTGTCAGTTACGCTGCCGCAAAGGATTTAAAGAAAGTCCTGACGCCTTGGAGTGGACCCCAGATATGCACAGCTGGGGTCATCTCATCACACCTCTGGGAAGATGTACCGCAAGAATCAGAATTCAAGGCGCTACTTACGTTGCTGACTTTGTCGTACTTCCGGAATGCTCTAGAGATTTAATACTCGGAATGCATTTTCTGCTAGCAAACGGAGCTATAATCAACCTGCAGAATTCTAGTGTCTCTTTTTCGACCAAACTGGCCATAGACACAAATGAGCTAGAGTACACTGCATTACGTGTTATAGATTGTGATGTTACCGTGCCGCCACGATGCAGCGTAATAGTCGGTGTAAGAAATGAAGCATTCGTGGATTCTGAAGGTATGGCGGATGCAAACATCGAACTACTGCTCGAGAAAGGCATTTGTGTAGCTCGAGGCATTATTCAATTACGTGGTGGATGGGCTGATGTATTGCTCACGAATTTCGGAAACGAAATTCAGCACGTTGCAAAGAACTCTGCTATCGCCTTCCTGCACGGTTTTCAAACAGTGACGGACTTATGTGGTCTGGTGTCAGGGCCACCTACTTCGGAACCTACGCCAGATGTCATGGCAAGAGTTGAAATCAGCCAAAATATATCACCATCCGAGAAGAAAATCATCCAAGACCTCCTAAGAGACTTCACCGGATGTTTCTCTACCTCGTCAAAAGTACGGCTGACCGAGGTTGTTAAACACCGAATAATAACAGATGAAGCTACAAGGCCGGTACACTAAAATCCGTACGGAGTGTCACCGAAGGAACGAGAGATCATAAAAAGCCAAGTGAAAGAGATGCTGGAGGACGATGTCATACAGCCATCCAATAGTCCGTGGGCGTCGCCTGTACTCCTTGTGAGGAAAAAGGACAACACGCTGAGATTCCGCGTTGATTCCAAAAAGCTGAACAGCGTGACCAAGCGGGATGTCTACCCTTTGCCCCGTATTGATGATACGTTGGATCGGCTACGGCACGCAAAGTATTTCTCTTCATTGGATTTAAAAAGCGGTTATTGGCAAATTGAAGTGGACGAAAGGGACCATGAAAAGACTGCTTTCGTAACCCCGGATGGTCTATATGAGTTTAAAGCACTCGCATTCGGCCTCTGTTGTGCGCCTGCAACATTCCAGAGCATGACGGACCGCGTCCTTTCAGGCCTCAAATGGCAGTCGTGCTTGGTCTACCTGCACGACGTTGTGGTGTTTTCAGCAACGTTTCAACAGCATGTGGAGTGACTACGTTCGGTACTTCAGGCTATCAAGTCAGCCGGCTTGACGAATAAACCGGAAAAATGGCAGTTTGGATTCGAGAAGCTTCGTTTCCCCGGTCATGTAATCAGCGCGCAAGGTGTTAGCCCGGACCCGGAAAAGACTGTGGCCGTGGGGCTGTTTCCCAAGCCAAAAGACAAGAAGGAGGTATGCCGCTTTTTTTGGTTTATGTGCCTATTACAGGCGCTTTGTGAAAAATTTCGCGAAAATTGCCTAAACCTCTAACAAGACTCACAAAAGAGGACGTGCCATTTATATGCTAGCCGCACCCTCTCAAAAGCAGAAAGAAACTACTCTGCAACCGAAAAAGATTGCTTGGCAGTCATGTGGGCGATCAGCAAGTTCAGGCCATACCTCTACGGCAGGCCGTTCCGTGCCGTCAGCGACCACCACTCACTTTGTTGGCTGGCGAGCTTAAAAGACCCATCGGGACGGCTTGCGAGATGGAGTCTCAGGCTCCAAGAATATGACATTACGGTCGTATATAGGTCAGGCAGAAAACATGATGATGCTGACTGCTTATCACGTTCACTAGTCGACTCGACTCTTTCAGAAGAAGAGGACTTCCCATTCTTTTGTGTGATAAAAACCTCAGAAATCGCCGAACATCAACGGGCTGACATGGCACTGCTCTCACTAATAAAGTATCTCGAAGGGCATGATGAACGAGTTCCTCACGTATTTTAAAGGGGTTATCCTCATTTTTCCTCCGAGATAATTCACTTTACAACAGGAATTTCGAACACAACAAGGAGAAGTTCTTACTCGTTGTACCATCAGCCATGAGGCATAAAGTCTTAGAAGCCAGTCATGATGAACCATCTGCGGGTCACTTGGGCGTGAGTCGAACATTCGCCAAAATTTATCAGAAATACTACTTGCCTAAGCAGCTAGCGTCCGTGAAGCATTACGTCAAGACATGTCGCGAGTGTCAAAGGCGCAAAACACCACCCCTCAAGACGGCCGGCCTTCTCCAGCCTATAGAGCCACCTGCGACTCCATTTCAACAGGTTAGAATGGACCTCCTCGGACCATTTTCAATGTCGGCATCAGGAAAAAGGTGGATAATAGTTGCGACTGACTATTTGACACGATAAGCTGAAACCGGCTGCCTTGAGCGAGGAACGGCAACGGAAGTCGCGAAGTTTTTCGTTCAGAATATTGTTCTTCACCATGGACCCCCACTGGTCGTTATTACCGATCGAGGAGCAGCGTTCACGGCTGATTTGATGCAGTCCTTAATGACAATGACTAACACCAGTCATAGGAAGACCACTGCATACCATCCCCAAACCAACGGGTTGACAGAACGCGTGAACCGCACCATCGCTGAGATGCTGTCGATGTACGTTGACATTGAGCATAAATTGTGGGACGCAATCTTGCCATACGCAACCTTCGCCTACAATGCGGCCGTGCTGGAGTCACACCATTTCAGCTGGTAAACGGTCGCACTGTCACTACAACACTCGATGCCATGTTGCCAGTAGACAACGACCATTACGAGCGATCTGAACTTCACGACTTTCTGCAGAGGGCTGAAGAAGCACGCCAGTTGGCACGACACCGAATACATCAACAGCAAAACAAGGACGCAAGCCAGTACAACCTGCGCTGCAGAAAAGTTCAGTACAACCCAGGCGAGCGAGTGTGGATATGGACACCTATCCGACGCCACGGCCTATCAGAAAAGCTTCTTTGTCGATACTTTGGCCCCTATAAGGTTCTCTGGCGAATTAGTGACCTAAACTTCGAAGTCCTCGCCGATGAACACATCCGTTCAAAGCGGCAAAACAGCGCAGAAGTCGTACACGTCGTTCGTATGAAGCCTTATTATGAGAGGGAATGAAAACGCTCCCTTTCTCTGTTTGCCTCCCTCCATCGCGCATCGGGACGATACGTATTTCGAAGGGGGACTAATGCCACAGAGACTATTTACACTATCCGAAATTATGACGAATCAGCGTCCACAGTCTTGTGCGCACTCCTGCTTGTGGCCACACGACTCATGCTTTTTGTTCACGGGCACGAGTCAGTGTGCGTTGGAGCTGCGAAGAAGAAGAAGGTGCGTTGGCGGATGAACAGTTTTTGTTTTGAAACGCTCTAGCAGACTATTCCATCTTTTTGCACATAATTTCCAAGGCACAAGTTCGCCCATATTAAACTTATAATAAATCCCACGCACAGTGCGAATCGGTAATATGCGAAGCACGGCTGAGGAAGGATGATATGTCACTAAATTCAGCACAACGTTACGAGGCAGACGTAAATTACGCCGTGCACGGCTTCCATGGCATGATTATTATGCTTGGCCGTGTCATTTACCTTCGTCGTCTATTCACATTACGTGATACCAAATTTGGTATATGTGGAGCTAGTGAAACAGCTGCGAGCACGCTATGAGCGTAGTATGTAGTCATGTTTTTACATGATACGTGTGTCATGATTATTATGTCTGCAAAAGTCATATACCTTCGTCATTTATTAACGTCACGTAACAGAAAAATTGGTATGTGTGAAACTAGCGAAACGAACACGATTGCGTCATGAGTGTGGCATGTAGCGATGTTCCTACATAACACGCTTATTATGATTATCATGTTTTCATCAGTAATATAGCTTCGTCATCCAATCACGTTACTTACACCAAATTTGGTATATAGAAAGCTAGTGAAACGGCCGCAAGCGCACTATGAGTGTGGCATGTAGTCATGGTGTTACATGACACGCATCTCATGATTATCATGTTTGCACCAGTCACGTACCTTCTTCATTCATTCATGTGACGTATATTAAATACCAAATTTGGTATATGTGAAGCTAGCGAAATGGCCGCGAGTGAATCATGAGTGTCGCATGTGGTCATGTTATTACATGACACGCATGCCATGATTATCGCGTTCGGACATGCCATTTACCTTCGTCGACAAGCGTGAGTGCTGACGAGCAGTGTGGCCCACTGTTCCATGTTCGATGCAAAGCAACAAGGTGCCCGAGTGGTGGTGCGCTGTTTCAACTAATACTAACACATATATGGGCCTAATCTCCCCATAGCTAAATTTTAGTAAATCTTAGTTTCCTCCATATTTACGACCGCTTCATATGCGTGACAAAACAGCTTGGTTTTGTTGTACACTACTTTTGTCGGCATAGATATACGCTATGTCGTCATTTTAGCATTACCACATTTAAGCTTAAGCAGTATCAAAACATCACGTCCGTTCAAAGATGTCCACCAGTATATGTAGCGGGAGAACTGCTCCTACGAGAATTAGTAGAGTGGTTTTGCTGCGCGGGATATGCGACCAAGCTCCTAACCCCGGACCTTGGTATAGTGTTTTGCGTACTTTTGTAGTTACTATTGCATCTCGTGACACCAGCTTTAGGGGGGCGTTCATTTGTAGCTCAATCAAACTATCAAAATGCATATACTACATTGAGAAATTGGTGGGTGGAATTGAACTGCCCGGCCATTCCGAATTGGGAATGGGCCAAATTTTTTCATCGCAAGAAATTACAAGTAATGGAATTGCGGCAAGTCCCGATTCCCCGGAATAGAATCGGAATAGAATGGAGGCGCCCATTTCGAAACACTGATACAAATACAATATAGTATGTTTTAAAAAGGTTCACAATGTGATCCGCTTGTTCAACCCTCTTAATCATCGATTCTTGCAAGACTAACACTTCCACGTCATTTTCGCTTAACACTCACTTTTACTGCGGCTGCTCTTGTTGTCCCGCTAAACCTCGTATACTGAACGTGCCTATTTTCAGTGCAAGAGCCGAACTCAGAGAGCGATGAGACAAGCCTCGCGCATTGCATCTGGTTTATATTATCGGGTGGCAGACTTACAACCTGCCGCTCCGCTTGAAGTGGTCTAGCCTTCTCAGACGAGGCCCAAGCATTCTCTCTGACGGCGCACATCGTTAACTTTAAACACTGCACGTCTGTCCCCAGCTCAGTCGGGAGGTTCCTCAGGTCAACATACACGCTAAAGGCCTGCTGGTGATGCCTCTTTCTTTGATGATGGTGCCGACCTCCCATCTGGTGGCACTTTAGACTGCATAATCAATGTTCGTCGCCTGATGAATGGGGCCTTCGGTAGCGGCTCACCGGCAGAAGTTCCCCGCTGGTCGTTTTCTTCTTCTACCTCAAGCGGCATATTTACGACCGCTGGTGAACAATTTTGCTCGCACTACACGCCGGTGGCGTCCTGAGCTGGTCCACCCGTGCTGGCTGAACACGACCTAGACTAGATCAAGAGCTCACCATGGCCATTGTGACGTCAAGGTACTAGTCCGCACCAATCGCTCCATGGTTTTGCTTGCTGCCAACTGTGCCTTCTTCTTATAGTGCTAGGGGTGCGTACGGAGTGAAAATAATTTTATGAAAGCTTGAATTTCTTGTACAAGCTTACTAAAAAAAAGTAAATTCGTAAATTTAGGCAGCAATTACAAAAAAATCTCCCCCCCTTCTAAAGACACTCAATGCTGTTTGGTCATACTTTCATTGTGCGATCGAAAATCAAACGTTTCATACATCCAATAAAGTACAGATTTTTAAACATTTTCAACTTTTTTGTCGCCTTAGCACATAATAAAAGTATGTCAGACTATTCAGACTATATTTTTTATAATGTACTGAAAAAAAAAAGGGGGGGGGGGTTGGACAAAGGCGTATCAGCCGAGGGGGCGAGGGAGGCTCGATCCCCCCCACTAAGAAATGTTGGGGAGGGGGCTGAGTCCCCCCCCCCCTTTTTGACAGCGCTCACTGTCAGCCGCGCGATTGGAAAATAAACAACTAAGGCAAGGTTTTACTTCACCAAAGTAATCACTCAATTATCTTGTTACGAGGAAAGAACAATTTTACCAAGGAACGTTTAACTATCGTAAAAATTTTTCCTTAAAACTGCTGTGACGATTGTCCTTGAATATTTCTTGCGGTGCGGGCCACCTATGCGACTCTTTCACGCCTAGTACCGTAGCATTGGAAAGCGGGGTACAGCACAAGGCGGAAAGCAGCTTTTACTTGCTTTGTTACGAATGGGAACGCGCAATCGTTTTATGGACCAGTCAGAGCATCTGCTGCTTCAGAGAAATTGTTTTTTTTTACCAAAAACGAATAGCGTCACCACTGCTTTATCTAAGCTACTAAGAGCCAGTGATTGTGACGAATCTTTTTAAATACTTTAGCTCTGCCGTAAAAGAAGCACGACAAAAAGGTTTGCGCTTTTGTCTCTGATAGGTTTTGAATAGAAGCTACTTCTGCTAACTCCGGCGTATTTCAGTTGTTAATTAAGTCTGTTGATCAGTTTCCGCTGCTACCTTGGAGGGGATGGAAGTAGACCACCCCGGGCGCCTGCCGGCACCAGCGGCGTCAGCTGCGACCGCCTCCAGGAAGCGGACGGGACAAGCGAGCGACAGCGACAGTGAAGATACTCATGCTTACTATCTCAGCAGTGAGCACTTCTCAGATGACGGTTTTCAACCTGGGCTGAGCCGCAAGGCGAAGAGAAGGAACATGAGGACATCCTCATCCTCATGTATTCAAACTGTAAGTGAAGCGCCAAAATCGAACACCTATACCATCCTGTTTCTGCCTGCACTTCCTACCGTCAGCATGAAACGCCTTAACAGACAGTCTGTGTCGAGGTCTCTGGAAACGCTCGTGCCAAATGAGATCACGGACATAAGAGTGAACGCCAGAAAGAATATACTGGCTGTTGACGTTTTGCACGCAAGTGCGTTGGGCGTTCTGCGCACTGTAACTGACTTGGACGGCAACCAGGTGCGCTCTCATGTTCCCTTGGGATGTGATGTAGTAACCGGCGTGATCTACGACATTTATGTCGCTATTTCCAATAAGGACTTACAAGTTCTTGTCAAGTCAACAACTGATACTCCAATTGTTGATGTCACCCGGCTAGGCAAGTCTCGCTGTGTGAAGATTGCGTTTAAGAGCACATCACTCCCCTCTCATGTGAAGGTGGGGTACTTCAGACATGCTGTGCGGCCTTTCATTCCAAAGCCTCTCCAGTGCCGTAAATGCATGAAACTTGGACATGTGAGCAGCGTCTGCGAGAATTCGGTGGTATGCCACCGCTGCGCCGAGCACCATGAAGCGGATAAGTGCGTCGCAACTGTTACGAAATGCTCTAATTGCAATGGATCCCATGAAGCCACATCGAAGGACTGCCCGCGGATTCAGAAGGAAATTGCCATCTTGAAGGAGATGGTGCGCGATCACTCATCTCATCGAGAAGCCGCAGCTAAAGTCAGAAGGCGTCGTTCACGTCGACGTCGGTCTTCGAGGACGCCCGCTACCTCCTCGACACGTTTGCGTGACCCCTCATCAGTACCACCTCCTTTGCCTCCCAGACCACATGCCGTGGGAAAGGCTGTAAAGGACAAAGCCAGTGAGCATACCCTGACTGCGACAGAGTGGCCTGCACTTCAAGGGGAAGCAGCATCAAGCGAACCGAAGGAGCTTCATGACGGCCAGTCCGCGCTCCCGGTTCGAGATCTTTCCAACCAAGACAAGGCAAGTGACTGCAATCGTGCCGGTTCGAGATCTTTCCAACCAAGACAGGCAAGTGGCTGCAATCGTGCAATCATTAATTGCCACGATTCGCACGCTACTGAGCAGCATACAGTCTCCGTCTGCTAAGAGTGCACTGCAAATACTGGATGCACTGAATCCAGTTCTTGCTAACTTCGTATAAGCACAATGGCTCAACAAAATCTCATCTTCCGCACTAAAGTTAAAAGTGCGTCGATTTTTCAGTGGAATGCCAGAGGCATGAAGTCCCGTATCTCGGACTTTCGCCAATTTGTTCGGGCCAATCAATTCCCTATACTTGTCATATGTGAACCAAACGTATCAACGCCTTATAGATTGTCCGGTTATGAAGCTTTTTGTTCAGCCGCTTGCGAAGAACGAAGCAAAGTAATTGTTTACATTCGCACAGACTTGACTTATCTTTCGCACCCAATAAGTTCAAATGACGACAATCAGTACGTGTGTCTTCGTGTGAAGAAGAACGCAGTTTCGTTCATGCTTATTGGTGGATATATATCTCTGTCATCGCGATTTGACTGCGACAGATTAAAAGACATCCTAATGAGAACCGATGGGCCTTGGATCATCACCGGTGACTTCAATGCCCATCACATGCTTTGGGGAAGCACTAGGATGAATGCCAGGGGCCGGAACCTTGTTACATTCGCTTCCGATTACGACCTTTCCATCATGAACGATGGTACCCCCACATATCTGCGGGGTCTCACGTATGGCAGTTGCCTTGACCTGACATTGGTGTCACGGTGCTTCTCTCACAAAGTTAAGTGGTTTTGCGATATTGAGACTCATCGGAGTGATCACATAACCACCTACGTGACGATCGATGGTATCATAAAAAAATTCTCTTCCGGTGTTGCAATTGGCACTGACTGGTCGATGTTTGCATCGCGTGTTGAGAACGCTTGCCAAGAAGGCCTCGCCTGCTGCCTGGAAAATACCATAGTGGAAGCTATGCAAGCGTCCAAACGCAAATTACCATTTTCGTCTAAAGTAACACAGTTTGACATCGAACTGGAAAAATTACGAGCTATACGAAGGCGTGCGGAACGACGATACAGACGCACAAGATCAATTTACGATCTGAGGGAAGCAAGGCGGCTCCAGAAAAAGATTCAACGACGCATTTACAAACTGGAGAGCGAACGCTGGAAAGCATTCTGCGAATCTCTAGACCCCCATAAACCGCTGTCATATATCTGGAGAACAGTTCGTGGTCTTCGCTTCTCTCCACAACAACGGCACCCTTTTAAAGCTTTGGCACTCCATCATGAAAAAACAGAACTCGAGGTGGCTGAAGAATTTTGCACGAGAGTTGCCGGGAATATTATGAATGAGAGCATCGACGCCGTGATCATTCCTGAGACGCGATTACCAGAAATGGACACTCCGTTCACCATGGAAGAACTGGAAGGTGCGTTAGTCGCTTCTAAGCGCATGTCATCGCCAGGTCCTGATAGTATTACTTATAGTGCGTTGGGACACCTTGGACAAAAAGCTAGAAAAGAACTTTTAACATGCTTCAACAACTCCTGGCTCAGCGGCAGTGTTCCCCGAGAATGGAAAATAAGTCGATTAATACCACTTTTGAAAACGGGAAAATCACCATTGGACTTGACAGCGTATCGCCCTATTGCCCTCGCAAGCTGCCTCGGAAAAGTGATGGAAAGAATGGTTCTATTTCGTCTCGAGGGGTACTTGGAACGATACACCAAATACCCTTCTTGCATGGCAGGCTTTCGTCGGGGCCGCTCCTCCATTGACTGTGTCATTGATTTATCGACATTTGTTCAACAAGAAAAAAGTCGCAAGCGCATATCAGTGGCACTCTTTCTTGACGTGAAGGGTGCATATGATAATGTAGCTCACGATTCTATCCTCACTTCTCTCGCAGCAATGGGCATTTGTGGACGAATGTTTCAATGGATAAAAGACTATATAACTGGCAGGGGTTTCTTTGTGCAAACAGATGAGGGTAAAACTGCTGAACATTACACCTACTGCGGAGTACCTCAGGGAGGTGTCTTAAGCCCCACATTGTTCAATGTGGCCCTCATTGGTCTCGTGAAGGTTCTGCCAAAGTCGGTGTGCCTATCCATATACGCCGATGATATTTGCCTCTGGAGTGCTGCAGTTACTCGCCCTCAGGTGCGTGCACGAATACAGCGGGCATCAACCCTCACAACAGCCTACCTTCAGAAACAAGGCCTAAATATATCAACTGTGAAGTGCGCGTTGATGGCGTTTACACGCAAACCAATGACGCCATACCCTGTTTACATCAATGGGCAGAGTGTCAAATATGCACGGACGCATCGTTTCCTGGGCATAATTATCGACAGAAGTCTTTCGTGGAGCCCACATTGTGCGTACTTGAAGAAGAGACTGCTATCTATTGTGCATATCATGAAATTCTTGTGCGGTAAAGCATGGGGAACTTCTGTGGCCTCCATGCTACAGCTGTACAGGGCCCTATTTCTGGGTCTATTGCGCTACAGCTTGCCGGTGCTGACTAACACTTGCAAATCGAATACTCATTCATTGGAGAGTTTGCAGGGTCAGGCACTGCGTATCTGCCTAGGACTGCCCCGATGCGCTTCTACTTATGCCACAATCAGGCTTGCCAAAGACCATCCGGTCAGGACATCCGGTCAGGACATAGTTGTGGATTGCCTCAGAGCGCACACTCGACATGCTAGCCGTGTCCCCGACCACCACTTGGCCCTTCTACCTTCCGGAAGACCACGTGCTACGTTTTCAGACGTCATAGCCAACCACCTAAACAGCATTCCATCAGGATATACGCCAGCTGCGAGAACGGCATGCCCTTTGTGGTGCCTCGACCAGCCGCAAGTACGTCTAGAAATTCCGGGAATCAAAAAGAAAAGCAGTCACTCCAGAGTAGCATTGAAGCAAGCAACACTGCTATTATTACATGAGTTGTACTTAGACCGAACGCAGATATACACTGATGGGTCCGTCTCATCCAGCAGCTCATCAGGTGCCGCTGTAATTCCGGCTGCAGAAATGACAATCAAGTTTAAGTTGTCGCATATGACTACATCTACGGCATCAGAGCTTGCTGCTATAAGGGCTGCTTTACAATATCTCGTTCAAGAACGTCCAGGAAAATGGGTCATATTCTGTGATTCGAAGGCAGCGCTTCAGAGTTTGCAGTCTACCATGCGTAGGAGGAGCCATGACCAACTGGTAGAAGAAATAAGACATTGCCATCATGAAGCTCTAGCACGAGGGCATGATATTATATATCAATGGCTGCCTGGACATATCGGTATTACCGGAAATCAATTAGCCGATGATGCAGCCCGCTCAGCCCATGAAGAAACCCGTGTAGTCCCGATTCCTCTATCAAGGAATGATGCAGCAAGACAACTTTACCTGCTGGCTCGAGATCTCACACGCACGTTCTGGTCGTCTACCACCTTCCAAAGGTGTCAATTTTATGAACTGGATCCTTCGCTCAAGCTAAAGCTACCATCACACCTTTCCCGCTCCGATGCGACACTGTTATGCCGCCTTTGGTTGGGTGTTGCATTCACAAAGGCGTACTCCTTTCGCATTGGTATGGCAGACACTCCTACATGTGACTACTGCGGAGATGAAGAGACCATCGAACACGTCCTGTGCAGCTGCGCTTGCTACGACACACAGCGATGCCAGCTACGGATGGTTTTTAATCGACTTGACCCCGGACCATTTTGTGTGCAGAAGATACTAGGACCTTGGGCATCTGCCTCAGTTGCGCAGAAAGCAACTAAAGCACTGCTACTTTACCTTAAGTCGACAAACCTGAGTGACCGCCTGTAAACTGTGTGTGCTCCCCGAGTGTGCTCGTGATTGTGTGTACCTTCTCATCTTTCTGCAACCTCTTTTCTCCCCTTTATCCCTTCCCCAGTGCAGGGTAGCAAAGCGGATGTGCGTCTGGCTAACCTCCCTGCCTTTCCTTGCATCTTTCTCTCTCTCTCTGTTGTCTCTGATAAACCTGATCAGCCTTGCTTACGGTAACTAGGAGCGATGGCAGCAGTTTGCAAAGTGGGGAATAATAAAGCATTTCACTCGAGTACAGTGGGAAGCTCAGCTTCTATAAGCTTACCCCACAGCTTGACCCACCGGACGAAGGAGAAGTGAAAGACCATGATTTTTTGCACGATGAAGGCCTAGTTGGGAGTCGCGCTAGTTAGTTTTCATTCAACTTGAATTGTCTTTTGCAGCTCAAAATACAATTCTGTCATGAAAGAAGCACACGCGCACAGCGCTGCTTAGTTCTCTTTCAGCAAGGATGAGCTCGCAGAGGTTTACACGCACACATTACCTCTAAAAAGCTTTCTCGAGCAACTGCGCAGTTACCGTAAAAAGGGTTTTTTGCTCCTCCAAAAGACGAAATGTGCGCAAAAAGTTGCACACGGCCCCACAAGGGGGGGGGGGGCACTTTCTTCCTTTTGGAGTAAAGCACCCGTTCTTCGGAGTGACTGCAAAAATGTTTGCGCCGTGTGCAAATGACCCATCAGTGCCTACGCAAGCCTGTTTCATTTCATACGGTTCTGTTGTGTGCTGTGGTGTAGGGGTTAGCGTACGCGTAAGCTGATTGAATGGACGAGAGTCGATTGATTGATATGTGGTGTTTAACGTCTCAAAACCGTCATATGACTATGAAAAGGCTGCGAAAATTTCAACTACATAGGGTTCTTTATTGTGCATATATATATGTATGAGAGACGTTAGTTCCCCCCCCCCACTCGCAAAGAGTTGATAGACCACTGGAGGTGGACAGAAATACAAGCAGAAAGCATCTCTTCATAAAAACCGTTTTGCTTCACCAAAGTTATGTTAAGGAAAAAAAAACAAGTAGTTGAAACAACGAATTATCGGAATTCCGCTGACTTTTTACTGACGCCTTGTAAAGTTAGCCTAATAGTGATCACTTGTTCGGTTTATCAACTCAGAATTGTTTACTCTTAGCACTACATGACAAAAATACCACAGGTAATGCAAAAAGAGCTCACTCAGCAGTTTTGCGCCACACCAGAGACCACCGGGTTGCTCACACTGGCGAGATCACAAAGTGTCGTTCGCTGCCCGGAACCACCGCACGATTAGGGTTTTCACAACGCCCTTCCATCGATGACAGCCCTCGTTGCCGCTTGTAGTTGCCTGAGATATCCAGAAAGGGCACAGAACGACTTACTTTTCCCGAACGCGGCCGAAGGCTTCGACCATTTCTCACTGCACTGGCTTGGTCTGCGCAATGTTAGTTTGAAGAGAACCACGGCCGCCTGGTGGCCAGGTTGCCTACGTAACTACTCCAACAGCCAATGAAAGCTGCCGAGCGATGCATCGGAGCAATTGCAGAGCAACCACCGAAGCATAATCAGAGAATTGGCTTCGTTTTCCTCCGGTTTTGTTAGTCCGCAACCAATCGGGGGAAAACGGTAAATAACGAGTGTATATGCTCCGGTACATTCTGGTTTGAGTTACGTCACTGGAGCATAGTGGGAGCATCGTCCCACAATTCCTCTAAGCTGAGTATATTTTTATATACAGTGCGGAGAAAAAAAAATACAGCACTGTCGTCAGTGAAAGCTGATTGTTTATGCTCGTAACTGTTGCATAGTTGTGCGAGTACATCTAATACGTATGCTCTGCATAACGGGAGTGGCAATCGTGCTGGAAATATGTATACTTTGTGCCATTCCTAGTTAGCAATACATTTCTTACATCTTCCAAACCACTCTCTTGCATAAGTTCTCAAAGCAGCAAAGCCCTTTGATCATGCGTGGACAGCTTCTTGGTTCTGTCTTCTCTGAAGCACACGCAATTGAAATAAATCACAATTATTATATTTCTTTCATGTTTTAAATACAGCCCGGCACTCGCAAAAATGATAAGTGATCAGTTACGCTATTCGAAGCATATACGCAATTGATGATGCGCTATTTTTTACCAAACCCCACAAAATCACACGAAACAAGACGGTCATCATCGCTAACATGAATATACTCTAGAAGTTCTAAAGAGTTACGCAAAAAGTGAGCACACCATCCCGAGGTGCCAACGGAGTGACAAAAGAGACATTATAGCGGTACCGCAAAGCTCGACCACGCGGTATGTTTGTTCTTGACTTTTGACTTTCGTCTTCTGTAACGCTATAATATCGAGGTCATTCTCTAGAAGAAGACGACTGACCTGATATTGCTTTCGTTTAGACCTTAGTTTGCACACATTTAAAGTAGCGATCCGCAATGCAGGTATGAGCTGTAAGGGCCGCAGACAAAACCGAACGCATGGTTTTTACCTCGCCCGTTGACACATCCCTGGCTTCCACTGTTGAAGTTGTGAGCAGACACGTACAAGGCGTGCATCCTGTACACGCGGTACATAATAATGAAGCCATATTAAGAAAGACCTTCAGCATCTACTGAATTAGGTCCCTCGTTGTCTGTCTTCGCCCGTCGCTACGAGATGGCTGTGGAGGCGGACGCTTGCCCGCCGCAATCTTCGGCTTGAACTTCAAGCTGGGCCACCAGAATGTGGTCGTTTTGATTGCTGCTTCACCTTTTGTCGTCCTCTCTAGCCCAGCGTCCTCGTTAACTTCCTCAAGCAGTCGCATTGTGCTTGTCCCCGCACTTACAACGTCCATGTCTTCAGGCTGTTGAGTCGACAGCCCAGTAGTTTGTTCCTGCTCGTTGTTCTTTTCGTCCCGAGTTACGGAGCCCGCGCTTTTGGTTTGTTGACTTGAACCACCCACCTTTTCAACTTGAGCCACATTGCTTCCTTCGCCCTTCGGGCCCTTACAAAGAGTCGTCAACCCGGGACCCCGACTTTAGCTGCTCGCTGCTTCTTCAGCATCAACTTGGTCCTCTATGTGTTCTAAGACGTGGTTGCCCTCACAGACCCGGCCACACTAGCGTATGTTTGGATGCACTCGCTGTCTTCGTGGCCTTAGCGTCTGCGCTTGCCACACCAAGGTATGCGACAGTCCCGGCGTATATATCGCGTTCGCTGACATCGTAAGTACAGTGGAGCTTGTCCTGCCACAAAGAAAGCGTTGAGATACCACCCACTCGGAACTGGTGGGGTAGGTCTTCGATGGTCTAAGCCGATTTGAGTTGCAGAGTGATGGTCTGGGTCGAGGTTTCTATACACTCTTAGTCAAATCCTGGTAGACTACACGCCAGCAGGCAGCAAAGCAAATCAAGCTATCACCGCTTCTGCGTGGCTCCGCAGCCGTACCCTAGAAAAACCAGCCCGATTTGAAATGACCTTCAGCATATGCCGAGACAAAGACTAGCCGGGATTTTTAGTTAAGTTTTTCCTGGCAAGATACGCCCTGCGGTTAGGCGTGGCATTTCCGTAGGCGGATGTGGTGGCGAAAAAAGCATTGTTTTAGGCTTTTGGAAGCGGTTTCTCGCCGATAATGTGGTGGATATTGTAATTACAGGTAATTAGAAAATTATTAGTATCACAATCACGTACATCAGTGAGATTATCATGCAAAGCACACACAGCCCTGGAATCGAACTCGGGACGGCATGCACGTGAAGTAGAAGTCTTACCCATAGTACCACAGCGCCACTGCATGAAGGCGATTCTTTTTGCGGGGGTATATACCTACCAAGTGTTTTTTGGCAAACCGTCGGTGGCACCTTGAACTGCTTTTGTGGAATAGTTTGTAGGGCTTCGTGAACTCGAGACAACCACAGCGAGCGCTTACGGCTCTGACGTCGGTTCGTGGTGCGCTGTTTCGCAAGAACGAGTGACCTGTGTTTGTGCGTCGTTTTAGTGCTTTCCCGTGAACCACGGTTGTTACGCTCACCGAAATTCGCGGACGAGGCTGTGTTCGGCTGTCCAAACCTGCGTATGTTCCTCGCATGGGCGTGTGCTGTGAAAAATTTCGCAAATTTGTGTCGGGACGTACACGCTTGTCAGTAACAGCTGCCTATTCTCAGCTATTTGAAGACAATGCGCTTGCGCACGTAACCATTTCATGGGTATTTGAGCGTGCCTACTCGTAGACATTTGCATTTCGTACGCGTGAACTGCCGCGAGCTGCACGCTGGGGCAGCAGCGCCTTTTTAGCATTTCGACGATTACTTATTTCTGCAATTAGTATTTATGCACATTATTTCACTATATGAGGTGGTTTTTACTCATTTTCAGTCTTTAACTGATAATATTTATGGGGAGTGGCTACTCTTATCTTTATTCAGCATCACACCGCTGTTGAAGTGAATGCCGAAACACGCGCCTACGTCAAGTATGACGTACACAAATTAGCGACGGACAGATCGGTCTCCCTGCAAATAAATAATGCCTCTGCACACCTCTTTCGTGAACGTCGGCGTGCAGTTGGGGTCAAGAAACGGTGCAGAACGAACCTCAAAATATTTGTTTTTACTCCTATCAGTTGCTCTTTAGAAAACAGGGATTTTTATAGCTGGTACATTATCTCTACAGCAGTACACTGGTTGTCTTCGTGGTGGTTCACTGTTACAACTTCATGCTGGAATATGAGAACTGTACTTAATATTCAAAAGAGTGAGCAAATGTTGATGACATACGCTCTCCTGCTGACTGCGATTGATTGATTGATATGTGGGCTTTAACGTCCCAAAACTACCTTATGATTATGAGAGACGCTGTAGTAAACGGCTCCGGAAATTTCGACCACCTGGGGTTCTTTAACGTGCACCCAAATCCGAGCACACGGGTCTACAACATTTCCACCTCCATCGGAAATGCAGTTGCCGCAGCCGCCGGGATTCGAAGCCGGGACCTGCGGGTCAGCAGCCGAGTACCTTAGCCACTAGACCACCACGGCGGGGCTCTCCTGCTGACGTCTGCACCGGACTTCTGACTTCTGCACTTGATGTTCATCGTCAAATTACGCAATGACTAATCAAACATCGACCAATCAATTTTAAATCTTGATCTTTTTCTGTCTCGCGGCCTTTGGTTTTTTTTCTTTTTTGCCATGCTTTCCTAAAATCATCAGTTCAACTTGTTTCGTAGAACATGAGCATTAACATTCATAGGCCAGTGTTTCAGAAAGCTGTCACGCATGCACTAGTACTCTTTTATTTAGTGCATGACACAGTGTCATACCTCGACAACTGATGAACGAAAAGTTGCTTGTACTCTTTTATAGAAGTCAAAAGAGTACAAATGGAACTGCACAACCCAGTGTATGCCCAAGTGCAGAGTGATGTATTATATCTTGAATAAAGCGTGCCATATAGCACCAAAAAATGTTTCCGTGTCAGACCATCTTGTAGAAAAACGACCATCACAAGACAGCGGGATGAAACGGCGACGCACAAATGCCACGGCATGCAGGCGATGGTGACCGTGACGCCAGCGCCGAGCACCCAGCTGGCATGGGGACGGCAGGGAGGGGGGTGTTTCTTTCTCTTTTCTTTCCGTGGTCGCGCTTGTGGCTAAACGGTTCTGCGTAAGTTGATGCCGGCTCCTGGCGCCAGGCTGGCGCGATGGAGAGGGTGGCTTCCCTCCTTTTCTTTTTTTCTCATCTTGCGCCTGCTCTTACCGGTTGTAAGCGTAACTTCCGCGTTGTGCAGATGTCTCGGTTATTTTTATTGCTGGCTCCCTATAGACAGGATTAAAGTCTGTACGCAGGAGCGTGCCGCCTATGTGCCACTCGTTACTCGGCACCTGACTGAGAGTGTATAATTGTCATTGCCTCCACCGACAAGTGTTGTGGGCATTTGCCCTATACCGATGTAAGGAGACCAAACTGTGGTCGAAAAATTATGTTTACAAAGTTTCTACACACTTTGCAGGGACACCACTGCAAGGTTAGACATTTCAGATGGCACGCTTATTATTGCGACACAACATATAAGAGCAGTGAAGGGTGCTAGGCAGTCCTTTCAAAGCGGTGTTTGAATTTGCGCACGAAGAAAATTGCTGCTTCGAGCACAGCAGTCAGCTAGGGAGGGAAGAAGAACTTTATTTGTGAGGGGTTCGGGGCAGGGGTGCTGAGCTGGATGGCTGGGGCCTGACGTCCACGACTCATTGGCTACTACCACCTGCCCGACGTGACCCGGGTGCGCAAGCTTTATCTCTGGGTGAGAGCTGGTGAGCTGTGCCTCCCATTGCTCGAAAGTATTAATGAGTCTGTATTAACCTAGAAAAGTATCTAAATTTAGTGGTTGGTTAAGGTGTCCCCAGAACTGTGGTAGAGCGATAGCGAGCCGCTACACCATGGGCAGGCATGCCCATACAGTTTTAGGAATTTTTGTTTAATGGTGGAGGAAGAAGAAGTGTCTCTTTAGAAGAACGCTTGTTTCAGCGCTCTGTTTCAATTTAGTGAAATCATTGGTCTTTTGAGGTGCCTCGCCTCTCCGTCTTGCGGTGATGGACATGGAGCATGCCAGAGGCCCGCCTGGTGACAGGTCCTCACACCCGTCAACCACAAGGAAGCGAGCTGGCTCTCCCAGTGACACTGAGGACACCGATCTCTATTCTATGTTGGAAGACGACACATCCGATGGCAGCTTTATACCTGTCCGGGGTACCAGGGCAAAGAGAAGGACGGCGAATACAGCAGCATCAGCTCCTGCAAGCACAGCGACTGTGCATTCTAGGCCTGCGCGCTGGCCGCACGTCATCATCTTCATGCCCGAAGATCCATCAAGCAACCTACGGCTCCTGAACAGGCAAGCCCTTTCGGTTGCTCTCGAATGTGCGGTGCCACGTCAAATTAAGGACGTACGAGTAAACCCAAGGAAGAACATTCTCGCCATAGACGTGCACGATGTGAGTGCGCTAGGACAGCTGCAGCAAATGACTGAGCTAGGTGGCATTAAAATGCGCCCCTTTATCCCGATGGATGACAAATCAATTGCCGGTGTAATTTATGACATCGACACTGCCATTCCTAATGCTGATTTGTCTACCCTCATCAAGCCTGCAAACGAGGGAACTGTCATTACGCAAGTGCGGTGCCTTGGAAATACGCGCTGCGTAAAAGTGTTTTTCAAGGGAGATTGCATACCATACCACGTTAAAGTTGGACATTTTCGACATCCGGTTTGACCATTCATCCAAAAACCACTTTAATGTCATCAGTGCTTCAGGCTAGGACACGTCAAGGGCGTATGCCCCAACTTACGAATGTGTCCCCGCTGCGCTGAATCTCATGCTGAAGACGCCTGTCGGGCGACTACTCTGAATTGCGCCAAGTGCAGTGGTCCTCATGCTGCCTCGTCAAAAGACTGTCCTCGAATCCAAAAGGAGCGCGCGGTTCTCAGACAAATGGCCCGAGACAACTCAACACACAGGGAGGCAGCCGAAGTAGTCCGGCGTCGGCGTCGACGTCGGCATCATCAAAAGTCTTCAAAGAAGGCACATTCCCGAGACACTCCTTCCTACTCTTTAGCGGTTCTATCCAGTAGCGCCGCAAAAGGGCCCACCACTTCTACAAAAGAAACAGAGAAGCCTCCTTCTCTGGAGGAATGGCCCACGCTCCCTACGCGCTCTTCTGCCAAGGAACCTCTGCAGGTTGTGGCCACACAAGAGCCGTCTCCAACCATGGAAGATTTGCCTAAAACTGATCGTCAAGTGATCTCGGTGCTGCGTTCCCTTATAGAAGCCATCCGAGCGATATTAGTCGACATGAAGACACCATCTGCTCGAAGCGCACTTGGACTATTGGACGCCCTAAGCCCAGTGCTTGAATCTCTCAACTAGGAAGATGGCTACTCACACCTCAACATTTCTTAAAGAAGTCAAGGCTGCATCAGTCATCCAATGGAACGCCAGAGGACCAAAATCACGCCTTTCAGATTTTCGTCATTTTGTGTTTACCAACGTGTTTCCAATCATCGTCATTTGTGAACCCAATTTGTCGAAACCAATAAGACTATCGGGGTACGAAGCTGTCATGTCTTCAACGAACGGTGCGTGCAGCAAAATCATCGTCTTTGTTCGTCGTGAACTGACGTATGTTGTGCAACCAATTGCACCTCACGATGACAATCAGTATGTCTGCATCACTGTGAAAAAGAACCAACTCATGTTTACTCTCATAGGCGTTTATATATCGCCGTCAAGTAATCTCGAGTCCCGGAGATTAGCTGATATTTTGAGAGTGTGTCCTGCACCATGGGTCCTCATAGGTGATTTCAATGCGCACAATCACGCATGGGGAAGTACGCGGACAAATGCAAGAGGACGCAGGTTAGCAAACATCGCCTACAACTATGGCCTTACTCTCCTGAACGACGGCAGCCCCACTTTTCTTTGAGGGGTGACTTACGGCAGCTGTCTCAACCTTGCTTTTGTCTCCAACACCCTCGCGAGATACGTCAAGTGGTTTCCAGATGTTGAGACACGAGGAAGTGATCACATTCCAATCTACCTTAACATCAAAGGCTTGTCTAGTTATGGTCCACGGACGACCATTTGAGCAGTCCAATGGACCAACTTCAAATCTGACATGGAAGATGCTTGCAGCAATGGCCTACGATCTGGGTTAGAGGAAACAATTAAGAGCACAATGCAAAACTCCACTCGCACGGTGACAATATCTTCCACACGAAACGACTTTGATATAGAGTTGGAGCGACTCCGAGCACTGCGACGCCGGGCGGAGCGTCGGTATCGGCGTACAAAATCAATTCACGATCTTAGGGCAGCCAGGAGAATGCAAAAGAAGATTCGGCGTCGCATGGATAGATTAGCGTCGGAACGATGGACAACGTTTTGCCAGTCACTAGACCCTCGCAAGCCACTCTCACACATTTGGAAAACGGTGCAAGGTCTGCGTCACCCTACGGAACAGCGCTTTCCATTCAAAGCGCTCGTGCTATTTCAAAGGAGGCAAGACATCGATGTCGCAGAAGATTTCTGTGCGCAGATCGCCAACCAAGCCACTCGTCCAGATTCTCCAGTGAGAGGTGACGTCCCCCGTTCCCGTGACTACCACATGGACCTCCTTTTTACAATGGAGGAGCTCGAGGCGGCACTAGCTCTCTGCAGGCGTTCAACTTCTCCGGGCCCAGATGGTATTCCGTACCGAGCCTTGTGCAACCTTGGGGAAGGTGCAAGGAGGGAACTGTTGAGCCTCTACAACATCTCGTGGCAGGATGGCAATGTTCCTGATGACTGGAAAGTAAGCCGCTTGTTACCCATCTTGAAGCAGGGCAAATCCCCACTCGAACTAACCTCATACCACCCAATAGCACTGGCCAGCTGCGTAGGGAAGATAATGGAACCGATGATACTAGGCCGCCTGGAGTGGTATCTTGAATACTACAAGATTTATCCGAATTCAATGGCTGGTTTCCGACGCGACCGCTCTTCTGTTGACAATGTCGTTGATCAAGTTTCTTACGTTCAGCACGAAAGATTTCGTAAGCGACTATCTGCAGCTTTGTTTCTAGATGTGAAAGGCGCTTATGATAATGTACTACATGAAGCCATTTTGGGTGCTCTTGCGGTGGTTGGCCTTGGTGGTCGAGTCTTTCGGTGGATTTCGAGTTACCTGGCTGCAAGATCATTCTTTGTGTTAACAGAACATGGCCCAACTACGCGACGCTATACTTCCAGGGGTGTTCCTCAAGGTGGAGTTCTTAGCTCAACGCTATTCAATCTTGCACTAATAGGCCTTGCTGAATACTTGCCAAGCACCATTAAAATCTCAATATACACAGACGACATCTGTGTCTGGACATCGGCAGTCACACGTCCTCAGATACGTTACCGGCTTCAAAAAGCAGCAACTATGATTACCAACTACTTGTTCAAACAAGGTCTCAGCATATCACCAGAAAAATGCGCGCTGGTGGCTTTCACTCGCAAAGCAATGACCCCTTATGTCATCTCAATCTGCGGGCGACCGATTTCTTACGCCAAAACCCACCGGTTTCTGGGCATCATTATTGATAGGGACCTCTGTTGGAGTCCTGAGAACGCACATCCGACACTTCGCACGTGCCCCTGGCCATCACCTTGCACTGTTGCCTTCAGAGAGGCGCCAAGCATCGTTCGCCAAAATTATCGTGAAATACAACGATAAACTTCCCTCGGGCTTCACTCATGCATCTAAACCATCCATACCACCTTGGTGTCTTATTCGACCCACAGTGCATCTTAGTGTACCAGGGATCAGGAGGAAATCTGAGTTTTCGTCACCCATGCTGAAACAACTGTCTCTTCTTCTTTTGCACGAGAAATAATCAGACAGCATGCATGTATACACCGATGGTTCCACGAACCAGTGTTCGTCAGGGACAGTAGTTATCCCAGCAAGAGGTGTAACCATCAGCTTTAGGACTGACCACTCCACGGCATCTACAGCAGTGGAACTAGATGCTTTGCGCGCTGCACTTTGTGTGGTCAATCGGGAACCACCGCAACAATGGTCGATTTTCAGCGACTCAAGAGCTGCCCTACAATCTGTGCTCTCAGCACTGCGTCGCGGCCCATACGAACAGCTTGTTTTCGAAATTCGATGCCTTCTTTTCACTTTACTTGAGAAATGGCATCATGTGACGTTTCAATGGCTGCCAAGTCATTGCGACATCATAGGGAACGAACATGCCGATACTGCCGCGCGGGCAGCCCTTGCCTTGAAGGAACGAGAGAAGAAGCCATACCACTTTCGAGGACTGATGCTGCCAGTAATCTTCGGCGACTTGCGCGTGAAATCACGTTTTCACTATGGTGCCCACCAAGCATCGATACGAATCGTCAACACCACCTGTCCTCTTTGATGGCTCTCCGCATGGCCACTGGACTCAACCAAAGAGAAGCCACCCTACTTCATCGCTTATGGCTAGGAGTGGCATTTACAAAATCTTACTCCTTTGTCATAGGAATGGCCGACAACGCTCTCTGCGATGCCTGTCATTGCGAAGAGACGCTACACCACATCCTGTGTGACTGTCCATTGTATGAAATCGAGAGACAGTCACTGGCGTATGCTTTTGCGCGCATCGACAACAGCCAAATGTCTGTGGACACTATTCTGTCAAGTGCCCGAGAGAAGACACTACAACAGAAGGCGACGAAAGCTCTGTTGAAATTCCTACGCGACACCGACTTGAACAAGCGACTGTAACAGCAATGTCACATACCGCGAAAGACAAGACTGGACTATGACTGAGTGTGCGCGCATGTGCTGCCGAATGTGCTGTTTCTATCTTCCCTCTCTGCTCTCTTTCATCTCCCCCATCCCTCTCCCATGCGCAGGGTAGCAAACCGGCTGCCTATAGGCTGGTTAACCTCCCTGCCTTTCTTTTCCCTCTATTTTCCTTCCTTCCTTGTTTAATCTTTGCTTGTTGAGAAAGATCCCCCTTTGAATCTCACCGAGGTCAATCGCATCTTATTCGTTTAGTGATTTTGGCGCTGTATTTTTGTCGTGTGCTTCACGGGTTAGCAAGAATTTCGTGAGGGGCCATTCCGGAAGATTCATTGTCTTTCTCGTTAGTTTCTTCCTGGAGCGTTTCGAAGGTTTGAAAGTGAGTCCGAGGCTTTTCTCGGTTCGTGAGCCTTCTATAAAAAGCCTCGGAACTGTCGTTTCACTCCAGGCGTACGTGTCCTGGACATCTACTTTATAATGTGAACGGCTTGTTTAACCAATTACCAACCACGATGGTCTAGTTGCTGAGGCACTCGGATGCTGACCCGCTGGTCGTGGGATTGATCCCCGCCGCAGTGACTGCATTTACAATGGATGCGAAAATGCCTGACGCTTGTGTGCATATATTTAGGTGCACGTCAATAAAATTCTGAAGATTGAAATTTCCGGAGCCCCCCATGACGACGTCTTTCATTATCATCTGGTACTTTTGGGACGTTAAACCTCAACAATAAGTATTAAATAAAGAGTCGACTTTGCAACAATATTACAACCACACAGAAGACGAAAACACATAGACAGGACGTACGCTGACTTAGAACTGCGTATTTCTTGTGAAAACAGGCTAATATCAACCCACTTCTCGTCAACGCAGGTGCAACATACTCGCGCCGTTGCTTACCTAGTCACGCTATGATACACACGCTCTCTAGAAAACGTGATTGCGACTCATACAGGTTGAGTGACGTTTCGCTAATATAAATAATGCCCCGTTTATATATCTAATAGGCCTCTGAATTTTCTCGTGCTACCTTCTTTTTACTTTTTCCCAGGACTCTAATCTCCATAAAGCATGGTGTGCATCCACATGAAGTGACGTGCGCGCCTAAATTGCACACCGTCCCTATTCTTCACCGCAATAGCGTATTCTTATTCTTTATCGTGAGACCGTGAGAACGGCCGAATAAGGATGGTTTACCTGCATGTTCACTGCATTTTCCAACACTATTATTTCAATAGGCAAAAATACACTACCCCGCATAAATGAGGATGCTTAGAGCGATGTTGTATTCCACTCGAGCTGTCGGCAACCATTTGAAGGCGGCGCTTTTTATGCTTGCCCGTAACAAGCGAGGCGTTCGCAGAAACTCGCAGCGTTCGCGCTGTAGAAATCGGGAGGTCCCACTACCGAATACCGCAGATCCGAGAGAAATCTGGGACATTGGAGGTAGAAAGCGTATTGAAGAAGAGTGATGGAGAATGCTGATAAAGGAGGTTAGAGGCTGCTGTGGGGAAAGTAAAGCCCAGTAAAACGAGAAGTGAAGTGGCA
Organism: Rhipicephalus annulatus; assembly: GCA_013436015.1. Classification (NCBI taxonomy): domain Eukaryota; kingdom Metazoa; phylum Arthropoda; class Arachnida; order Ixodida; family Ixodidae; genus Rhipicephalus; species Rhipicephalus annulatus. The sequence continues at coordinate 302,713 of WOVY01014635.1, read as the reverse complement.
TGGCGGCGGGAAGAAGGATTGATGTGAGCACTAAGGCGAATCTACACTCAGTTAAGGGTAGTAGAAATGTCAAACTGAGAAGGAAAAAAAATTGAAGGATTTCTTTGCGAGCTGGGATTCTATTCCCGGCACACATGGTTAAAAGGTTAGCGTCCTAACCACTCCCATATACAGGCACGGTATTAGAACAAGCAGGGAACAACCCTATTGTAGCTTTGCTATGGGCAACATAAAGAGCAAGGATTAGAAAGAAAAATAAAGAAAGGCAGAAAGACACACGAACCGAGAGAAACAGAACAAGAGTTAAAAAGATAAAAACAAAGAGAAAGAGAGAGAGAGAGAAACAAAAATCGAGACAGACAGGAAGAGAAAGAAAGGAAGATGGCATATGATAGCCGTGTATAGTTTATCATAACAAGAGGATGGGAAATGAAAATGATTGTAACAAGGAAGACAAGAAGCGGGGGAAGGAGGAGGCCATACGGTGACGTATAATATAGCCATGCATAATACAGTATAATGTGGGGTGGGAAAAAAGTCAGGGGGAGGAGATAAGAAAGGATGAAGGCAAGGCCACCAGTTTCGTTGATTCCACAGTCTTTGCACCACTAGTTCGTAGCTGCCCGATTTTTTACCTGCCCAGATCTATGACTGTGGCAGTTTGTGTCATACTTAATTGAAAAAAAATATGCAGACGGTCGAAGCCTTTAGGACAACACTACAATTTGATACGCGTGTACATAAAATTATAAAAAAAATATTTACATACTAATCCGCATTCTGTTAAACTGTTTTCGAACCATAATCAGGGATACCTAGCAAAATTACTAAGCTATTATAGTGCGTAACATGTCCTACGCTTTGACCTGCAAGATGGTGCCAGTGGTAGATTCCTCCTGTGCATTGTTGAAAGACAAAAAATTCGCAGCGTGCGCATTCACTAAAAGCCGAATTCTCTTGTCTCTCATTCCCCATTAGCAGCCATTGGCAAGTAGATTGAGCACTATCTGACAAGAAAAGATTGTTACTTTATACTCACTGGGCGTAACCTCCTTGGTTTTAGAAAGGTTTAGCGAGCGTGGGGCCACGGTGCCATGAATACAGTGAACTAGTACATACCATGAACTTGAGGTGCTTAAAAGTGGGAAGTAGAACCGAAGCGCAAGCCGTAAGAAAGTGTGCGTGTGCCACCTCTCATTCAGTCCTTGTAATGTCCGCTGGACGGCGGTGCTTCTATATATGGGGAATATATGATGAAAATATGCGAGATGGTGGTACTTGGAGTGTTGAATAGGTGGACGAACGGGCACACAGACAGATGCATGGACGGACGCATAGATAGCTGCATGGACAGATGGACGCGTGGACGGACGCAGGGGCGGATACATGGACGAACGCAGGGATGGACGCACGGATGGACGGGTGGACGCACGAACAGACGCACGCACGGACGGGCGGATAGACGCACGGATGGTTACACAGATGGACGCATGGACGGACGGAAGCAAGAACTAATGGACGGAGAAAGGTTTAGCGAGCGTTATGTCGCTAAGCTCTGGTATGAGATGCAGGTGCTGCAGTGTTCAAAAATCAACGTACCAATAATGCACAGAGTATTCGAAGTTTTTCTATGGGGCTCAGAATGGGAAAGGTGCAGTTGGACCGATTTGTTCAGGCGCTTGAAGGACGGGGGTCTTGGTTTGGCGCACCTTTTTTTTAGACAATTAGTGGATATATTTTTGTTCTTCCGTGACGTCAGGGATCTGTTTTTGTGTATACCAACTCTGCTTAGGCAGTACCTTACCGGAACTGCTTGTCACTACTGATAACAAGCTCTAAACGTTGCGCGGCTATCTGAACAAAGTGGTAGGTAGTGTACGTTTTTTGTTGGTTCGTATTTCTTTGAATTATCTATAATTATCTATGAAATGGTAAAATGAAAGAATTGCACAGTGTTTTATGTGAAATAGTTTTGCCAGTACTAGTGTACCGGGCCATAAACAGAGGATGACCGGAACAGAATGTCCTAAAGTGGGTGAAAAACATGCCGGTTCTTACAGCAAGCTTTGACCTTCAAGAATGTCGATGCTATGAAAGGAATATTGCGAGCAAAGGAAGTCAAGGTGAAGGAGCACCATGGTCTGGTCATATGATTCTCTAGACCAAGGTATACGCATAAAAGAGCATCTACTTGAAGAAGATGTGTGTGAGACCTTGGCACCCTACGGCACTGTTGAGGATATTACGTAGGAACGGTGGCGCGTTTATGGCCTACTAAACAAGGGTTCTTCGACGCAGCTTTTCAGCTTGGTACTGAGGAAAGGCCTAAGACAGCGACTCGCAAAAGACATCTAACACTGAGGCGCGATATAACGAAGCACACCACGCTGAAAAAAAAATGCACACAGCTTTCTCAAGCGGGAGTATAAGGAAAAGCGTCTCGTGACCACCCAGCTGGTGACAACGAGGAACCACCACCTACATTAAAAAGAAATATCCTCCGTCTTTCCAAAATGCCCACATGGTTTATTTCCCAAAACGAACGATCGATTAAAGTTACTTTCAGTAAACCCATTTGGCACAACAGGTCTGATTACAGCGCTAATAAATATTCATGGGAATAGTCTACAAATTTTTATAAAAAGTTGGGCCACATCAGACATGTGACAATAAAGGACGTACCATCTCCACAAATACCTATGTAACACCTAGTGTCTTTGAATGTTGTTTGATTGATTTTATATGGGTGGTTTAACGTCCCAAAACCACCATGTGATCATGAGAGACGCCGTAGTGGAGGGCTCCGGAAATTTCGACCACCTGAGGTTCTTTACCGTGCACCCAAATCTGAACATATGGGCCTACAGCATTTTCGCCTCGATCGAAAGTGCAGCCACCACCACTGGGATTCAATCCCGCGACCTGCGGGTCAGCAGCCGATCACCTTAGCCACTAGACCACCGCGGCGGGGCTTTGAATATTGTGACACCATCGATGGCCGAGTCGCCGTGTTGAAATTACATTTAGCCAAGGCGTTTGATAGAGTGTCGCACGAGGTGCTGTTTTCATATTTATGATGTTGATGATGGTGTAATTACGAAGCAAAAAGTTAAAATTGTGTATGAGGACTGTACGATACAGGTTATAATTATTAAAACCCTCAGTCTAAGAATCCCTGTTTCATCAAGTGTCCGGTAAGGGTGTCCACTAACCCTTTTACTTTTTTCATTACGTCTTGGGTCCTTTTGCTTGGCTGTTATTAATAACAAAAATGCTAACGGGTTCAGTCGGCGAATGACCAAAGTACTAGCCTAAGCGGGCGATATATCGTTAAATGCCAAGCAAGCAGCCCCCCCCCCCCTTTACGGTGAAAAGTAATTCGAGCAAATTCGGGAGGAGAGTGGTTGCTCGGTCCTGGACTGAAGTTCAATATGGCGGCAGGATAGTCTCTAAAGATATAAAAAATGCCCATTCATGTTTCCAACGAAATGTTTCATTTCTAAAGCATTTCATAAGCAGCATTAGATAGCCTTCAGTGCACTTCTCCTTGTGCTTCTTTTGACACAAGTGATGCAGTTCTTCAAAAGGGAGCGTGAGGGGGACGTGGGTGCTTCCTCTGTCACTCGCGCCTATTTAAGACATCCCCCCCCCCCAAAAAAAAGGTGGGGGGTGTACTTGCTCGGGTGGGGGCACTGCTGAGTATTTGATGGTAGCCGCATTCTTTGATGATCGAGAAAACGTCCACGAAGTTGTTCGAGTCAGAAGAGCATACTGCAAGCAGTAAGGATCCGAGATAAACTGGGTTACAAGCATCGGTATATGGCATGGAAACTAGGACATAACTCCAACACACTACTCTTCCACCCAGTGGATGACAAAACATGTGAAGTATCTGGCAGTGTCGCTGGAGCACTATAAAATTAGCACAGAATATTGGCTAGAGGAAACTGATAAATTGAAGGAAAAAAACAGGTGTCTGGATTGGCCGAGGCATGTCAATGTTCGGCCGCGCGAGTGCTTGTAATTTAATAGGTCTTAATATGGGTTATTCAACTTTATGTGTCTTCGAGATACTCTTCCTGTAAAGAACTGATAACAGTGCCCTTTCCATGGAGAAGCTACGGCGATTGCCTTCTTGAGTACTAGATTTTAGTGATACTTATGCCAACGAAACTGGGGGCGCACGTGTCGTGGGGTGTCTTGTGCTTATTAGAATGAAACAGCAGACATATACGTGCATGTATTTCTACTGCGACAAGCTCTCCGGTGCCCCCAAAGTGACCTCACTAGCTTAAACAGAGTAGTTTTCATTCCAGAGTCACAGTGCAGACTTGAAGAGTCTCCTGTAATTTTTTTACCATGCCGCTCCGATCGGGCAACTTGACGTCAAATTAAAACAGGCAAGCGTGCATTCAAGGGCAAGAAGACAGCAAAGTCCGTGGTATTTCTGTCAAACACACAGGAGAGTTTATTCAGTAACACGTTCGTCATGAAAATAAAACAAAAACAAAAACAACGCGCCTTTATACAGTAGACACACTGCCGTTGTATAGCTTAACTCACAATCTTTGGTGTTGCTTATAAGTGCTGCACCTTTTTTTTAAATATCTTTTGTTTTCTTGTTTCGATTCATGTTCATGCGCTGAAGCAGACTAGACAGCAATGACAAACAGCAGCAAGTTTTCAAACTACGTTGGCGCACGCTGTACACGTGAAAACACGCAACCCGTTCATGAGGAAGGCTATGTACAAGGACGCGATGCGCAATGACATGCATGTTTCGACGCTGCTTGATACGTGGTGCAAGCGCAGCACGCCGTCCTAGTCCACCTGTATAGCTCCGTGACTCGAACTCAGGAGACGCGTTGCCTGTTGATATGAACCAGCTACATCGTTACAATAATCACCGTGGGAAACAAAAGAAAGTTAATGTGCAGTGTCTTACAGATCATTCACTTAGGAAGCGTTGTCATTCGCGAACCGGCTTGTCACGGTTGATTTCATGTGGGATATGGGTCAACAAATTGCAACTGACTCGTTTATGTGAATGCAGAGAGCATGGCAAGAAATGAGTGATCAGTTTGTGGCTGCACCTTTTCGGACAAGCCACTGCATTCTCTGTAATGGTGTGCGTTGCGGAACTGCAGTAGTGGAACGCTGATTCGTGAATGCCGACGCACGCAGGCTGTCCAGCCGGTTAGCCACCACTTTCAAAAATAAATAACAAGTCAACCTAGACCATGTATCTTAGGAATTCCTACTTTATGCTAGAGCAGGCCGTGGGCTGTATTCTGAGATGATCACTTTTAGAGACATCGCTAGAATACCTCTGTCAGTGCACGCTAATTAGCTAGTCGAGGAAAGTTGGGCACTTAGTCAACCCCCTTGTTTCGACGTGTGAGATTCTATGCCACGCAAAGCTACACTGGCACCGAAAGTCTTCATCTCAGAACAGGTCGTCGTGTCGGGATCTTGCAATTGACTCTGGCACAACGTTGTTGTGGAGGCCGCATTTTCTAGACAGACAATGTCGCTAAACAAGGGCTCATTCCACTTCCTTTCATGCTCTACTGTCATCTGTATTCCGTATATTTATTTCTTTGTTTACCATTTCTGCGATCGTATCCACCCAGTTCATTATTGCGCAATTTAGTTTGGGCCAAACAAAATAAAATATATCGTTGATAAGAGGAGTTTCCCATTAAATGGTCAGCTCTCATGTAGTTACGTGTGAAACTTCGCTGTTTGCTGTCACCCGTCTTTGCGAGCAGTTTAATAGTTTGAAAGCTTTTTAGTGATGCGTGACACCTATTCGATCATTCTGCTACATAAAAGCTTTAGAGATTTTAAAATACAGAGGTAAGACTACAATGCAAAAGTAAGTACTCAATATGGGATAAAGTGCGAGAAATGCAATAGCGAAAGCCAGACATTGGTGCTCACAGTGCAGCTTGTATCGCACAGAGAATACGTGGAGCTCGCGCTTCTGAGAGTCTGAAACAACGATCGAATAATTAGACGTCAAACCTTGTGCACTGAACGCCAGTGATATTCGCAAGCGACAATATTCTCTCAAATCCGCTTTGTTCGATGGTAGCATGGCCTCACTTCTGCCTCAAGCTGCGAGAAAATTAACTGACATCGGCAGTTTCCCGACATATTGGGCAAAATTTATTTAGTGTAACACAATATAATCTATTAGATTTGTACTTTATTGATGCCTTAAGAACAAGTGCCCAGTATATGTGTTAATTTCTGCGCCGAATCTTCTGAAAACAAATGATAAAATTTTTTCCTAATGCTTCCGTAACGTTGTTGCTCTGCATACAAAATTAGTTCTTGTAGATCACGAAGAAATATGTATCTGGCACTTTTTAAAGTGTCTATATTTTTATTTTCATTGTACGCTAGAATATTCTGCACTATTTTGTTTTTGTTACTCCAGTTATGACGCTGAGCCAGGCTCAGAGATTATACTGATATTGCACTTTTGACTATCGGCACGCGTGGTCATAGCTCCCCTTTCACGCATGGCATATAAACGAAACTATAGCACACAACAATCTTTAGATACACGAGTTAGCACAATTTTTAAGCACTGTGGAATGTAAACTGGGTATACCGTGTTCAAAAGCACTGATGAATTCGGTGAGGTTTCAGAGTAGCATATTGATCTGCATTAATCAGCACATGCTTTTAAGATAATGCCTCAGTCATTTCAAAGAAGGTTAAAAGAGCCTGCAGTTTTCATGTATAAGACATTTGTCCTTTCTAACAATTCACGTTCACAAGTATAAAACAGTCTTACCCTTAACGAACGAGTTAAGCGCTACTTAGTTGGGTACAGTGTTCTGCATTCATCCACATCATTTAATACTCATTATTTAGCATGTTTCAAAAACAGTTATATGTCATCAAGATCAGGCAAAAGAAAACAGGCGTAACTGTTTCCTGACTAGGCCTACATCTCAGCACGTGAATAAAAAACAAGGACAGCAGTGAGATAATAGAAAACTTCTAGTGCAGCACATATAAACAAAATTACTGTAAAGAGTTCAATTTTAGAAAAAAGATCTGCCTGCAACTCTTTCCCCACGTTCTCAGACCAGGTTACCGTGACGTCACAAACTTTCGCAGCCTTTTCGAGCCTTGATTCATGAACGGTATAAAGAATAACTTTTTACATATTGCCCTCAACACTGAACCACTATATGCATTTAAGCATCTAATGAAAATTTGCCAGGCATGCGCGGCACGCGCAGACAGTCGCAGCAAAAGCATGAAGAGCGGCCTTTCAGGATCTTTTCTAAACAGACTTCGGGTAACTATAGAAGCACACTTGTCGGATACCTACAATGCCATAAATGATCATAGTTTCTGTGTAGTAGGTTAGTATTCACTTTGCTATCTTTCGTCATTCTTCGGAGAAGCATGGTGTCCGCTAACCACCTGCAACAAATTTTGTGCGAATTTCATGTTGCATTCACTGGCTAATGACAATGAATAATTAAGGTGCCGCTGTAATTCCGGCTGCAGCAATGACAATCAAGTTTAAGTTATCGCATATGACTACATCTACGGCATCAGTGCTTGCTGCTATAAGGGCTGCTTTACAATATCTGGTTCAAGAACGTCCAGGAAAATGGGTCATATTCTGTGATTCGAAGGCAGCGCTTCAGAGTTTGCAGTCTGCCATGCGTAGGAGGAGTCATGGTCAATTGGTACAAGAAATAAGACATTGCCATCATGAAGCTCTAGCACGAGGGCATGATATTATATATCAATGGCTGCCTGGACATATCGGTATTACCGGAAATCAATTAGCCGATGATGCAGCCCGCTCAGCCCATGAAGGAACCCGTGTAGTCCCGATTCGTCTATCAAGGAATGATGCAGCAAGACAACTTTACCTGCTGGCTCGAGATCTCACACGCCGCACGTTCTGGTCGTCTACGAGCTTCCAAAGGTGTCAATTTTATGAACTGGATCATTCGCTCAAGCTAAAGCTACCATCACAACTTTCCCGCTCCGATGCGACACTGTTATGCCACCTTTGGTTGGGTGTTGCATTTACAAAGGTTTACTCCTTTCGCATTGGTATGGCAGACACTCCTACATGCGACTACTGCGGAGCTGAAGAGATCATCGAACACGTCCTGTGCAGCTGCGCTTGCTACGACACACAGCGATGCCAGCTACGGATGGTTTTGAATCGACTTGACCCCGGACCATTTTGTGTGCAGAAGATACTAGGACCTTGGCCATCTGCCTCAGTTGCGCAGAAAGCAACTAAAGCACTGCTAATTTACCTAAAGTCAACAAACCTGAGTGACCGCCTGTAGACTGTGTGTGCTCCCCGAGTGTGCTCGTGATTGTGTGTACCTCCTCATCTCTCTGCAACCTCTTTTCTCCCCTTTATCCCTTCCCCAGTGCAGGGTAGCAAAGCGGATGTGCGTCTGGCTAACCTCCCTGCCTTTCCTTGCATCTTTCTCTCTCTCTCTCTCTCTACACCTTAAGTGGGTATGTGCCACAGCTATTAGGTGATGAAGAAAAAGCTTTTGTAATGTGTTGGAGCATTGACGACTGACTAGTTACGCAATTCGCATCGTGTGACGTCTGGTTGTTCTTTTGCTGTTCTAAAACGCTTAATTGCTCATATTAACGCGAATCGTTTCCCAACATCAAGCCCGCCTGAAGCAAGTTTGCGAACGAGTCCCAAGCACCAGCGTGTCTCAGCGGTGAATATGTTGGCTGGCACGCAGCGGACCCGGGTTCGAATCGCACTATGTCGCCACATATCTATGGTGTTTTTATATGAGCTTTTTTTTCTATTTCGAGCGACACTGGTTACGGACATCAACGGTGGCGGCGGCGGCGGACAACTACGGTGCCACGCGTGGCCCGTGTTTTGATCTCATACCAGCTTTCGCTGTAAAGAAAAATAATGATGGCGGAGAGAGTATGAGCGGGGTAGAAAGAAACATAATCAGGCACATGAACGTCGCTCACTTTTTCTTTCGGTGTTTTCTTGTATTTTAGTTTACCCTGTGAAGTACCTTGTGGCAGCCTCCCAACAACTCGCCCTCGTTACAATCTTGAATGTTGAGCTATTACTATTACATGTCAAACTTCTCCTCTCAGCCAAGTATTATCCAATAGGGCCCAATAGTTTGGTGTACTGGCTGCGATTCACTTCCTTTTCAATCTCTATAAATAAATGCATCAAAAAAATAACAAGGTCGTTAGGTTAAGGTGATGCCGAGAATCTTTGGTGACAAGCTGACTTTATATGACTAGAATACCGATGACGTGGTTTACAGGAACAGCTACGCAACAGCTGGAGGGTTTACCTTCATAAAATACATTTTGTACGTAATTGACCTAGTGCTGTTGTGTTCTATTTTGCATTTCATCATTGTTCAGAAAGCTTCACTCACACGGTATATTCTACGAGGCAGGCCATCTATAACATCATAGATTCTTAAGATGCTATTATTCAAATGGAAAAAAAGGAACTCTCACAGACCTCGTCCTTGTTTGAGGTGGCTGAAGGTGAGAACCATCTGCTGTCGCTACTTTAGTGTGCACTTCATGGTGAAGACCAGCGTTCTCGAATCAACTCTCACTGATGTCACTTTCTAATCAACTCAGTACCGACGTAATTTTGTTTGAATATGCTGTAAATATGTTTCAATGTTTCAACTTTCACCCTTCTCAATAAGCATTAAAGGCTTTCGCCCTTATAAATTCAAGAATTATTTGGTAGAAATAAGCATTCCTACTACTGAAATATTCTTCAACGGACAGCATCAGAAGTTCAGTCCACTGTAGTCTTTACAAGAAATTGGGCTCAAATATTTCAAGTGTTATAAGCTGATTTTACATTTTAAAATGACACTTGCAAATACCTGACACTAACTAGTGAATCAATTTTCTTTCCATCACAAGTGATTACCATATTTTTAAGCTCAACTTCATCAAATAAACTTTGAAGTGAAGGTCATTTGACCACCGATTAGAAGTCAGACATACAAAAAATACATAATATTAACAATATTGTATTTTCTGTGACGTGGAGGGTAGCATGTGGTATGTAACTTCTCTGACGTCTCCTAAGAAGTGACATCAGGTAATATCTGCTATTTTCAAAAATGTAGTGACGTAGTCTGAACATAAGCAAAAAAACAGAAGCCTAAACTACCCTTTTTGAAATTTTTAAAATGAACAGTGGCCGGCTTCACGCACGTCGCCAAGACTTCGTGAATACTTTAGGACATTTGTGCAACAGAACTTTTTTTAACTTCATTTGCGTGGAAAACTAACTCAGTCGCATAACACCTACTGCATAAACACATACCTAGGAGCATTTCGAGGCTGCAAAAATTTATAACTTCAAATTCCCTCTCGTTTCTGTCTCTTATTCTATGACGTCACTGAGGATCGTTGCAGGAACTCTAAGGCAGTGCCGCTCACATTGTTCTGTTTCTTTCGTTTGTGTTATCAGCTTATGGAGCTGCTATGTGAAGTACGACTTACATGTGCGGTGTTAGTGATGTAAAATAAACCAAGGTGTTTAAGTTAGCGTGCGTTTTGAATGACCTTCGCAGACGCACTCTTAAATGCTTCGTACACTTCATCAAATGAATTTTTGTATTAGTTCGGTGCAAAACCCAACATCGACACGGTAAGCATACTCGCACTGGCGTTCATTCACGACATTGAATTATTTCAATCGTTAAGGTTATGGTCGTCTGTGTGCACAGGATTAACAAGTTTAACATACACGGCAGATGTCTAAGTGCGCGGTGTGCATGTCCGTCATTGTTTCTTGTTATAGAGGACTCATATAAATTATGATAGGTCACAAAACACCACCACTGTTTGTTGTCGGATGTCGCGTCACTGTTTTGTAGCCGGTATATAGGTATCGAACATCACAGGTATGAACTGTGGTTCAGTAAATTTTCAACAAATATGAACATTTTTACTTTATCAGATGAGCAGTAAAGCATTAACCCACCCCGTGGACCACGCGGTGCTATGTTGTAAACTGAAACAAAGCATATAAAAATGCTAAGGCAGCTGTACAATCATGGCGAAGCCCAGGCATAAGCAGACAGCGTGTAAAAAAGATGAAACAAGGAAACGAAACTGGAAATTTATCGCCGGTGTAGACATATCCGCCCCTGAATTTCTCAGGCTGAAATAACTCAATGGGTGTAGTTTCTCGCTTATCTGTTACCCTTGCCGATCACTGCGAGCAACGTCTTGCTTTGAACGGACATCTCGCTCGCTCCGTCACGCACGATTTACCAGTGCAACATATCTCTTCACTTCAGAACAAAAGCAACAATGCGCCATACCAAGATGGAATAAACGGAGCAAATCTACGCCGCGAAGGCGCAGCTAAATAACTCGTGCAAGAGAGACGGACACGCAGGGGTGCGCAGCGACGCGATGTCATAGCATCCCCTTATTTCCTTCGCGTCGTATCGCATTTCGCAATCCGAGAGAGTCTTCACGATGTCCCGCGGTTGCTATCACTCTAAAAGGACGTTTCCTTGATCCGAGCGGCGCCGTCTTCTCTGTCAGCGATTCGTGCCGTTTCTCGATTCAATATAGGCTGCCCCAACGGCACAGTTATATTGCGTCTCGAGCCGCACGGTGTACACACAGGCAGCGCGTCGTGGTGGCAGCAGCGCTAGGAGCAGCAGGCGGCGCTTAGCGGCGGCGGGGCGCCGTCGTCGTTCCCACGTTGTTAGATGGGCCGGATGTCAGCGTGCTGTGTCTCCTTGTGCCTGCGCAGGTCCACTTTCCTCTGGAAGGCCCGGCCGCACACATCGCAAGCGAACGGCTTGAAGCCCGTGTGCTTGCGGCTGTGGGTGATCAGGTTCGAGGACTGGCTGAACGCCTTGCCGCACACGGCGCACTTGTGCGGCTTTTCACCTGCGAACGACAAGAAAAGGGGCGTGTTTCAGCAACGGTACGCGGTATTCGTCCGCATTGGGCGTGATGAAAAATCCGCGTTTGAAGCGTGCGCTTTATCATCACCTTCGTCATCCAACTTGTGCTGGTTATCAAAGTGAAGATTTCTTCCTTCAGTTATTCGCTGTTTGGAGCTAGGTGACACCTGAGAGTATCCTTTTATTTTATTGCCATCATAAACTATGATTCTATTTACAGAGTCGTCACCCCATGACTTTTTTAGATAGATAGATAGATAGATAGATAGATAGATAGATAGATAGATAGATAGATAGATAGATAGATAGATAGATAGATAGATAGATAGATAGATAGATAGATAGATAGATAGCCACTTATGGTTCTTCAACGTGCACCGAAATCAGAGCACACGGGCCTACAGCATTTTCGGCTCCATTGAAAATGCAGCCGCCGCAGCCGGGATTCAATCCCGCGACCTGCGGGTCAGCAGCTGGGCACCTTAGCCACTAGACCACCGCAGCGAGCCACTGTGACTTTTTTATGGGCTTCGGTATCTGCCGTGAGTATAGTGAGGCCCATTGACTCAACTTCGTTTTCTTAGGTTAAACAACAATATCGGTTTCACCAGTTTAATTATTAATCTACAAATTCACCACCTAAACGATTTCTAATACGTAGTAGACTTGCAAGGCACCTAACATGTTCGTTTAAACAACCACAAAAAAGGAAAGCGTTTGTTTGGGTAGTGAAACTGCGACTGAATTTTCAAAATTTTAAGTCTTTCGTCACTTCTCTCCAGGTATGACACCTTGGCTGTCTGAAGTGACCGGTGTTTTTCGTTGTGAACTGCTCTATAGAATAGACTCTTGTTTGCGAATGCAGTTACACGAAACAAACCCAGTAGCATCACGGGAATACTTTGACGGATTCCACCATGCACCAAACGCAAGGTGTATATTTATTGGCCTTCGTAAGAAAAGAATAAAAAAGAGCCCGAACAATTACCGTTTTTTATGGCATGGTTTGCAGTAGGTCAGTGCACTCTGCGTGGTTACGAGAATTTATGTGGTTAGAAATTCAATTTATTTCTTCTGCGATACTTCAATTCATGGTAATTATTTGCTTATTCTACGTACGTTTAAGCCGGTGGTTCTAATTGCACACTTATTACGCTAATCAATGTGCACTACGACCACACGACACAGAAAGTACAGCAAAAATACCAATGTTATGAGCTTAGCAAAACAGTATGCGGTATCTATCATATGGTTCCTTATGTGCATTTCAGAAGCATAAAAACACTTTAGCAAGCTCACTTGCAATGAAACTCTGCTTCATGATCTTATAACCTGAATTTTTTGCTGGAAAGCAGGAAAAATTTGTCAACTTTTCATTAAGGAAAAACATTGATTACATAGCGAATCAAAATATTTATTAACTCCATTGTTCATGTATGATTTACCCTAAAGTAATTTAAAACATCCACTCAGAAAAGGAACCATTCCCTTAGTGCACGGGAGCTGTTGAGCATCGCTCTCAGGATTTGCCCAGAAGAGTTGGCCTGCAAGTGAATGGGAAGCATTGAAGCAATTGTTGAAGTGTTTAAACGAAAATGAACGTTGTGAACAGAAGTGTTTAAGAAAAAAAAAAGGAGAGCCCCGTCACGGTGGTCTAGTGGCTAAGGTACTCGGCTGCTGACCCGCAGGTCGCGGGTTCGAATCCCGGCTGCGGCGGCTGCATTTTCGATGGAGGCGGAAATGTAGACCCGTGTGCTCAGATCTGGGTGCACGTTAAAGAAGCCCAGGTGGTCGAAATTTCCGGAGCCCTCTACTACGGCGTCTCTCATATTCATATGGTGGTTTTGGGACGTTAAACCCCACATATCAATCAAGAAAAAAGGAGAACAGACAGAAACGAGGCTAGTAGGAAAGCGCCAGGTATACGTTTCGGACACGCGTCATGTAGGAATTTAAGGCAAATATGAGTGAAAAGATTGAAAAAAGACGCATTGCAGACCGGCAAGTGCAGCGGCAATGGGGACAATCAGAAAACACCACGTCATTCAAGTCATCCCATCGTTCTTAAGGGTCACTGAGACATCTTCGCCGGTGTGCATGCGTGCAATAAATAAAGGGCGGTCTCCCGCGTTCCGGAGGTGGAAGTGAAATTATTCCGGTGATCACTGTCGCCACTTTGTCGGCATATGCGCAGAACACCTCCACGCTTCCGTTCGAAAAGATTAACGCGATAAAAGACGAGCGCTACTGCTCGGCCCGCTCTCAGCCGGCTCCCGCTCTGCGGCATGTAAAAGAGCAATTGGAGCGACGATTGCCGCGATCAGTGGGCCTCATGAGGCAGGCGGGGTGGGGACCCTGCCTCCGCGCGCCAGTGGTGGGGGTGGGGGACGACGTGTCGCGTCGCAGCGAACCCATCGCGTAACACATTCAATATGTTGATCCCGCCGCTGCTCCTGTTTTTCTTCCGTTGCGCTTTTGTGTGGCGGGCCCCCTCTTGCTTTCAATGACTAAATCAGCGAGTAATTTTTCGTGGGGGCTACGCCAGCGACCCCCAGGGTGAGGACTCCCTCCTCTTCCTGACGGCGTGTTCGGGCCACGGGATCGCGCGCAAGATGAATGGGCCCAGTTTCGGTGAATAGCTATCGACAGTGAACCCTGGAGGGGGCTCGGCCGCGAGCAAGGCCCGTACTGCAGCAGGGAGTCCGTTCAGCGTAAGGAGCAAACCGCGCCGTCACGCAGACTAGGGCGCCAGGAACGCGAAGTGGTGTGCAGTGTACCACGGGGATCGGTGCCACGTCGAACTCCCCTGTCATACGCGTGGTTCATTTTATTGAGAAGAGAAGAATTGCCGATTGGAAGTAATGAAGTGGCTCTCATAACCCGCTGAAGATATATTCGTCGCGCGCAACATTTTATACACATCGCGGGAAATGAGATGTTTTAATAAAACGGTTAAATGGTACACCCAGATTTTCTCTCTCTCTCTCTCTCTTTCAGTCTATATTCTGTACGAATTGTGACCACCTAGTGTAAAATAATCTTTGAGCACAGATACCCGCAGATCATGCTGTTGGATTTTACATTACTACTCAAGTCCAAATATGGGGTAAAGAGCATACCACAATGAAAACCTTTGTGACAAAAAAAAAACAGGGCAAGAGTGGTGGATGTCTCATAAATACGAGTCGTTTTCACAACACAACGGGTACGATGATGCTGTCTCTGTTAGACGTAAGAGTGATTCAAATTACGAGGCATAGGTGGGATGCGTCATTTTTTATGCATAACAATCACTTTTACTGGTTTTTTTTTTTCGTACCAGAAATATGTTATGCTGAGGCACCAGGACAGTTGAGTTCCACGAGAGCGTGTTTCCACGAAAACATTCCATGAAAGGTTGAAGTCCCTTGTGTGGACTTCCAACCACAACAAGATTTTTCTTATAGTATAGCAAAATTTGTTAACGAAAGATTCGTATTGATTTTGTTGTAGTTTTGGCAATGGGCGGGTGGAGGTGAAATCTTTGCCTGCCCTGGGATGCCAAGTGTTGTATAAGAAATTTTTTCATACGGCAGATTCTGATGCCTTTAAACTTAAAAGAGACATTTTTGCGCCGCTACAAGCACTGTGATGATGTCAGCAGCCCGCCAGTTTCTGTACTAAAACAAAGGCACACTTAACGCGACAAATTTATTTTTGAATATTGACTTCAGAGAAGTAAAAGTAATAATAGCCACACTGACAGTCGATGTACTCTGCGAAATTAATTTAGAAATTATCAGAACGCAAACTCCGCGTTTATAATTACAAACAGATAATAAACACCCCAATAAGCTCATTTTTAGGTCATTACACCGCCACAATCAGCGGTGATGGTTAAACAAGAATATAACACGACAGCTCAGAATTTAAGGCTCCGATGAAGTTTTATTCTAGCGCTTGATGCACGCATCATGGGGCAAAAATGACTGCGCAAGAAGTTCTCTATTACTAAGAAGGTACCTCGGAGGCGAATCATTCAGTTTCTTTTTTTTTCTTTTTTTTGGTAAAGACAACTGAATTGTGCCGATGTCATCTTGGCATTATATGGCAGATCTCTTCAAACATTCTTTGAGCATACTTTTCGAGTTTTCATCATGCTTTTGAGTTTCGAATGAAACGCCTAACTTTTGTTTTTGTTATTTTCTTCTTCGGAGTAACCCTGAAGAAGAGAGTGGGTGCCGTTCCTACAGATAACGTGAAGTTTTATTCATTGGGCATTTCTATCACATACATATGATGCAGAGTTTTGCTATGAAACTGGGTCATTTATGCTATATCGGCTAAGTAATGAAAAATATATACCGAGGTTCCGTCACCTCATAACACCTGCTTATTCACCCTACCTGAAACCATAGGCATGGGTCGTGCTATGAAAATAAAAGCAGCAATTGAAATGGAGTGAAGTGACAGGGAGCAAATGACGTTCCCTTAAGTATTCGCGCATCTCCTCGCATGCATAACAATTTCACCCAGTGAAGAAAGGACTGGCACAGCTCATGATATTGCCCAAAAGGTGCCGAGAACTGGCCATTATACGAGTGATGACCCCCGTTAGATTATGACACAGACGTCCGATTTTAAGGTTCACGTAGACACGTCGAGAGCTTTAGCTCTAGGCGATAGCCCGGTGACTGTACATCCCGGAGTAGAGGAATCACGTGCATATTCGCAGTGGCACCCGCTACCTCCTCGCAACATCCCCTTCCTCGAGGGGCCTGGGCAGGCAGCACCCCTGGCGGCGTGCATTGTTAATGACAAGCCTGATTGTGTGTGCCTCGCCGATGGCGTAATAGCAGCGGGGCACAGCGGGGCTGACTCGTGAAGAGCGTGCAGAGCAGCGCCCTGGCGGGGCGCAACACGTCCCCAGGGCAATTAAGTAATCTGGCCATCTGCATTCAATCACACGTGGTATGTACAACGCGACCGGGGGAGGGAAAATGGTGAGGAGGCGAGACGGGTTCTTTTTGGGTGTGGTGTGGGTGGAGGGGGCGTAGGCGTGGGCGTACGGAAGGTGGATGGAGGGGGGGGGGATGACACAGGCTTAACGTGGTGGCCTCGCGGCAACCGGTCTGAAACGCATCACTGCGTTTTCGACCCGTGAGCTGTACCTTTGGCGACTTTTTTACAGTGGTCTTCATTACTGTCAAATCAATTATTTCGTGGATTGTTTAGGTCGTATCGGCATTTTCTCCCGTCGTTAGCGAAATCAGGTGAATAAAAAGGAATGGCCAGCTGGGTCACTGCCGAGAGAACACAAAATAATGCAATAGATGTTCCGAGGAATGGATGAAATGCCTGGTGCAGTGTTTTCTTGGCAATTGGAGATACCGTCGTGCATCGACTAAGAGACCAGTTCTTTACGAATATTGTGATGATTCGTGGAAACCTCTGGTTGAGCGTTAATTTATGGTTTGTTTTAGCTCAAGCGTCAACTGGAAAAAATAGTGCAAATAGTCGTGCAGCATGTATTCGTATGGTGCCTTATTTCCTTTTCTTCTTGCATCGAAACAGTTTTAATTTAAAAACGATGTTAGAACCTTGCGTTATTCGTCAAGTTTTTTTACAATCACAAAATCGCACCTCAGAAGCTTTTTTCTTGAAAGTTTCAAATTATTTAGACTGGGTTGAAACTTTGGCACAAGTAATAAAGCGTCGCTGTCATTGATGAAATTTGACGGATTCAACGAAAAACACAAACGCACCATAAAAGAATACGTTCATGCCTCAAATAAATAGGGTTCATAGGACTCCGCGTGTAAGGACTGCAAGCTTTAGCTACTCCGTCAATGATTGACACCTTCTTCGTACCTGTGAATGTTTTCCGGCTGAACAATTATTTCTTGTGTTGTCCTCCATTTTGTGACGACGAAGTTGTATGCTTTCATTCAAGAATGCCAGAATATGCATGACATCACGATTGGCCAGAATGTACCTCTAACGTGAAATACTAGCATAAAGGTGTTCTATAAATACGTCCCTCACATCTGCAAGGATTCAAAACAAAACGCAGCAAAAGCCCCCGGCCGAACAGTTCATGTAAGCTTCAGGCGAACGCTGCTTGCATAGCGCTTATAGCAATCGAGAAAGAAATCGCGCAATGTGTCGTCGCAGGACTTTCTTTTTGTTTTGTTTTTTTTTGCTTTAATTTATCACGTCAACTTCCCAGATACGTAGTTCATTGCTGTTCAGCTTTTAAAGACGATAGTCTTTGCTAGGGTAATTCGACGCTAAAATTTTGGTCTGTCTCTGTGTCTGTCCGTACATTTGTCTGTTTGTCCACCGTAACAATACCCCAAACGGCACCAAGCGATGCCCCAAATGGCCAACCCCATCTGAAGCGGCCACCAATATTGCTCAAGTTTAAGCACTCATACTTGTGTGCTTGTCAATAAAAAAAAACAATTATTGCGCATATCTGAGGCACCATAAACCCACGTCAATATTTTGTATGTGTGTCTTTTTACTAGAGAAGGCACACATAAGTCACTTTAGGGACCGCAGCGTTTTTTTTTTCAACTCGATGCTCAAAAAGGCAAGTGTTTCCAACGTGTTGTTAAGATGACACGATGGTAACAACTGCCAGTCGCTTTGCGTTCTACACCTCATCGCCTTCGAGACAGGCACGCATCTTTCTCCATGGGCGCGCACGCCTTCCTTCGTTTTCGAAGATAACTGCCAGATAACGCTCGTGTCTAACGTGCCTCCATGCGCTCGTTTGCCTTCGCTGCACAGATCGAGACTCTCTAACGCAGCGCTTCCAGAAAACAATTCACCGATTTTGTCACACAGAACATCAAATAAACGTTTTGTTCACTCTCTGCACACGCATGACTATCGTCTTTCGACGACATTTCCTGTGAAATATGCAGATACTGGGCCGTATTTTTTCAAAAAATTTTTAGAATGAGGTTATTATCAGAATCACGCACACCAACCGCAGTTTATGCACTCCTGTTCAAGTAGAGGTTAGTCCGACAGAATTAATAAATCAACATTTTTCAGGAAGAATTGATACTGAACATAATACTAACGATGGGGGCCAGTCAGTAACGAATCTTCGGAAACTTGGACAGTTACCAGGGGACTGAAACTCCTTATACCTTCCATGGCGTGCGCTTTCGCATGATGACACACTATGGCAGCGTCGTTTTCACCAATGGCGGCTGCCGGGCATGCGGTTGAAAATAATTCACAAACAAAACATTTCTACTATGACGTCATTGGTGAAGTCAACAAATAGTGGGAAAGGGTATGACCCATGGGTAGGAGGTTTGCCACGAAAGCTCGCTTTTTCACTTCCCATGCAAGATGAATGCGTTTGTTCTATCTTTCACGTCCTCTGGGCAGTCGGGAAACGCTGCTATTCATTAAATTCAGTTAACGACTTTTTTCAATGGTGTTCGCGTGCGATGAAGTTGACAAACAAAAGCTGGCCGATTTCTCTATATGACAAAATGCGGTGAACACAAGCAAATTTAGACTTTTAGTAATCGCACGTTTTCTACTACAAACACATGGACCTATGAAGAGCTAATCTACAAAAGCAGCTTTATTTTACAACTGAAATCTGCACGTATTGTGCACAAAATTATTCAAGATTATCTGAGCCCATGCGAAGATTATTCACGAGTAGGTCACGTCGTACTTGACTCAATCATGTCTTTCATGACAGAGAACATATTTTCTTTCAGATCTTGAGTACCAAACAACACAGAAGATGGAGGCGTGAAGCGATGAGAAACCATTAAACAGCCAATGCCACTGCAGAGTGTGCACTCTTAAAGAAAGGCAGTACTACTTCTTAACTTTTGAGGTAGTAAAGGGATGTCAAAACATTCACTACCTAAGTAGTAACTGCAGGTAGTAGATCGCAGACAATTACTACTTTGAGGTAGTAAATGTATGTAGTCTACTGAATGTTATCTTCATTCATTCATTCATTCATTCATTCATTCATTCATTTATTCATTCATAAATACACACATAAGAATCACCCGGGTGTATGACTGGCTTTGCAGCTCTAAAGCACTGAGATGTCGGGAAGTAAAGTTATGTTAGGTTAGGTTAGGTTACCGAGAGCGAGATAATAGTGTAAGTCCGAATGAAGAGAGCGTCTTTTTGTTCGATGGCGAATAATATTTAAGAACGTGTTGGGAGTTGCCAAGCGCCGCATATACAAGGAGTGAGGCGACAAATAATACTTTTGTTAGTACTTAGTCACGCTGTCTTCCCCGCAATACCATTCTTCAAGCCAGGCAAGAGTACTTCAGTTGGACTTGACAGGTAGCACTTGACAGGTAGGTGAATGTTTGTGAGAAACCACCCACAAGGTTTCTGCTTTGTATACAATGGCTGCCTAAATTACCTTCCATTTGCACCCGTTCACACTTCACATTATTTCGGAAAGGTGTTTGAAACCTCTCTATGCTTACTTAAAGCTGCAAGATTTTCAGTCTTGGATTCTTCGAGGGCACATCAGTTAAATGCAGAGCGGCTAATTAAGGCCAGCCTGATTGGCTACTCTGCACTGACAAAAGGAGGAAGAGGACTGAATGACGAGTAGCGAAAGGAGTGCATTTTGTACTTCGTGCCAACATGCACACGATTGTGCGTTCTTGAGAGCACATCGCAAACGAAAGTGATGGAAGTTACAGATTCGACAGTGTGTTGAACTGCGCTAGTGATCAACTTTAAGGAGAGCATTAACAACTATTAATTCGTAAAGTATTCACCCACGTTCAACAACTCCACAGTGCGCAGCGTTGTAAGGGCACTGCTTTTAAAAACATACACATTTGCATAATTAATCGCAACATATCCGCGTTGTGGCAGTGTTTTGACATAGCACATGTTATATTGTATAATGTGTCAGTACAAGACACTGCTGCAATATACCTCAGCAGGGAAGATTGAACATAATAGTTGCAGTATTGTTAGCCCACTTCCAATAACACCGAAGTCTTTGTTGTTGAGTAAAATGCCTAGCATCGTTTTATAACACAGGCATCAATCTAGTGAATTCATCCAGGATATGGGTTCGGATCCCACCTTTGGTAAGTTGTCTTTTTTCCTTTGCAGTGATCATTTTGAATGCTTAGTTTCTACGCTTTCATTAAAGGCAACAAACAATTTACCCCATGCTCTTCTCGCCTTTACATGATTTTGACAACCAAAAATTGCACTGCACTGTTTCCTCACTACAACTATACAACTTTAGGGAACCGATAACACCAATATGGTACTTCGGAGTTCAAGTTACTTGAAGGTCTGAAATAACCCACTTCCGTCCCTAAAGGTTATCTGGCTTCGTCGATATGCTCGACATCTACACTACATGGCTACAGCTCTGAGGAAGAATTATAGACTAACAATTATAAAATGTAATTCATAAATGGCTCCAAGCTCTAGGAAGAATTATGCAACACGCACTTGAATGCATCGTTGATGTGGCTGCCAATGTTAAACATCACTAGCTACTACAATAAATAGCACAGATATTACTATTAGGAGCACACACACACAATCGCGTGCACGCATGCACACACGTAACGCAACGCAACACAACGCAGTGTGCTATATTGTTCTTGAGCCATATCACAACCGTCTGCTTTCGGGATTGGTGAGCGAAAATGTGAGAAAAAAAGTGGCTCAGAAGAAAAACCCTTTCGACGGGTGCTTTGCGGAATGCGGCCATAGGCACCTTCGATTCGGCGCCAGGGACAGCCAATGACCTCCGAGGTGTGTAAAGAAAGGGGTGGGAGGAGACATTCGAAGACGATTCTCGACGCTCTTTCGTTTGTTTCGACGTAGGGTGCGGGAATTCCATTCTCTGCCCGGTCTTTTTCTCGCCAGTATTTTTTTTGCCTTCACCCCTATTCTGCGGCTCTGCCCGTAAGAGCACTCCCTCGTCCCAATGTTCTCCCATTCGAAGCCGCAACACGAGTCTCTCTCTTTTTCAACCGCAGAAAGTGGTTTTGGCCGCAGCATGAATCACCTCGCCGTGAAGCCAACACTGCGGAGAAGCGAGCAGCGTTTTTTCACTCAAGGACGGCGACGACGGCAGTAGAAATGCCGCTAAAGTAAAAAGAAAATATTTACAAAATGGTGTTTTTTTTCGAATGTTTTGAAAGAGAAATGAGAAAGAAGCGCTCGTTGAATTCCTAGCTTCCGTAGTGGTGTGTTTTTCTGTTTCATTTTTTTCCTAAACCATGGTGAGGCGTCAGTGTTATAAGTTCGCGATAAGGATGTCAGTCGAAATGAGATTCCAGGCGACATTTAGACGAGTGCTCTTTGAGGAATAGGATGTGGTGCGGCGTTTAGAGTAGGCAATAAAACATAATCTGCAGCGTTGGATCCACTTATGCTGCGAGCACGGCGAGGTCTATATCCTCGCCTCGAGTGAGGTGATAGCGAAAATAGGATGAAAGAGCGAAGAAAAAAAAGTAGGAGAGTTCTTTTTTTTTCTATAACTTGAGAAAGAATCTTTTCATGCCTTCCGAGTGGGTTGGTTTTTATTTATACATTTTTTTTTTCATTTTTTCAGTAGCACAGAGCATCTTCTCTGTGCGCTCGGCTATGCCCATTTACGAAGGAACATGAGCTCAAGAGGACAGACCGAAATCAACCTAGAGAGAATGTGGCATAAAAAGAAATTTGCAAGTGAAGGTTCACGAGAAAAAAATACGAACCCGAGTAAGAAAAAATCTAGAATGGGGACAATTTTAAAGCGCCAAGGTTGGCGCGTCTTATTGGCAATAAATCAAGAAGTGTAATACTTCTGTTGGCGTTTTCCTTCTTCTCTCCTTCTCGTTTTCAGTACTGGAGTAAAGTTTCGTGGCGGCGCTTCGAAGAAAGGTTCGGAAGGGCGAAGATGGGAGTGGAGGTTGGCGATGGCACGACGTGCGGCGAAAATGGGGGCGAGATTCCACCGACGTTTTCGTGGGCGTCGCCTGTGGTTCGGGGTCTGTCGTCGTTGGCGCTGGCGAGATTATTACTGAGCGCTCTCACGCGTCGTACGGCGAACGTTGTGGTGATTGAGGGCTGCTGGCGCGAAAAGCGCCCCCCCCCCTCCCTTCTTCTCCCTCTTTGCCTCTCCCTGTTCATATCGCCCGCATGCCTACGCGAAGCTAGAATGCCCACCACGTGGCTCAGGTTCCAGTCTTCACTATAAGCCCACCATGCTGCCTCAATAACAGGGCCGGGTTGGTGGAACCAATCTTTCATAAGGAATCCATGATCCGGCCGGAACAGCCGCTAAAGCGCTAATCTCCCGCTCTGCGTCGCTGCGATTTATTCCTGGCGTTACTATTCGCAAGCACATTTTTATCAACTCAGACGCATACAGTTTAGTCACTTTCAGTCTCTCTGTAACCACAATTGGGAGCCTTTTCGTGTTTTTATTTTTACTTAAGTCGCCGCTCGTAGTGTGTTGTATTTGTTCATATGTGCGCTTCTATGATATTACGATACATTTGGATAACCTTAAAATTGTAATAGCGTTGACCGCAAACATTCGCCTTTCTCTCAGCGTTTTTTAACTATTGAACGCCCAGTCACGACAGCGTGCTTCACTAATGCTGTGTATAAGACAAACAGCTCTTTATGAACCATATTTTTAATACAGAAGTTAAGCAGCAGATGAACAGATGTTCTGCAAAGCCACATACAGCAAATATTGTACATTTTTAACTTAACAAAACACCAGTTGAGGTTTTTTAGAGTATTTCAACGTGAAACTGCAACATAGACAAGCTGACTCTTGAATGGGCACAGAAAACAAATATTAGGTCCTCGTTGATGGCTTAAATAGCAATCCAGAAACCACGTAGTGTTACTTGCGTGCGAGGTTAGTGCTTCTTTTGAAATGAGATCACGTTTTAGTGGTCCACTCAGCGTTAGCGCACTTCAAGTAACCCGTGGAATAACAGGCCTCTCTGACGTAGCAGTTGCCTTGCTCAAAGTTGCCCGCCTTGACTGCGCTGCCAGCGACATACGGAAGAGCTGCAGAAGTGCAAAGTTATTGGATGATGGTGTCAACATCTTGTGATGCTTTGTGCAACCATGGTTACAGACACGTTTGTATTTGCCTAGTGTTTTTGAGAAAAAAATTCTTACGAAAGCAACGTATTCGTAATTACGTCCCTGCATCGCATTCACAACAGAAGAATAATGCACTATATTCCTGCAACTAGAAATTGTGTGCTTGCCCCGCTTCAAGTGGGCCACGCTAGATCGCATCACTTATTCAGCCTAATCACATGAAAAGAGAACTTTCGAGCCCATAGTGCCATCCGTTTCACACATAGCAGTAATGGCGAGCGGTTCTTTTTTATACGATGCAAGTATAAACGGTGAAGCAGCATTTTGTTACGCGTTTTGATGCACGGAACGTTTATTTTTATTGAATGTTGTTTGATTACAAGTAGTTAACTTTAACTGAACTCTTTGACGTAGTTAGGATCATTTCAAATGGCCCACTCATGGCGCATATGGTGTCGTACATTTACCTAGATTCTCGAGTAGAGCCCTGCTATTGATAAAAGTGGGGTTTTAGACGTTCTAAAACATTGATATTGCACTCTGACGTCAATTATTATTTGCTATTAGTGTACGTTAAAGATTTGTGGCCCCACTTCTAGGTTGTCTTTTTTATTTTTGAGTTTTTAAAACGGTTATGTGTTTCAGCTTCATTTTGCTGTACCTGCGTTACACGGATGCTGAAAGGACAATTAAATAGACTACCTTGATTACTGTTTCAGGACACTTGGCCAAATTTAGCAGTGATAATAAAGCGGCTTATTTGGAGGCAAATTAGGCGGAGTCATTGCTTGTTTTAATTTTGCCATCAAACAGCAGTGTCCCTTTCATCGTTGAGGCGCCGCCTATTTGAAACTGTTCGGGAAGCATTGACATTTCCTATAGCTGTGGACAACATTTCGAGGTGCTAAAGCGAAACCTTCGACCAGCCTCTCTTGAGCCTAGAATAGATAGAGAAGCCTGTTATAGACGTTACTACAGACATTGCAGTCGAATATGAACGTTATTGAAGCTAACTATAGACGTAGCTATGCTATTTTAGGAAGCACATTACGGTTTTCACGTCGTATATATATAGCATTCCGGTAGATGGTCTGCCATTTTGCAATCTTAGGAGATGAGCCAGCAGATAGAGAAGTTGTGCATGGTGATAACTACACCCATGAAGTATTTAGTGCCTTTTCCAGTCACGCGGTTACGGAAATCGTCTCCGTTAAAAACGTGGAGTCTGTGCTGCGCTTGGCTAATCCATCACATTTCACCACTTCGCCATAGATCTGGATTCCACAACCAGGACTTCTTCCGAAGTGAAGAGAAGCCGTACAACGTTAGTGGGCGTAGTAAGACTCGGTGAGGAATACACGAGGCATCATTTTTGTAAGATAAGCCACAAAAAATGACCATAACTGGCAGCAATGTGATGCGTCAAAAACCATCTCGCACATCTTCAGTTACCGCTCGGTTTACGCAACACAAGGCTTGACAGTGCCGCAATCTCTAGTCTGAACTACAGACTTCTGAAGAAGCGGAATACCTCAGAGCCACTAACAAGCATAAAAAGTGCAACAAGCGCACTCGTGATATTTTTTTAGGGGCGGTCTCACATCCGTGGGCTCTAGATCTAAAAAAATGTGCATTTCAGCATGTTTTATGATGATGCACAGAGCAGCAATGAGCGGCTTGTATGTACGTAGTTACCTGTTCACTATAATATTCCCGCTTTTATTCTTCTTCAACACAGAGTAGCAAGCCATAGACTAAGTTCTTGAAGCCGACGTTTTTATCGCATCAAAAATTGTCGCGCTTTCTCTCGTACGTGGTGTATTTGGATGCTCGCGCTATTTTTTCCTAAATGACAGGGAGCAGGCAAACTTTACTACACCATGTTTACATCCTTTACAATTTTCAAAAAGGCGCGTAGCACGCCTGACACACAAATCTCTTACTAACATCTGATGGCTTTTTTGTCATTATTGTTTCGGTGAATGTTGCCGGAAGCACCTGTTTGCTGGTAAACTTGCCCTTGTATTCCGTCCCACTTTGGTCAATGAAACAAGCCATAATGGGTTAAACATATTTTTTGAACACGTGCGCTGTGAGATGACATCAAAGCAAGTTAGTTATGCACTACGTAATCTTCACGTGCATTCTTATTGTAATGACCCTAGCGTACGTTCAGTCAACGATTAACATATGAATCATCCTTACCACTTTGCGATTAAGGAAAGCCTTTTTGTTTTCCGCTTCATCTATTCACAATTCCGTCCTGGTAGACATGTTGGGATGCGTTGAAGCCTGGGTTTGAGGCCCATCTCTCTTTCGATCACCGTTTCTCTCTTTAGAGCAATATTTTTTTCCTGAATGTCAATAAATCAATCAATCTATAAATAAATCAGCCAGTCAGCCTTATGAATATATAAAAACATGAACGTATGAAACGTTTTATAAAGGAAATAAAAACGTCTGTAATGCCAACGTGAGTCATAGAAAATTCCGTAAAGTTTCGGCAAACACCTGAAGTTTGAAACCGAGGTAAAACTTATCAAATACCGAATCCCGAAGAGTGGCATAAAAATCCTTCATTGACCTTTTTCCAATACTGACAAATGGCCTAAAAATAAGTTATTCAGTTATGAGTAGAGAGAGAGATAATTTATTTACTGAAAGGTAAAGAGGTCGAGTTAAGAGTAAATTTATAACAAAGTACTGCAAGAAGTATTAAATAAATCATTAATCTACCTGGAAGTAGTCTCTGATAAAGTGAGGGTCTGATAAGGACCCAGGAATTACTGAGCTCGCCCCTAATCTCCTTCATACATATATGACATGAAGAGCACGTCTCTGCACATAAGTTTTGCTAAGTAAAGTAATAATACATGGCTCGACGCTGGCTGTCCTTTGTCAATACGCCTTGTGTATATGCGCTAAGAAGCATTGTATTACCGCGATGAATCTAGCTTTAAACAGGAGAAAATATGCGGATAACGTGTACGACATCTTACTCCGGGTCTACGTGAGAAGTTAGTACCTTTGTCCATACTTTTTTATTGGCAGTGACGCGAATACTTTGCTAGCTGTCATCATCGCTGTCCAAATCACCACCACGCTTTTACCTCGCTTATATTGCTTGTAAAGGTACAGCTAGTGGAAACCGCCGAAAGAAAGGCACACTGTCACACAGGCGAAAGTGCTTCTAGCAGGTAGTTTTTCATTGAAAATCCACCTTTCATATAAAAATCCTTTAGTTTCTTTTTTGGTCACGTGATGATTTCAGAGCACTGATGCATTCAAGAACAACGTTTATTTCTTTGACAATGCTATAGACGGTGTGCTGGCACATTTCTCCAGCCTTTGCTTCGATAGTTTGGCAAGTACTCTTATCTTTGTGGCCGCTGATTATGATACACTTCGAATTCATAGGTAAACAATCACAGTCTTTGCAATCTGTGTACAGATTCCCATCTCTGTATCGTGGAACGTTTCGTTTGTGTTCCCGTAAACGATAACCTATCCATCTGCCAGTTTGACTGATGTATTTCCTGCCATATGGCAGTGGTAAACTGTATACGACGCCTTCAGTGAATGACACGAAAATATTCGATATTCTTTCTGGCATCCTACCGGCTTTTCATTCACTGGGTCAATGAGCTTACACAGGTGCCTTAGCTTATCAGGTGCTGAAAAAAAACACTTTTACACCAACCTGACCTGCTAGTTTCTTCACCCGGTGTGAGATCTTGTGCATATACTCCACTACTGTCACCTTGGGTTTTCTAGATGTGGTGCCTGGTTTACCATTCGTGTGGCGAACATTTGTGAGCACATTGCTTGCAACGAAGACAAGAACCTGCGTATAGGTATTCTGCCAAGCCCAGCCGTGCTGCTTCTTCATGTAGGCTGGTTGCCATTGTGTAATTGCAAGATTTGCGGATGACATTCGTAAAGCAGACGTTGACAATACCACGCTTCAGCAACTTTGAATGGGATGAATTGTACGCCAAAAGCGGCTCTTTGGTTCGGGGTTGGTAAACCCAGCATGCTCATTTTTTGCCAAAGGTTAGTCGGAGATTGAGAAACTGGAAAGGGTCGTCAACCGCTAATTCATGGGTTAGAATGAGCGGGCCGAGGCTGTTCCGGAAGATTTATGAGTTCCCGGCATCCTGGTCATTGTTGCCTAAGGCTTTGTCATGGATGATTATACAGTCATCGACAAATCCGAAAATTCCTTCCCATATTGGTACTGTCGGGATTGTCGTCTTCAACGCACTGGTTTGAAACAGCTTATTGATTACACGCGAAGTTACATTCACTCCATGACGAAATTTTTAGCGAACGAAAAAAAGAACGCACGGACAAAGCAAGAGAGGACGGAAAGATGCGCTTCCTCATGTGCTTTCTTTCGTGTTTTTTTTTTCTTGCGATGCAAGTTTCGGCATGTATGAACACCAATCAAGACACTCTTGCACTTTTATATCTTACATTCACTCCCCAAATCACCACTCCTTCGTCCACTTCCTCAGCTAAAAAAAAAAGAACAAAAAGAGAGCGTGCTGCACTGAAGCGCGGGCTCACACAGCCTCTACCTACCCGGGTGGCAGCAGTTAAAACTGATTGATTGATATGTGAGGTTTAACGTCCCGAAACCACCATATGATTATGAGAGACGCCGTAGTGGAAACCACGGAAATTTCGATCACCTGGGGTTCTTTAACGGGCACCCAAATCTGAGCACACGGGCCTACAACATTTGGCAGCAGTTATGAGACTCTTGAGCTTGGATTTTTACCTTTTGGGCAAGTCAGGTGCCCACTGCGCATGCAGCGCGCTTCTGAAAAGCGGTGTCATCCGTGCATCCACTACCGAGTGGGCTTTCTCGCAGCGGTGACAGGAGCGCCGTTACACCACGGATTCTCTCCTCGCAAGAGCCGCTCGGCTCCGGGGTTGCAGCTGCGGGCACCGGAACGTGTGGGTCAATTCCCGGGCGCCCTTAAATGCAAATGACCCATCCGCTTCTCCCCATTTTCTCTCCGCGTACCACTCGCTTCGTGTAAGCATCTTTTTTTAATATTTTTTGCACTGTTTTTTGCCCACTCTCTCGGTACTGCATACCGGGCAGCAGCCCATGAGTCCGCGTCGTCCGAAATCTAGCGCGGTGCATTTGCATGTTCGCTAATCAGCGGCCCTCGACGGCTAATGACGCCTCCGCGGTGATGATTATGATGATGAGCGGCCTCTCTCCGCCTTCATCAGCGAGTTCTCCAATCTCGCGCACACGAGAGGCCGGTAACAACGCCGCGCTGGACCCTTCGTTTATTCATCGGGTCCATTTAGCCTCGGGTTCGTCTGCCTCGTTCTATCGTTACCCTGCTTACTTTTTTTTTTATTTTTTTACGTACATCGTTTTTCTGTATCTCACGTGATTTTCTTGTGTGTTTTTTCTTCAGATTTCAGCTGCCCAAGAGCTCCATCATAACCCACTCTTTTTTTATATATATACGAAAACCGGCACGCTCTAAAATAACACAAGCGCAAGTGAAAGTTGAACATATTTTTTTACGCATAACGAAGCCGATCTTTGCTCTTCACTACACTCAAATTTTCTAAATACTACATTCGTGCCGTTTGTTTACTAAAAGCGAACACCCGCATAGCTTCACTGACAGAGTCTATTCAAGCGCCCCGTCCTGCGAATGAAAGTGAGCGACAATTAGCACACGAGCAGGGCTACTGCCGGGAACTAAATCACACAGGACGTGCAATCACACTTTCCCTTATAGACGCACGCGAAGGGCACTGAGAAACAACTGAATGGCCAGCGAAAGCCTAACGTACACGTTAATGGCGAGTGCTACGGCGGCGGAGTTAGTTATGAAATTTATTGATTGATATGTGAGGTTTAACGTCCCAAAGCCGCTATATGATTATGAGAGACGCCATACTAGTGGAGGGCCCCGGAAATTTCCACCAACTGGGATTTCTTTGACGTGCACCCAAATATGAGCACACGGGCCTACATTTCCGCCTCCATCGGAAAAACAGCTGCCACAGCCGATTAGTTAGGAAGTGAACGCCCCACATCATACATACAAGTTTAGCTGGAGCCCCACGTGCAGAAGCATGTGCAGTGTGAACACATACATGTGCATGTTCGTGCTCCTTCGTTAGCCAGTATTCTGATCATTATAACGAGATAAGTTGCACCGTGTTTGTGTTAGGTATGCGAGCGTATGACTGAGGAGTCTATAATTCAGCCTTTCCCACTAAATTGTCAAGCCAGGTCTCGTCAGCCATGTTGGCATTAACGGTGTCAAAGCAGCTGTGTCAGTATTTATTAAAGGCTATACGAAACACTACTATGGTTCATAAAACATTTCTTGATGTGGATTCAAGGCAGAAACACATAAAGGGTCATTGAATGAAACTTTCTGTTTGAAAAAAAAAACTTGAAGTAAAATCATCATAGTGGCGCTAAAGGACAGTTGACTCATTACCTCCATCCGATAGTGTATCCAACTATATTATTTAGCATAGCTCTTAGCAAATGCTGCCGTAGTTTTTAATGATTGTTGGGATTCTACGCTCGAAAACTACGATATCATAATGAGGGATGCCGTAATGAAGAAGGAAGAAAATTTCGACAATCAGCTGTTTGTTGACGTACACCTAAATCTAGGTACACGGACCTCGAAAATTTCGCCTCCGATGCAGAAGCGGCCACCACGGCCCGGACTCGAATCACGGCCTTCGCGTCAATAGTTGACCACTATTGGCCAGGTGCGCTACCGATGGCGGCGCTGCGAACCACGCTTGCATGACGTCAGTTCGATGATTTGCGCGCTGTTGAAGCGCGGCGCCGTATAGAAACCACCGTCGTGGTGAAACTCAGCAAAAGCGTTGCGCCGTATAGAAACCACCGTCGTGGTAAAACTCGGCAAAGAAGCAGTTAAATTGGTTAGCTTGGCTACCGGCGCTGTTCTAACTGTGGGTGTCCGCTTTTAAATGACCCGTAAACCACCTCCTATTTTTTTTTCAAGCACTTCAAGTAAACAAGCGTTTCGTGGGCAGAATGCCACCGCCATCAACGATTCTACAAGTGACAGCGCTATAGAGCCACCGGCGCGCCACAAATTCCAAGAAACATGCCCTGCTTCTTTCCGGGCCTTTCGAGCCCCCGTGTGACGCGCCGTGCCACATCTCTGACGCGCCGAGCCAAATATGCCAAAGATGCTGTGATTGGTCGAGCAAGATCCTAGACTTCCGGTCAGTCTGCAAGCAGCGGTCCGCGCTGCTTGTTGTTCGTCGTGTTGCCCACGTGCGTGCAACACGTGCGGGGCACGGCGTGTCGCCGTACGGGTACATTGCATTGGCCATTCTTTGAAGGCCTGCGCGCAACGCAGGGTCTATATCGGGATGATTACGGCAGCCACGATTCGCAAATAAGCACGCAGCTATAACAAAACTGACGGAGTCGACGGCTGGAGGGGCGGAAACCGGAAGTAGACGGTGTTTCAAGCAGCTCATCAGCAATGACGTATGCCACGCGAGACTGGGAGGGGCATGGAAGGGCAGCAAGAGGGCAAAGTGGAGTGGGAGAGCATACTAGCCGAGGGAAGCGCAGGAGAGAGCTAAAGGTGTGGTCGTCACAGTTTCGAGAATCAAATGCGTCTAACTCACTATTACTGCACTGTTTTCATAAATTTTCGTGGCTCCGTGTTCGTCATACACTCGTGCACAATTTCCCCACACACAACTTAATTTAGACCTCTGGGTAGTTTACAGGCTGTTGTGACCGGCGCCCGAGCTGACGAGGGAGCGGCGCTCCTTTAATCTCCAAACAAGTAACCGAACGACCGGCTGCCTACTGTTAGGACCGGCGCCAGGTCTGACAATGGATCGGCGTTCCTTTTGATGTTCCCTTTTAGTCGCCAAACGGGTTGGCGGCCTGTGTCCGCCATGTATTGTTCCCCCCCTGGCCGGAGGGTGCGGCGTCTTGCCGCCACGACACCGTGAGCAGTTCGGGAGACCACAAGTGCAGCTTCTTCTTTGGAAGATGACGGCGGCGGCGGCGGCCGGAAATCGTCCCGCTAATTGAACGAGTCGTTCGGCGACCATTTGAAGCTTGTTTACGGCGGCCCTTTCGATGGATGCAGTCATCAACTTCAGACCCCTCGCCCAGCGACACCCCTTGACGAGGAGGAGCCACGTTCGTGCCACATGGCCGTGCAGTGACCACGCTTCAATTTTGAACGTTCACGTGGACCGTGCGTGCTCGTCACCCTCGCGGGTAATGTGTGATCCGTGGTTGGACGGTGCCCTCTGTACGCGGTCCCCGATCTAGGGATCTGGGGAGGACAGACCCTTTATAATGAGCCCCCACGGCTCATTCGGTGTGCTTTTTTTCGAGAAGAGAACCAGGCAGAACAGAGCAGAACCGAGCAGAACCATGTAGAACCAAGCACCATGGAGCGCTATGTTAGGAGTCATGTAGAGGCCTGCCACGTTTGAGGGCTCACCGTGTAGGGAGTTCGCAATGTATATATTGTAAATAAACCCTCTTCAAGTCTCTCTTCCTCCTGCCTCGACAACTTCATCCCGGACCTCCGGTGTCTGGAAACCCCGGTCGCAACAACTGGTTGGCAGCGGTGGGATACGAGTCTGCGACGGAGAGCGACATGTACCGGAGGCCAGCCGAAAGCCCTGGAACTCGGCGGGATCGAAGCAGCGTACCACCACCGCACGTAATGGGGTGAGTGCCTGGCTTTGTGCTTGAGATATATCGAGTCTTTTAGCCTAGATTCGTTAAAAGATAGATATAACCAACAACTGCCTGGCCACTGTGGTTGTTATCTCAGCACAAGGCAGCACTGGATGATTATCTGAGCAAGTACGCTAAAGCAGGAAAGCTTAGATGATTCAATAGGAACAAGTGGTAATGTTTCAAAATTTCTAAGGGTACGTTGCGGGTTAAATTTTAGGATGTTGTAAAAAGCAGGAGTGAAAAATTAACAAGAAAAAGTAGAGAGGGATGTTGGCCACGTAGTGCTACTTGGGTGCTTAAGCTTGTGGTCTCCGCTGTGAGATTTGCCAGGCTTCAATTTCTCTAGACCCAGAATTGAAACGCTGGTGGGTTTGTGTTTTGTCACAGCTGAGCCAAAGCAAAGTAGTCGCCATGGATCTTACGAGATTGACGAGAGAGAACCTGCTGAACCTGTGTTGGGATCTGGAGCTAGATTTTAATGATGATATGCCTGCTTCTAAACTCCGCGAAGTGATTCTCGAAAGCAATAGTGACAATGAGGAAATCGAGCACTTCGGGAATATGTACTTATTGGACCAGGAGGAGGAAGTAAAAAGGGCGCAAAGAAAGGAAAGATGGCGCCAGGAGGAATTGGAAGCTGAGCGCAGGCATGAAGAACATATGGAAGTACAAAGGGCGCAAAGAAAGGAAAGATGGCGCCAGGAGGAATTGGAAGCTGAGCGCAGGCATGAAGAACATATGAAAAGGATGCAGGAATTAGACGAAGAGATAGATAGGATTCGGCGTAGAGGGGTGGCATTGCAGCAGAGTGGTCAATCCGTAGATGTAGCGCACGAGCGGTGCAAGGTAGCGGCGGTGCCGTTTAAGGTTGAAGAGAAGGCTACAGGTCAGAAAGTTGTAGATGTAGCGCACGAACGGTGCGATGTAACGGCGGTGCCGTTTACAACTGAAGCGGAGGCTACATGTCTGATATCTGTAGATATAGCGGCGGTGCCGTTTGAGGCCGAAGAAAAGGCTAGTGCCTGTAAGGGAATGGAACAGGTTTTAACCCATTCTGAGAGAAAAGAGCTCGCGGTCGCAGCAGGGTGTGAGGGTTCCGTGGTGGTGGAAACGGAGTTAAGATTAACAGAGTGTTCCATCGAACCTTGCAGCCCTGTAGACTATGTTGATGAGCGTCAGAGGCGGACGAAAGGCTCCAGGTTTGGCACCAAGGAATGTGCCAAACGGAGAAAGCGTCCGAAAAACAGAAGCGCGGCAAGGCTCGCGATCAGCACGGCGCGTTTGACGAGGACCTTCGAACGGCGTGGCGGATTTGCGAGAAAAGGCCCGTTGTCTTCTCTGACTGGCTCGAATCGCATGCGTCTAAGCGGCCGGAGAGTGAGGAAAAGAAAAGCGCAATCTACGCGGCCGCGGTCTAGCGATGAACTGATAAGTGATCATCAGGACTGGGCGCGCGAGACGGCGGAGGAGCATATCGGTGATGAAGAACGTCAGAGTAGGACGAAAGGCTCCCAGGTCCGCGCCAAGAAGCGTGCACAGGGGAGAAAGCGTCCGAAGGGCAACAGTAAGGCAAAGCTCGCGATGAGCACAACGCGTTCGAGTAAGGTTTTCAAACGGCGGAGTGACATCGCGAGAAAAGTGCCGTTGTCTTCTCTGACGGGTCTGTATCGTATGCGTCCGAACCGCCGGAAAAGAAAAGCGCATCGTACGCGGCAGTGTTGGAAGGATGAATTGCTAGGCAATCATTCAGACAGTGCGCGCGGGAAAGCTAACAAGCAAGTGGGTGCTGACGAGCATCAGAGGTTGGCGAAAGGCTCCGTAGACGGCACGAAGAAGCGTGACAAACGGAGAAAGCGCCGTAAAGACGAGGCAAAAATCGCGACGCGTTTGAGGAATGTATTCAAATGGCGGAGCGAAATTTCAAGAAAGTTGCCGTATCGCAAGCGTCCGAGCGGCCAGAGAACAAAGAAAAGAGAAGCGCATTGTGTGCGTAAGTGGCCGAAGGGCAAGAGACCCTTCCGTTGTTCTCGCGGTGCATTGGACGGGGTGCGGGGCAAAAGAGTCGGTGGTTTTCGAGGGGCAGGAAGCGACAGCAAGTCGGCTTCGAGGAACGTCGCGGGGTTCGGTAGCAGGGCGATTGACGCGTGTTGTAGACCCCGCTTCTCGAGAAAATCGTTCCGGGCGCGACCACCACGAGTTAGACTAAAAGTTAGTGAGAACAGCTGTTAGCCTGTCAGAAAACGTCGACTCGGGACTGTAAAAAGGAATGTTTTGGTTGTTTACTTTAGTGATTTTGTAAATAACTAGTTTGAACTTTGTTTTCGTTAGCACTCTATCGTTTTAGTTGCCGATATGCGTTGTAAGGAGATCTATTGGAAGGATAGTGACACGCATTAGAGCGTACAGAATTAGGCGTTTGTCATCGGCACCGGAGTTGGTTTGTATGCGTCCGAGCCGCCGGACAAAACGAAAAAAAAAAAAAAAGCACGTTGGGTAGAAAGGCAGACCCTTTCGTCGCTCTATCGACGGCATGTTTGATGGACTGCGGGAGTGCGAGGTACTCAGCGAGAGTAAGAACGCAGGTTGTCAGCGCAGAGCTTTGCGGGGGTCGGAGGCGAAGCGAATGGGTTTTGCCATTGTTCCATTCCCGTTCGCCTAGAAAGACCCACAGGACGCGACGCCGCGCGTTCGTCTCAAAATTAAGTGACAGCGGTAAGCGTTTCGGAGGGCTCTCCCGCGGATTTGTATTTTTTAGTTTTGAATATCTGTTTTGACTGTTTAGGTCAGTTTTCCTTTTGGAATGTGTTTTGTACTTCTGCTACTAGATAGCGTTTACGTAGCAGGTACCATGCTGTTTATTTTTTAAGCTTTGTATGTATTGGTTTTAAAGGTAACCGTTTTGCGGCAGTATAACGACACGTTAGGGGCGTTTGTCAAGTAGGACCGACGTTAGAGACGAATTTTGAGTGAGCGCACGGACGCAAGGATATTCTTGCGAGGTTTTCAGGATTCATGCGAAAGTTTTTTTGTTGTTATTTTTTGTTTTGTTCGCATGTCTCCGGTGTTGAAGTAAGGAAAGGTATTCGTGGGTTTACGTGTACGTTTTAGTTCATGAGCTTGAGTGTAGAGTGGTAACCTCACGAGAGTTAATGAGTGGTTCATCCATGCAGGAGCACTATAGCACTGTGATGTGCGTTTGCGGATGTATAATAAAGATGTTCCTGATGCAGGTACAGCACGGCAGTTATGCTTTCGTCTTCTCAAAAGGAATTGACGACTGGCTTTGGCGGCACTAAATTTCGGGAACTAAAAGATAGCGTGAAGTAAAATGCTTTATTTTATGAGTATGATACCTGGTGGGTTACGGCGGATTACTCACGCAAGCACTCGGGTATGCCACGGTGAGCGCATCACTTGACAGTTAGTTTTCTTGAAAGCAGTTTGATGGGAAGATTATTATCGGATCGGGATTAGGAGTTTTGGTGAAACCTCAGAGAAACGTCCCGATTGCTGCTTTGTGTTTGGTAATACTGCTTAAGTAAGGTTGCTTTTGGATAATTTGTCGGACTCGACGTGTCTCAGTGCGGGCAGGGTGCTCTCCCGTGCCTGTGGTGGTGTGTATGAATGCTTTTCCCAGAGGGGAGCCACAAGGAACGAGAGGGAAAGAGTCCTTGGCTGAGCGTCATCAGCAGTGGCCTGGAAGCCAGCACTACACAGCGACACTTCGGGCAACCTGTGCAGCTGGTCACCCTCAGGTCGCTTCTCCCGCCGGCGGACGAGCTGTTGTGACCGGCGCCCGAGCTGACGAGGGAGCGGCGCTCCTTTAATCTCCAAACAAGTAACCGAACGACCGGCTGCCTACTGTTAGGACCGGCGCCAGGTCTGACAATGGATCGGCGTTCCTTTTGATGTTCCCTTTTAGTCGCCAAACGGGTTGGCGGCCTGTGTCCGCCATGTATTGTTCCCCCCCTGGCCGGAGGGTGCGGCGTCTTGCCGCCACGACACCGTGAGCAGTTCGGGAGACCACAAGTGCAGCTTCTTCTTTGGAAGATGACGGCGGCGGCGGCGGCCGGAAATCGTCCCGCTAATTGAACGAGTCGTTCGGCGACCATTTGAAGCTTGTTTACGGCGGCCCTTTCGATGGATGCAGTCATCAACTTCAGACCCCTCGCCCAGCGACACCCCTTGACGAGGAGGAGCCACGTTCGTGCCACATGGCCGTGCAGTGACCACGCTTCAATTTTGAACGTTCACGTGGACCGTGCGTGCTCGTCACCCTCGCGGGTAATGTGTGATCCGTGGTTGGACGGTGCCCTCTGTACGCGGTCCCCGATCTAGGGATCTGGGGAGGACAGACCCTTTATAATGAGCCCCCACGGCTCATTCGGTGTGCTTTTTTTCGAGAAGAGAACCAGGCAGAACAGAGCAGAACCGAGCAGAACCATGTAGAACCAAGCACCATGGAGCGCTATGTTAGGAGTCATGTAGAGGCCTGCCACGTTTGAGGGCTCACCGTGTAGGGAGTTCGCAATGTATATATTGTAAATAAACCCTCTTCAAGTCTCTCTTCCTCCTGCCTCGACAACTTCATCCCGGACCCCCGGTGTCTGGAAACCCCGGTCGCAACAAGGCTCTTTAACGCTTATTTTAAAAGCACAACGCTTTGTTTCTTAAAACTTCGGCCGCTTGTCTCCGCGGCGAGTGCTACGCAATGGTGTAGTACTGCTCTGCGCCTGTATATGATTAGTGATCATCCACCCTTGAAAAGCATGCTAGCTTTCACAACTATTTTAAGGACCCAAAGCTAAGGAATAAGTCGATGGTCATACCCAGAAAGGGCACTTTCTCTCTTTGATCGACCGTGTGTGGCAAGCACTTCCCTGACAGTGACTTTTGCTACATGCACACTTCGTTCAACTTTTCGGTAAGCTTGCAACCGCGTTGCAACTACCAGTACTAACGCCATACATTGCACGCAGGCTACAGGCTACAGGTGACTTACAACGGGTGAGGTGCCGTGCGAAACCCTACCGCGAAGGCCCGTAGACAGGGAACCGATGATTCGGACTGTGAATCGCCTCGTATAAGCGCGCCTCCAGAGCACAGCTGAGAGGCGCAGCACGTCCGAGACAGCACATCGGAGCACATCCGAACTAATTAGTATCACACGGCGGAAACTGCAGACGACGAGCGAGAACACTTACACATATAGTTTCACTTTTTTTTTCAGCAATGCGGTCGGCGGCATTGGTGTGCTCGTCGGCCATCTGGGAGGTTTCTTAGCACTGTCGTTTAGGCTGCAACAAAAACAAGCTCATAATTGCACTCGAGAACATTCATTGTCGGCGTTAGTTGACCTTGTCTGTTCGCTTGACATTGTTCCTGCGCGAAGCAGACGATCCGCGCACAGGAGCAGTGGCTGCTGCAGCGCGGTTGAGAGTGGAGTCCACAAACTGACGTCACACGTGAGAGGTCACGACTGTAAGATCTCGAGGCCAACAGCCACTATTTCATCATAGCTAGTTTGTAGGTTCGTGGCCGTGCTAATGACTGTCTTGCAGAATATCTCACTTCGAAAAAATCATGTATAGCTAACCGTAGTTCCTACCCAAGAACACTGGAGGAAGCCGTAACGCAGTAGCTATTTTGCATGCAAGCTCCCTGCAATGTACGTTTCGCATGCTCGTCAGGGAAATGGTATTTCGAGCGTCACTTCCTCAAGAACCAGCTCAAAACAAGCGCAACGTCTTTTACCAGATGAGCAGCGTCTCATCGCCACCATTGAAGAACACAGGACTCTTGAACAGCTGCGTTCATACGACAAGTGGCGGAGACAACAGAGATGACAACGTGCACAATGGCGTCGTGCGCGTGCCATGGAGAACATAGTGTCCAAGAGATTCAGTGCGATCGCAAATGCAGCAGCCTTGCGATCGCAAGGCTGCCACAGTTCATGCAGTGTCTACCATAGTTCATAAAGCAGTCGTGAGTGTCGTTGTGAAGATTATGGCGATGTACATTCAACTTGCCTCGTGTCGATTTTTTTTTCGTTCGTGAAAGAAGTAGCGGTGCAATATAACTCATAGTCCGTCAATACGTATTTGCCTAATAATTTGGTACAGCCCGTGTGAATGTCGTGTAGTTAGCCTTGTCAATATGTGTCGCAGTCGGTAGCCATTATAGGTGTCATTTACAGCTTTGCATTCCAACTCCATTCACAACGTGCATTAGAGACTAATCTTTTTTTTGGTATTTGTAGTAAACATTATCAAGGTAGGGAAAATCAAAATATAATGGCTTCGAGGTACAATTTTTGACTGCAGCAAGACTGAAATTTCGAAGAACAATACAAGTGTTTTTTTCTACTTTTCTGGAAAATTACTTGCCATATGTAGCAACGAACACCAAACCTTTCAAGACAGTTAGCCCAGACCACCTAGTGATGTAGAAATCACACCCACATTCTTTATTGCTTTTTTGTTATGTGTGTGTGTGGGGGGGGGGGGGTAACTGCTTATTTGAAGGGTTAGTGATTATCGAAACGTACTGCGTATCTTTTTGTATATTCAGAACTCAGAGGAACGTGGTCCCTTTGAAAGGACCTGGAATATTTTCTGAAACGAGTGTGGTTGACAGAAAAAAAATGCTGAGATCTTATATAGCGAAATCATTATTGCACGCCCTATAAGGTCCGCGGACTCTGGGTTGAATTTGAAGTTTTGGGTCCTCAAAAGGGCAACTAAATCTATGTTTTTGCTCTTCTCGCTCTACAGAGTGCTGCCGACACGGCTGGTTAATGAAAACGCCCCCCTCTGGCTTAGCGGCGAAACGATAATCCACGAATACATCAATGATCAACGACGGTCATTTGCTCAGTTCGCACTGATATACACTAAAATTTAAATGGCTTTCGGTAAGGCTTGAACTCCAGGGCTGATGAAACGAGCTATCGTCTTAGCTTTCGGCCTGTTATCGCATCCTGCTCGCCAGTGACCGTTTGCCACGAAGTGCGATGTGAGCAGGCCCGCCAGTCCCTGTACCAGCCCTACCGAAAAGATTATGTAGGCTTGCTCTAAATTGGGGTGCTAGTGAAAAAATGCCCATCCGCAACTTATGAACTGTGAGTGAGTGAGTGAGTGAACATTTATTTTACTATCGAAACTAGTAATCTCTCATCACTGTAACGTTTTTCTAGTGCAGACTGACATACGGACAAAGAGAGGGAACGACACCAGCGCTACTATCAACTGAAGGCTTTACTCAGCAGAGGAAAACATATATACCGATGCTGTCACCCGCTGCCCACGCACACCATCATAGGTGCTATTTCCGGAGCTGTCATGCCATTTTTTAAAGCGATAATTTTTTTGGAAATTGTTACTGACGGGTGACTGTTACAAGATGACTGCCTGATGTGGATGTGATATGCCTGTGCGATCTCTCATATGGTGCTGTTATGGTGCCTAAACAGAGTGACTTTATTCGAAAAGCGTGCATCGCATCCACAGTGCACACAATGCATCGCCAAATGCTTTAGCAGCCTGCCCTTCAAACGAGTCATGTCTGAAAAAAAAAGTGAGTAGAAGCAGATATGGCGCGATAGCTCCACACATTGCACCTATACGACAGTGCGCATGCACAGTGGGTGACAGCGTAGGTATGTATGTATTCATTTGCTGAATAACGCCTTCAGTTGATAGTAGCGCTGGTGCTATTCTCTATTTTTGCCCGTTTGTCAGTGTGCGATAAGAAATAAGAAAAAGTTATCATGCAGTCATACCAACTAGCTCGTCTTGCAGTAATACTCCGGTAATCTCTCTCTCTCTTTATGCAAGGAAAACTTTCTATATTATGATGTGGGCTATATACCAGTTCAGGTGAACTCCCCACCTCCGTATCCGATTAAGTATGTGCCAGCTATTGGCGTTTCAGATGAGCGTTTCAGGCATGCTTATTTATTTTTTTCTGATGAAAAAAAACTGTATCTTTTCATTTCTCTCTAAGAACGCTATGGTGACGCAGAAAATTGAACGCCATAGCTTAGTTTTGTTTCTGCGGTGCGAGCGATGACTTGCAACTTAATTTATTCACATCTACCAACTTGATAATAAGAAAAAAAGGACTTAGTCTCGAATAAAAAAAACATCAACAAAGGATTCGCTCAAGCTGTCGCCATAATCAGGCCTCGATCTGAAGTGGCAGGTGCCCGAGAGACAGGCAAACAAAGTGGCACCGGTCACTATAGCGACCTGCAAAAAGTGTGTTCACGCCCGGCTGTCCACAACAAGGCAGCGCGTCGCCCTCTACTTGCGCTCCAACGACACCCTCCACTCCTTCCCTGGGCAGTGAGTAAAACAAGTGCGAAGATACACGAAGGACTAAGGATGGAGTCCGTGAGCAGCATCGTCCCTGTCTCGGCGCCGTGTGTGCGCTTGTGCGGTCAAAATCCCCCAAGGCGAGCAGGCCCTCCTGTGAATCTAGTTCCAAGGGCCCGCTGAAATTCAATCTTTCCCGAGGCTCTGCGGGGTTGAGAGAGGGCGCGCAAATTGCGACTTGTAATCCGGTTAACGGATCTGGACCTCCCGTTGTTTGTCCTGCTCGGCGCAACCTGCTGCCACCGGCGGGCTGCGCATTTCGCCGGGCTGCCCTCTTCTCTGCGTCAACGTCGATACACGCGATGAGTCAAAGCCGTCACGACGGCATGCTCCCGCTGCAGACGCTTACCCTGCTTTCCCGTGCGGTTCATCGCGAGAGCTGGGCCCCGCAAAAAAACGATTGCAGTGTGTAAACAGCGTTGTTTATGAAGACGTGGCCTATACGAGCTTTCGTCGCACTTGGGTCGCGTGAGTCGGCCCAAGTCGGCGCTTTCACGGCACAGTGAAACGTCTCGGGCGATGGCCGCACCAGCTACGCGTACACGCGATGTCCGGAACAAACCTGGCCTATACGGAGGAGCCTTGCAGGCGACAAGGTCTTTTCAAACTCGTATAGTTGTTGTGAATGTGGCAACAAGAAATGATCATTCAAAATCATATGCTGGTTTTAGGAAGTCTAACCGAACAATTATTATTATCACATTATAATTTCACATCGTTAAGTCGACCTAAAGGAACTTCGACAGGGAAGCTATAAATCAATTTAGGTGGACAAATTATTTCAGATTCCTATTCTCATTCATTTCTCCACGGTACATTTTTTTCTTGAATCAGGACACGCAGGTCAAAGCGCACTCAAGCACTGACATTTGAGCAGAGCATAGTGGGTGTCAAAGAATTACATTACGTCACTGTTTTTCGCAACTGTTATTCGGCTCGTAGATTATGTTGAACCAAAATTCAAGATATTATTGCGACGAATGAGTGTATTTGTATTGAAATCGGCTGCGGAGTTGCACACCATAGAAAAAGAGCCGGGCACACAGATGGAGAGTAGAAAATGAAAACAAACAAAAACACTTACCAACTAGCTCAAGATTGTGTCATTCCAGCGATAGCATGTTAGCCAGCCTAACGCAAAAATGTGCTTACCCTCTTCCATTGTTTTTATCACACGACAACTGAATTATAGGCGACATTGTTTCGCAACAGCGCTGCTGCTATTATAAAGGTACGCTTCAACGTTGTGGCACTGTTATGTATGGCAGTGATAGCGATTTGAGAAAATGGCCTGTCAACCGCTTGCTGGAGTGAGAACACACTTCATCACACACAAAAAAGCTACACGTCTCCATTGCCCTCGAGCTAAAGCTGCCGAAGTACGCGTATCGCATTACAAATTGACTGTTCCAGTTGGTAATTGTGTACGGTAGTCCCTTTAGCCGTACAGCTTTGACAAGTGGAGTATATTTCTTTAGTGAAACGTAAATTTTGAGGTCAGAAGAGGACGAGAATGTGTGTGGTGCGTGGTGGCGCCACTCGTGAGGGAGCGCGAAGGGGAAGATTATTGGAAAACTTATAAGAAGCCAGGTGGGTCGAGGCAGTCGAGCAGGAAAAGAGAACGAGTGCTGCGGTGGCTACCGGTCTGTTGAGGCGCGAAACTTTCCACGAGTGAACCCAAGGCGAACCTGGACGACGAGTGACGTCGGGCGACGACGGTGCAAGCGTCACCGTCGAGACCCACGAGCGAGTT
The DNA here is from genome assembly GCA_013436015.1 of Rhipicephalus annulatus. Lineage (NCBI taxonomy): Eukaryota > Metazoa > Arthropoda > Arachnida > Ixodida > Ixodidae > Rhipicephalus > Rhipicephalus annulatus. The sequence goes on along the minus strand of WOVY01014635.1, from coordinate 259,786 downwards.
GGCGACTCCGGGAGCCACCGAGCCAGACAAGTTGTGCCTGTGGGACGTGCCTACCGGTGTTCCAGGCGTGGCCAAGCATGCGTCTGGCCAGCTATCCTGCACCGAAGCGGCCGTCCCAGCGATTGTCGTGATGGGACATCCACACCGTAGCATCACACTCTCACGGCGACACGTCGGACCATCTCGTTGACAGCGACGTGTGAGTGGCTCACGTGCTAAATAACTCCGCTGTGTCAGGGCCGCGGGAACCGTGTACTATAGTCCGTAGAAGTGTAGGAATAATTGTGCCCCAAGAGATTTTGAGGTCATTTATGTCATTGTATATCTTCCATATGCCTGTGTCCAAGTCGCATGAACGTGCTGTCGTTGTTTACGTCTCATCTCTTGTCATTTGAGCACCCTGGCCCAAGCGAACCTGTCACAATTGGCGAGCCTTCCAGGATTGGCTAATTACATCGGTACCCAATGCTCAAACACAGGGGTGAGGACTGGATAACGACAACGTTGTCAATGTGGGAAAAGATGTAGGACTGAAGGATGCGGAATTGAGGGCATGGGTGGAGCAAGAGCGTATACGAATATCCGATGAGTGTGCCGAAGAGTGAAACGCTCTGAAAGAGGAAATGGCATCCAAGCAGCAGTTGATTGAACAGGAACGTCAGGCAGCTCGCCAGAAAGCGGAGCAGCAACAAAATCTGCTAGAACAAGAGATGAAGGTGCCTGAGCTGAAGCATCGGCTTCAAGAAATGGCCGCTAGTCCGCAGACAGCCCACGACATAAATGCTGTGAGCATGAATGCGTCAGTTGCGTCATACGTGTAGTCCCCACAAGCTAATACTTCCTTTCAGTTACAAAAAGGACGACCTACACGCATACCTACAACGCTTTGAACGTGTCGCCACCTGTAAGAAGCAAAGCAGTAAACCTTCCTACTCATAACCAAGAAAATAAACTTAATCTAGTATTATCAAGATAATCTATATACTTTTGAAAAGCGGTGGGGTCAGGGTCAGATTACCTACTTCATCCAATAAAGTTTCCTTCAAGAGAAATATCATATACTGTCAAGAAGCACCCTATATAACGGCCCCATGCTGGATTTCGATGCCAATTGTTAGATGACTAAGGGGCCGATAATGATACGTCTCGGGTTGCTTCTCGAGTCGAGCTACCGTGCGTAATAGCAGCGAAACGTCGCTTGGAGTTAAATGCATATTGACAGAGTCAGCATTTACCCCTGCGTATACGTTCTGCATAGAGGTCCGACAATGCAGCCTGTGATCACTGTGGCAATGAACAAGCAACAGTGCCTAGATTTTTGCGATTGGCCGCAGTACAAGGCACGGAGACTGTTCTTTTGCGAGATCAACAGGCTCGACAGCCGACCTCTGTCGAAAGAAAGAATTTTACGCCATCGGCGTGGCTTAGCGTCGCATAAGAAGGCAGCTTATGAGCTACTGAGCTTTTTGTGATCCACCTGCCTTTCTGACGATTGTAATTGAAACGTCTTCTTACGAGCTTTCTTTCGTTTTCTATATTACTATTTTACTAATTGTGTAGGTGTGCAGGTTTTATTTTTCTCCCCCAATCCATATTTTCTCACCCTAGAGCAAGGTAAGTAACCGCATTCTAATAATTGCTTCACCTTCCTGCCACCAACTTCATACAACGCTTTCTTTCTTGTACGGTTAGCTACAAACGACGTTTTGCGACACACACTTATTGTCGAGTCCGAGGGGATTTCTTGGCCACGTTCTCTGACACATGGTGTTCTGCGTTCTACTCGAAATTCTACAGGACCTAACATTAGTTCTCTACCATATCCCTGATTGGGTCTGATAAAAAAAAGCGATCTAGAGAACGCTTTGCTGTCACGTAACGTGCAGTAAATAAATGTGGACGCTTGTGTACTCACTCTTGAACAAAAATAGCAATAAAAACGAGCTTCCGGTGACTGGTTCTCGAATGGCTTTCTTTTGTTTGAGTGCTTGTTTGTCGTTCCAGATATCCGAAAAGGAAAAAGCGGACACATAAAGTCTACCATTTTACAACAGCACGAGAATCGCGCGGATGTCATGGTAGTCTTATATCTAAAGAACAGACAAGCCGGAATGAGCAAAAAAAAACACACACACACTAAAACAATGTCACTGCACACCATGACAAGCATTGTGCGCGATTGGCACGCTGGCTGGAAGGTCACGCCGGACAAGTGTACTATTTTGTCCGTTCCCTATAAGATCCTTCCTTTATCTCATTGCTGTCTACTCCGCACTCTCTCCTGCGCATCATCGATTTGCTACCAAAACTCTCGCAGCCAACGAGTCACAGCAATGTCGGATAACGAGGTTAGCAGCGGGAAAGGAATAAAGCAGAGTGAGCCGGTCGAAAGTAGCGGCAACTAAAGAGTGTAGAGGGTGGTGCATACACGAAAGACGGATCAAAAAAAAAAGAGAGAGAGAAAGAGAGAGAAGTGAAAGCATAGGAGAAGAGCGGTATATATGTGTCCGAATCGGAGTATAAATCCGCGGAAAACAGGCAGCGATCCGTTTGGCCAGAGCAGAACACGGATCGTAATTCTCACCCGCAATTTCCGAGGGCTCCCAGGGCCGACCTTTTGAGTCAGCCACGAGGGGGCGTCGCGGTGGGCATGGCCGCTGCTTTTGCTGTCAGAGACAACAAACCGTCCGGCGCGCGATATCAGCCCGATGGGCTCTTAAGCGGCTGGCCGACGAGCGTGGACGTAAAGGAGGAGGGGGTAGCTAAGGGAACCTGCACCACTTTCTTTCTGGGATCCGGCACTGGCTTTTATTAAATAGGCCTAGCGGGCGAGTGCGTGTACCTTCGGAGCGATGGGGGCTGCTCGCAAAGAAGGATTTCGGAATTCGGCGCCTGGCGCTTGAAGGTGCGCTCGCCAACCGGGCTGCCGCCGCGGCAATCGGGGCCAGGCCCGAGCGGCGCTGTATAATTTATACCGGGGCTAAAAGCTCGAGTCCGGCGCGGGCCGCGCGTGCCACAGGGGCTAAACGACCCGCTCAAACCTCCGACAGGGAACCTGCGCGCCCGAGGGAAGCCCCGCGCGGTGTTCCGAAGAGGGGCGCCATTGCAAGACAAATGGCCCACCAAATTGGATTTGTGTGCGCTTCGGGTCGGGCCGGGCTATGACTTCCGGCCGCGATTATTGTGTGTGTGCAACACTCTCTCTCTCGAATGCACGCACGAGGTGCACGCGCAACTACCTACGCGGGGAGAGCGAGATGCTTGCTAGACCCTTTCCCTCTACGCTCACACACACGCGTAAGCGCTTTCTTTGCAATTGTTCAGGGAGCGGGTGGAGAGAGGGGCACATGCGAACCCCGGTTTTTAAAGTGGAATGCCTCCTCCTAGAAGTGGGTGGCCGGGTGGGGTGTCGCGAGAAGCCCGCGCGCCGCAGGGGCGGTTTAAAACGGAGTCCGCGTGTCAGGGGCGACAGGACGCGACAGTAAAAGGATGGTCGATGACTTCAGCCACGGCAGGCTGGCAGAATCAGAGTCGCTTCCCCTTCGGATGCGCCTCTGGGTTAGCCCGTAACGCGGTCTGGCGAGCGCTCACAGCGGCAAGTGAGGGAGACACCAAGCGCACTTTTCCGGACCTTAATTGGTCACTGAATTCTTAATGGCCGACCCCCACCTACGTTGGTGAGCGCTATTGTCTCTGCGAGCGTCGCGCGACGCTGTCCTGACGCGGCCTACAGCAAGAGGGTCGCGCCGAGAAAACGGGCGAGACGTCTGATCAAATTTTAAAGCCGGCCGCCCTCCCGCCCTGCTCTCTCTGTGGCCGCGAGTTTTTCCCCCGAGGTCCCTCTCTCGGACGGATGTGCGCGCGCGCACACACACAATCGGATTTCCCTACAATTTGCAGCCGCTTTTGTTTTCCCCCGGGTTCATCACGCGTGCTCTCTGCGGCTCTTGTCGCGCGCGCCGCAGTTGCCTTCGCTCCCCTCGTTCTCCTCCAGCCAGTGGCGAAACCAGCGCGCGCGGGAATTCAGTCCCGCTCCTTGCCAGAGTCGCCGTCCGAAGGGAAGCACAGCGCGATGTTTGCCTCTCATTGAGTCCGTCTTCTGCGGCTCGTTTCTGCACCGAAGGCTGCACTACCCATCTTGAGAGATTCCTTCTCTTTTCCATTGTATTTCTTTTTTTTTTCGTTGAGCGGGGTGTGCCGCTTCGCGGATTGCAAGAAATGAATGCTGCTCGTCCCTCACGCGACCGCTTGCGTTGTAGCGGTGCCCGTCTGGTGACGTCATAATTTGTTTATATTTGCTCCCTGGGATGAAGAACCACGCCTACTTGTGCACACTCTGAGCTGCCTTTTGCATCTTTTTCTTCTACGTTCCTCATTTTCCTGATTTTGTTTTCTTTTTTTGCGACTTCATTTATTGCAGCCTACCCCTTAAACAAATGACACAGAATGTAGTATCACAGCAAACATCATCACACCAACGCAGTGAAAAAATGACTGTAGCCAATGAAGGCGCATTCTGTTCAGCTGCATATTTTCTTACTTTTGCGAGACGTCACGCAAGTAGCTGAAAGAAATATAATGAGTGTACGGGATAAGCTGATTAACACTTTAGCAAGTGGCAAATAGCGCGAAAGACTGCACGAGATATACATATTAAAGACGACACTAAGTGCTGTTTCGTGTCATCCAACGCTTGTCGCTCACATTTTGTAGCACCCCTTGCTACTTTACACCCTCAATGATATTTTTATTGAATAAATTTCAGACAATACAGGAGGAAAATGTGTAAGCAGGAGTGTCATTGGTGTGGTATTAATTCATGTGCCCACTTAACTGTGGCGGTAGGTGGAGATGATTGTGGTTACCCACTTTCGTTGCTGCCATTTGTTTAAAATCATGAAGTTAGCTTCAGATTCAGAGTCAACTATGGTGAAATCTATTTTCTTCCGTATCACGTATCACCCATTTCCAAAATACAGACGTTTTCAGCAAAGTCAAAGTACAAATGCTACGAAACATTATCTAGAGTTTTCTATCAGCTGCGTGTAAATTTCAGCGCTGATCTCCCGTAAGGAGCTTGATTCGGGAGTATAAAAAATAAAATCTATTTTTTCTATAAACTTTGCGAGTGAAAGGTATGTTTGGCTGTTTTCGCATGCACGCAGTGTTTTATTGCAGTTAGGTTTTATTGCAAAGCTGAGTGAAACAATGCAAAGTCAGAGATCAGTGTTGAATTTAGAGGCTGCTTTGCACCGGACTACTTTACGGCCATGTCTGGCAACAAAAAATTGTTGCTTCAAAGGCTATTTTGTGACTACTTTAAACGTCTGATTTTTGTGCATTCAGTAATATTAGCAAATCAAACACAATATCTCAACAGCGTTCTCTCATATCAGCCCATGCGTGCATGCGTCCTCACCAACCAGCCGGCTGGTGCGCACCGAGGCATCCTAACGAAAGACACAGGGCGCCTGCAAATAGCAGGCGGCGAAGTTACTGCATGAATGCTGTCAAACATGTAACTAGCCCGCTACTCATTCTGCCCGCTATCTATACTGATTCCGCGTGCCAGTTTCAAGTTCTGATGTGCAGCGCGTATACTCGTGTGAACATGACAAAAACATGGATCCGCGACAAAACAAAACTGGTCTGTTCACCTAAACATGATGGGAGTCTGTGAAGCTGGACGGGCATTATGTAAGTTTTGCTAATCAACTTCCATCTACCACTGCAAAGAAAAACTGCTTCAACGTTTAATGTTCTCATTGACTCGTTTGTAGGAATGTTTCTGAATGAACATATTAGTACGGCCGATATCGAGCTCCGATATCGAGCTCTGAATGGTATCTTTGCAACGCAAAAGTAAATGAATCATTTTACGGGTACGTGAGCAACATGAAAATAATTGAACGGATATGCCGTGATCCTTGATGTCCAGAAAATTTTTGTATGTGAGGAAACATGCGCGATAATTACCTTTGCTACAAAACAACAAGCATGTCTGTGGAGGTGCAAGCCGCTTCAATGATAAATAGCCACTGGCACCTATATAGCTGCCTAGTAGTGATTTAATTTGTTATTCAACCATGCTGCAGCGCACTCCAAAGTATTATGCAGCAATTTGAAAGAGAACGGCAACATGAGTGCCAGGCCGAACACGCAAAAAGTGCCGGCATTGACGAGAACGCCAGCACGGCATCACGGCGTCTCGAACCGGAAGTTGGTGCAGACCAGCGCTGTAGCCCACAATCCATTGCGTGAGCCGTTTTCTTATCCACCTACGGTGCTGACTACTTATTTAATCCTACGTTCAAATACCTGATGATGCCGTGCCATCCGTGCATGTAAAAATACAATGCTCGCTTGTCAAAACGTTGCAAATGCCCCTTGATCGTGGCGCTTCGGCACTGCATTGTGGCCGCCGATCGCGAGTTCCGCTGCCACTGGAACAAAATTTGCGCTTTCGGGCCGCCACCCTGAAATGTCCCTCGTTTGCTACGCCGAGAAACGCGCCGACACCCGCGCCGCCTATCGCGCGCCCCGACGAGGCTTTCCCCCCATATGGAATCCGTTGAAACGATGTGCGCCACTTTTGCGAGCCCATCATCGCGGGCGCCTTTTTGCGCGCCACCCTTGGTCGCGATCTCTCATTCCGCGGGCGCTATCTAGGAGAGTACCACCACCGCTGCTGGCCGACCGATTCACGGACGGCGGCTGCGAATGAACCAGTCATTGCACGGCTTCTCCCTGGGCGCTCCGGACGACTCTTCTTTTCAGCGCTCGTCGGTCGGGAATAGCTTTGCCGCCGCCGCCGCGATCAAGACAGGCACTGCGAAGCGGGCGCCTCCGTGGCTGCATCCAGCGGGCCTGGTAGGGTGCACCGTTTTTTTTTTTTATCTCGTCTTCAACGCTCTCCTTTCTCATTCAGTTCCACAAGCCCGACGGGATTTTTGTTCTCCTCGCTCGTTTCCAGCGTAGTGCACTGCGAGATGTGAAACCGCCTTTGGATGGGACGAGAAGGCAGCGAGCTAGAATGCTCTGACGCGCTGCTGCAGAGGCGTGCACTGGCTGCTGCCCTCTCCTTTTTCTCTCTCTCACTTTCTGTATCTCGGGCCTTTCACTCACTCTTCTTCCCCTTTTTTCTTCTCATCCTTCCCGCCACCGACGAAAGCGAGGTTCGCCGTATTCTACAGTTGAACGCGGGCGTGCGAATATACGCACAGAGGGCGCCTGAATATGATTGTCTCGCGCCCGCTGCTCATCTCGCACAGTGCTAGGGGATTCTATACCCGGCTCGCTCGACCCTCATCTTTATTCGCACGGTGGCAGTAGATTGCTTTCTACAGCTTTCTCGAGCGAGCCGGCAGAAATGAGAAGAATCCGGGAAATACGAAAAGCTGTCGAGGATGGCGAGAAAAGCTTCCGTTCCGCCAGCGCCCTCCGCTTTTTTTTTCTTCCTCCTCCTTTTCATTATTTCTAACGGACGCGCCATTTTTGTTATTTCAAGCATGATATCCTTCTCAGAAGAAAGATTCCTGTCACAGCAGAAGAGACAGGATCGTATACGGCTAATGCTCGCGGGTTAAAGTGGCGACTGCAGGGCGCCAGAACTTTTTTTTTTATTGCTGTAATGTGCACATGGCTGTCAAGTTCCTCTGATAGGATGATACAAACTGCTCACTGCGAATCTCTATGCAAACTGTTACGACAGTTGACATCACCGGAACTTTCCAATAGCAACAAAAAGAACGCTTTGCGAGGGACGTCGACCCGAGAACTTCGAAGTGCAAGGATACTCGGAATAAATGTCAGCGCAACCTAAACAAAAACAAAAAAGAAACGCAAAAATAAACAAACGAAGCGAGGCACAACACAGTGGTGTTTAGCCGGACAAGAAACGGGAGGGTTAAAAAAAAAGGCGCAGTGAATGCACCAGTTATGGTCACAGAAAAATGACAAAGACGATAACGAAACTATACGATGACACAACGAGAGCAACAGCGAGGAAACTACTACAATTGCGTGCTAACATTGATGATAAAACTTTAATTAAGCGGTGAGTTATGGCGTTCTGGAAATGCACCCTCAGTTACCAGGTACGACCAGTAAGTATTTAGGCGGAGGAACATTATTATAACCTTTACCACATGGGGGTCTCAAACGTGCTCCCAAAACAAGTATGCTTGCCTTTCGACATTCATCAACAATGTTGGATAGGGCTGGCACCGAATGCACTAACAGCAATGAGATCTTAATACTGCTAGGAACAATGTTTGTCCATCATGGTAGAATCGTAATTAGGATCGCGGATAATATTAGCGACAATTCCATCAGAGTTTAAGATAAAAAAAAATATTGAACAGGGCATGTCAATAGAGCCAGTGTTTTCACCAGTTCTCTTCAAGGCAGGGACTGCCTATTTTAGTGCTTGTATGTGTGTGCTTGCACGTACACGTGCGCTAAGCCTGCCTTAGCGCACGTAAGTGTGTAAGCATACACATACAAGCTCTACAGGGTAAGCAGTCACCACCTTGAAGAGGACAATACCACTAGTCAAAATTCTGTGTCTAACAACATGCCCGTTTCAATAATTTTTTTTATCTCTCTTCAAGTCTCCACCTTCTCCTGAACCTCGGCCTTTTTATTGCGATAGTAAGTATATGGAGACTCTTAGCTCTATTTTGCCGTCGGCGTCGACGTGTGCGTCACCGTCACTCACCATATATGTGTATATACCTATATATAAGAAAACGCGAAAATGAAAAGTTTCCAGAGAAAGACTCCGGCGCGCGGATTAGAACGTGGGACCTCTTATACGTGAGTGCGATGATTTTTTTTTTTTTGAAGAGTACCCGCAACGTCATCTTAGGTATTATTGCGGGGGCACAGTGCCTCATAGAATGAATCCACAGTCTTGCGGCCAACTAAATCAGCTGGTAACATATTCCATTCCACAATGGCTTGCGAAAAAAAAAAGAATGAATCCATTCTGAGGTTGTATGACCGTGCTTTAAATTTATGGTCATGGCAAGAGCATTTATAATGCGCTGGTTTTAAATATTAGAAAATATTAATGCCTGTTTTATTCTTGTAGATTGAATAATATAGTTTCAATCTTAGATTACGTCTTCCATCTTGTAAGTAAAACCAATTAAGTTCTCTTTTCATACATTGAGAGCTTTTAGATCGGTAATATTTCCCGAGACAAAACCTTGCTGATATGGACTGAATGCGCTCTAGTGCATGAATGTGTACTTTGTGAAACAGATCCCACACAGGACAGGCGTATTCCAGTATTGGTCTGACATAGGCTTAATATGTGGCCTGTTTAATCTCCTTGGTTGCATGTTTAAGATTTCTTTGTAAAGAGCCTAGGGCTTTTCCAGCTCTGTTGAGAATACTGGCAATGTGTTCAGACCATCCATCCTCCATCCTCAGAAACTGTGACACCCAAGCACTTGTATTTGTGTTCTTTTCTAATAACTTCATTGTTTAAAATGTAAAGATTTGTAAATTTATTGACCCTTTTGGTGAAACTGACGTGAACGCATTTATTATTGTTTAGTACCATATCGTTGTTTTTACACCATACCTCCACGTGATTAAGGTCATCCTGAAGCTGGGTGGAATCTGTTTGGTCAGTCAGTTCAGTACACCACACACAGTCGTCAGCAAACATTCTAATACGACACTTAATTATATCCGAAATGTCATTAATAAACATAGGAAAGAGTAGCGGACCGAGTACGGAACCCTGAGATACCCCTGATGTCACCGAAACTAAACATGAACATGATCTACCTAGTACAACCTTCTGTTTTCTTGAATTTAAATAGTCCGCAATTCATTGGCAAATGATTTGATGAATGTTCAAGTTCTGCAGTTTTTGAATCACAATCGAGTGTAATACTGTATTGATGGCCTTTCATAAGTCCAAAAATAAGCAATCAATCTGTCCTCAATTACCTAAAACTCATGCTATATCATCATAGAATTCAATTAATTGGGTTGTACATGAAAAACCCTGTCTAAATCCGCGTTGTTTAGGATTTTAAAAATTAGTTGAAGTCAAGTGATTCATTAAGGCAGAAAAAAAGAACATGTTCAAGTGATTTACAACAAATTGGCGTTGGAGAAATCGGTCTGTAATTTGATACACCTGATTTAGAACCACTTTCGAAAATAAGCACAACATTAGCTATATTCCAGTCATCAGGACGCTTGCCTTCACCGAGTGATTTTTTCTAAATAACATAAAGATGACAAGCTAGGGCCTCAGAGCGTTGTTTTAAAACTCTTGGTGATATGCCATCTGGGCCAGTTGCTTTACTTTCGTCAAAGCGCTGTAACAACTTCACTATGCCATTGAATGAAAGCTCTATCTCACCCACTGGCAAACATTGTTCTTCTTTATTTGCGACAATCATTTGTGTAGGAGGACGGAAAACCGATTTTTAAATGTTTTTGAAAAGTGCGGCTTAACCTCTATCCTCAGTTACAATCTCGTCACCGTAACGTAGATATGGTGGGCTAACCTTCTCATTACCACAAAGTCTCATATACTTCCAAAACCTCTTCATATTAGGAAAGTCAGTGGCCAAACTGAGGATGCCACTGATCCACGGAGGAAAACGTCCTTCAACGTTCGAACGGCAAGCCATTTATACCTACCACTTACCACTGGTTACAGGCATCTCGGGAAGAATAATCGTGTTTTCAGCATTAGCAGCAAGATGGCGCAATGAGCGCGCGTAGCCACATCGTCACGAAGCGGCGACGGGTGCTCTGATAGCCCACGCGTACTTTTTCCCGCGGAGAGGAGGGGGTGGACGCTCTCCCACGCACCCTTATCTCAGGGTGGGCAGGATCGGACGTCTTGGCTGGCGTTCGGCTTTCACCGGAATGATTCTGTTGTAATTACCGGGCGCACAAAGGTCACTGCAATCATGGCACAGTCTCCGTTTGCGAAAAGAACGCGCTTTTCAGACAAAGCAAAGTAACAAATGAGACGCTTATTCGCGTGCATCTACCTGATAGTACGTTTCGTGCGCCGTTTTTTTTTTATTTGCAACAGAATATAGGTCGGATGGTGCTGTCATCAGCCCTTCAACATAACAATGGCTTATGTGGTATGCACGGAGAGTTTCGTGTTACTATATCTAAGCTGTTTATCTCGGGGAAAAGTTAGTTGCAGTGTAGTGTTGGCATTTTGGGTGTGAAAACCATGTTGTACACCACATTCCTGAAGCGGTGTCTATATTTTGTTTCCAGAATATACGTTTGTTAACGCATATCTCGATTTTTTTCCGAGGGAAGTGCAGATAGCTCAGCCCCTTGGATAATAGTACGAGGTAAACTTTGGAACCGAGAAAAAATATCATTGTTGTACAGGTCAATGTCCCACCTCGAATAATATAAGGTATATATTAGGCACGCTCTCTGTGTTGCACCGGTTCTTTATAGTATTTCTGTGGCGGCTGTACAAGGACAAAGTTTCAAACCTGACAAGAAAGTTTGTCTTGCAGTTTTGTATGTATAGTAAATGATTTACGGTTTTGTCGATATTTTACGGGCTTGTGGGAAGCGAATCGCCACGATATGAGAATAATTTAGAATCGCGCCGCACATAGGCTACATGTCTTCCTCATTAAATCTCTGTAGGTATTATTTTGAATTAGAAGCTGCAATATTGTAAGACTCTCCTCTTCCCGCTTACAAATTTTTTTTTCGAAATGCCCAGAAAGTACATCTTCAAGTGTACAGCAGCCTGTGCGCCATTTTTCGCTTGCCACTGCCATGAAAAACTATATATAGCGCAAGTGAAATAAAATATAGAACACAGAAACGTACGTGACATTGTTCAATATTGCCGCGGATGCAAAACTACCTTTTGTAGATAATTCTGTTTAACGTGCTGGTTCCAGTAACACAAGACATATTTGATTTCTGTCTGTCATAACTATAAGTAAACCACAGGGGAAAAGAATTCGCCACAGTGATCGCAATTTGGCAGAACTATGGTATTTTGCAATCGGACAAGTAATAAATAAAATATTTATATTTTCAGTGAGGCACTTTCATTATTATGTCATCTTTCGAAATGTCATCCCTATTATCGCGTATACAGCGTAATCAGTGAAAAAAACAACAGTGTCACAACTCTCATATTTGTCAGTTAGGAAATTCCGCCTAAAGCTCAACAACATGCACGAATTAAGCAAGGTTCCCACGTAGGAGCTTCACTGTCAGCACTATCTGCGGGATAATCTATAGCTGTGCCCGAAGCTATACGAGTCCTTGAGCGTGATAGAGTCAATTGTTTGTTTGTTTGTTTGTTTGTTTGTTTGTTTAACCATAAAGTGATGATATCACAGCAGCACAAGGTGTACCTGTTGACAGATGGCACTACCTGTCGTGCCGTTTCACACTTTCAAGGTTCCGGAGGGGTGAGTTGAACATTCAGCCGCATCAATAAAGACTGTTCGGTAAACGCTGTTACAGAGGCACTACAGCATGGCTTTTAAACTGCTCGGGCCACAGGTGTTGTGGCCCGAGAATTCCCCACCGGAGCCATGACTACAACCGAAGAAAGAAAGAAAAAAAAGAGGCCCATGACAGCTTTGTTGAATGCTGACTTGTCCCGTATGTGGCTCCCTGGCTCTCTTTAAAAGGACGTGTGAACTATCTCTACATATTGTACTCTCCCCAGGAAGTAGTGCATCTCACTTTAAATATAGTTGTGGTGTCTCTTTAAAGAGAGCCATGAGCAAGACAACTGAACAAGTGACGCGTAATGAACTCAAGCCGAATCGCGAGTTGGCCGAGTTGGTGGATGTTCATCGTGGAATATTTTACAGCGCAACGGGTTATATGCGGACAGAGAAGGTACACAGCGCTGAACTCTCATCTGAAATTTATTTGGAAAAAAAGGAAATATATAGGAGACAATGAGTCATTAAAACTGTGCGCATGGGCACATGTGTTACCGCACAACACGCTTCATGTCTTGTCTAACAGGAAGTTATACTCTTCATCTTGAAGAGTAATAGATGAATGACTTATGCGCTTGTTATTGTATTTAATGAAAAAAGCTTCGGCTATCTCACGTCTGCGCTGATCCACATGTCTATATTTGATGGAAGTTTTCTACAAGTAGGGCACACATCCGCATGATCTACAATGCGCTGCCAAATGAGACGTCATTGCAGCACCTGATAGTGTCAGCTTATGATCTCGTAGGCGCAGGTTAATGCACCGGCCTGTTTGGCCTGTTGGACAAGGTAACGTCCTGTTGGACAAGACATGAAGCGTGTTGTGCTGTAACACATGCGCGCATGCGCACAGTTTTGATGACCTATTGTCTCCTATATATGTCCTTTCTTTTTCCAAATAAATTTCAGTTGAGACTTCAGCGCTTTGTCCCTACTCTGTCCGTATCTAACCCGTTGCGCTGTAAGATATTTCACAATAATGAACTCAACAAGCGCACTTCGTTCGAAAAACGTTCTCGCCGTGCTACGCCAGGAGCACCACTGGCGAGAGCAGCGCGTGGGCCACTCACCGGTGTGTATGTAGGTGTGCTTCTTCATGTCCGACTTCTGGTGGAAGCGCTTGCCGCAATACTCGCACGGGTAGGGCCGCGTGTCCGAGTGGATCAGCAGGTGCGTGGACAGCGTCGAGGAGCGCTTGAACGTCTTGCCGCACTGCTTGCACTCGAAAGTACGCTCAGACGTGTGCACGGCGCGGTGCTGGCTGAGGCTGACCTCGTGGCCGAACGTCTTGTTGCAGAGCTCGCAGGCGAAGGGCCGCTTTCCGCTGTGCGAGCGCCGCGCGTGCACTTCCAGTCCGTGAGCCGTGGAGAACATCTTGTCGCACTTCAGGCAGGAGTACACGTCTGACAGCGGGTGCTGGTGCAGGTGGTGCAAGTGGTGCAGGTGGTGGTGGTGCGCTGCCGACAGGAGGCCGGCCGCCGACAGCGACTGCGGGCTCAGCCGCGGACCCAGCTCCAGCCGGTTGCATGGTGACTGCACCAGACAGAACGGGTGCGAACTTTATAATAGAATTGTCGGGGTACAACTCCCCGAAAACCACGATATATTTTCATGGACGCCTTCATAGAGGGCTCCGGATCTTTCAGTCTTTTATTGTTCTTGTACATGCACCTAAGCGTAAGTGTATTGCCTCTAGCATTTCACCTCAATTCAAGGTATACGGTCACCGCGGCCGGAATGCCATCCCGCTACATTTGGGTCAGCACTTGAGCAGCGTAGCGAATAGACGACTGTGGCGTTTGTGTGCGAACTTCTCGCTCGTACGAAACAACGCACGCATGAGCGAAAGGCAAGTTTTGTTAGCTTTTTGACCCTTTAGATTTTGTGGCATCGTTGGCTGCGATAGAAAACTTGTAATTAAAAATGCGCGTTCGCCCTCTTTCTATGATACGCGATCAGCAGTCCCCGAAGTGAAAAGATTTTCGATTATACAAAAACTGTGCACGTGCGTAAGATTCTAAATTTTGTTTTCACATTTTAGGCATCTAAAGAAACCTAATGCGCAAGTACCAATGGATTTTCTAAAAAATTACAACGTGAAAACTCGTTTTTTTTTCTTTGCAAGCATTCACACTACCGAAACTGGCTTGTCCGAGTCTACAGGTTCCAGTTCATAAAATTTTATGTACTGCTGTTATCATATTTTGTTTATTAATTTGTAAACCATAGTACTTGTTTGTGACGGAGTAGGTGATGTACGAGCATATTGTGCAAAATGGTCTCAGAAGTTGTACTTCTTACTACATGAACAGCCGTACATTCCTTACATTCCTTCACAACACAGAAAAGAAAAACATTCGCAGTCTATTCTGATTAGCTATTTTTTATCAAAGTAAGTGCTGCCGCTACCACTACTGTGTCCCATGACTTAAGTTGTAGGCCGAGGCAGGAACTGGCAATAGGGTCAGTCATTGATAAAAGACAAAAACTCTTTGCAGCGTTAAGGCATGCACCAAGCACTGAAGATCGCAATCGGTGCGAAAACCAGACGACCTACTCGGCTGGCAAATCTGAAACGGCACCCTTTGTAAAAACCATTCAGTGTTCCACAGTGGTGTTCACGATACAGAACTACTGTGAACACCTACCCGGAACGGCGTTAACATTATGCAGTAGAAAAGTATAAGTTTTTGTGCGAAACAATAAGACAAAGTCATTTACGCGAGAACAAAGCATTACTGCTTTTTGTACGCTTCCCGAACTTTTAATGAGCATGTTCTTCACTCATGTACACTTTATTCTTGAAGAAAGTTTTTTCCTACAGGAATGTCTGACAGCCCAACATACGGCTGTTGTGTGGGCAGATGAACAAAATTCTGCATGCACCCTCACAGTTTTGAGGAGCAGCCAGTGAGTGCTTTGGACACTCGGCAGCCGCTCACTGGCAGACCGCAAGGTGTCAGGACAGTAGTCACAGTGTACATGTGCACTAACAGAATATTTAGTCCCCTTTTAAGGTTTACGGGTCACTGACGAATGCAGTGATCGTGATTTACGTCTCCTGCCTCAATCCACTTTCCCCAATTTTGTCTTTCATTAACCTATTTCTATGTCACTTGAGGTGGACCCTGTTCATACGTCTTGAATTTGTGGTGGAACGACTTATTATAGAATTCAATTGTCTCATAATCACTGTGCAGCGAAATTTTTCGACATCACGAAATATGCACAAAATAATCACACCACATACACGTCTTTTCTTTCCTCTATGGCACGCGGCAAGTTACATTGAGAAGGGAGTGGAGGAGGCGTGACCTAAATCATTAGCTTATGAATGCGAGCCAGTTGGTACGCACATACAAGTAAAGCAGCACAAAATAAAAAAATACACTGACAAATATACACAGGGAGGCTAGCACTAGTCTTGGGTCTACCTGAGCGATTTTATTTTTCTGCTGCTTTAAGTGTTAACCAAACTTTACGCTGTTGCGCGCCATGTCGTGGAGAATTTCCTCTTTTGTTTCTGTTACCACAATGACCGCTACGTCTGCTTCAGACTTGCGTAGCCCCAAAATGTAAAGCCCCCTCCCTCCCCTGAGCAGTGGTTCCTCTACATGGCGAGGCAGTTCCTTCAAAGATGGTATGCTGACGTGGCCTTCGCTTTTTGTCTAATCAGCCAATAACCTTCATGCTGCCTAGTCTGTCTGTCAAGGAAAAAAGCAAGCGATTGCTGGCTGCCTTCAGCACGCAATCGTCAAAACTCTCATGCGTGTAGTACAGTAATCTTTTGGACCACATGTTCACAGCAGCCCCTTACTAATGATGGCCCTACCGTGGTGGTCTAGTGGCTAAGGTACTTGGCTGCTGACTCACGGGTTCAAATCCCGGCTGCGGCTGCTGCAGGCTGCATTTCCGATGGAGGCGAGAACGTTGTAGACCCGTGTGCTCAGATTTGGGTGCACTTTAAAGAACCCTAGGTGGTCTAAATTTTCGGAGCCCTCCACTACAGCGTCTCTCAAAATCATATGGTGGTTTTGGGACGTTCAACCCCACATATCACTCAAATCAAATCAACCCTAACTAATGATGGGCAGCGTTTTATGTTTACGAAGTGTTGCAATCTTCATTAAATCCCCCCTTCCCCTAACCGAGTTGCAAGAATTGTTTTCGTTCGCAAGTGATCTTTTCCATTGGGAAGCCGTCTTCGGTAATCATACGTCTATAGTCTAAGCATTCGCAGATATATCCTCGTATAAACAGTTGGGATGTAAGAGTTAGTGCTGGAGGTTGGTGATTTACATCGTTTAACGGCCAGAACGAATCAACATGACAGACACCATAGTGCAAGCCTTAGAAGCCGCCAGATAAGTTTGACCATCTAGTGTTTTCTGAAGCGCACTGAAGTCGCAAAGTACAAGTCTCTACCGATTCGCCTTCATCTTAATTTCATTCGCCGCATCCAGACATCAAACCCACGTCTTTGTGAGCCAGCAGCAGAGAACCTTCGCCACTCGGCTACCGCGGTGGTGAGAAAAGAAAACAATGACTCCTACCATGGAGGATATTAGACCTGCTCCACCAGGATCTCTCGAGGAAGGACTTAGAGCTTGGCGGCCGGGGGTCTTGTTGGCCGCCTGGGACGGTGGCGTCGGCGGCGAGGAGGCCGCGCTGCCGAGACCCAGAGGACCCTGTGCGGGAGTTGACGTGGCGCTGGAGGCCGGCTGCAGACTCGGAGGCCCAGTGGGTGGCGGGGCAGGTGGGGGTGGCACGATTGCGTCGGCGAACAACCATGGCTTGACGGCGCCCACCCGCAAGTCGCATGTGAGTGAGCCCAGGGCAAAAGGCCGCAAATGGAGCGCCGACAGACCCTGTGCTGCAGCCGCAGCGCTGAACAGCTTGGATGATTCTGTAGCAGCTGCCCCAGACTTGCCTCCACCTGCAGAACCAATACAGACGCATCACAGCAATGTTGGTACGCAACGGGATACAGGCGCAAAAACGGCCCATGACGATCAAATTTTTGGTCAACTGTTTTTGCGATTCTACTTTCACATTATCAAATGTCACGCGCGTGAGTGTGCATTTGTAGAGGGACCATAAGCAGAATACGACTTTTCTTGTCTTAGTTAACTACCATTTCACTATACGAAATACATTACTTTTATCTAGAAAAGGCGTTCAGTAAGTGAGAAAACACTCAAAAACAAAACACTGTTCCCGCCTCTACATTGAAGCTCCCGCCCCAGCTCGCCTCGACGTCATAAATTATGAGGGCGTCTGCTGAGGCCTACGCAATAATTTAAGCTGATTTATCAGGTCGAAAAAGACGGGGCATTTAGAAAGACACACACACACACAGATATTTAGTAAGACACACACACACACACAGCGCTGTGTGTGTGTGTCTTACTAAATATCACACACACAGCGCTGTGTGTGTGTCTTTCTAAATGTCCCGCCTTTTTCGACCTGATAAATCAGTCTAAATAATCATGAACCAACTCGTCCAAGCAACAGTTTTAGCAATTTTTAGCAGTGAAAATTATGTAGTTTGTGTTATCCCGGACCCAATGTCTCACCATAGCAAGTTTCAAAAAAATTTCAAGCAACTAATGTTGCCAAAGTGTGCCAACGGGATTTTGAAAATCATGACATCACACTGACGTTGGTGTGCTTAAGTTTCCGCCCAAAATTAAAAATTAGACCTTCATCTTAATTTTTCTTCCATTAAATATGCTATGGTGGGAAATTAACGAAGATAGAGAATTCAAAGAATAGTTTGTCTTTTTAGAGTGGTTAATTGTTTCACCTGCAGATGTCCTTTGAGCGAAGCTTTGATAACTCAAACTCTGTAGCGGCGTTGAACGCAAGCGATGCAGCGCCGGAAAGCACGTAGAAAGGCGGCCCTGGAAGATGCACGACGATACCCTAATGACGACGATGATTAAAGACAGCGAAGTTGAGAAATTTCTTATTCTATGAACACATCTTTGACAAGCTTTCTCGATGACAAGCTTTCTCGATAGCCACAACGTTTTATCGCCCTGTTAGTATGGTTTCAGCCGGATAAAAGCGCTCAAACACTCTTTGAAGACTTTTCTGGTCAGTTGAATGCAGGTTTCGATAATCATAAAGTTGCGTATGCGCTACGTCTTGATTGCAGAAAGGCGTTTGATAGTGTCCATCATACCGTGTTTTTGAATAAACTTTTCTCATCAGGATTTAGAGGTGTGTTCTGGTGTTTACTGGATAATTTTCTACAAGACAATTGTCAACTACCATTAGTTGGGCAATATTGTAGCGCTTTTCAAGCCATCAATACCGAAGTTCCGCGGGGATCTAATCTTAGTTCATTGTTCAATATTTTTGTAAATGACCTGTATAATACGATACTGGTTGCTGTATATAATATGCGGATTACACAATGATCTTGACATCTGCCAACAACATCTATGAGGCAATTACTCTCCTGCAGTCAGCTGCCACTAAAGCCGTGGTTTCGAGACAACCTATCAACATAAATGTGTCTAAAATTAACTTATTCTTCTTTTACAATCCGTTGAAGAAAGCAATCATTGACTATTCTTTCATTTTCTATTGTTTTGATTGTCCGTCCTACTCTTGTGAACCATTGCAACATTCATCTGTTGGGAAGTACTTCGGCTTATACATTCATAGCGATCATTCTTGGAATAGACATCTCGCTTATATTTGCAAAAGACTTTGCGCTACGTCATGTTTGCTATATAAGATACTATATGCCGTTTTCAGTATGAAAGATGACAACACACTGTTACGAGCGCGCTGTGGACCACCGGCTGAAAGGCTCCCAGAGGCAGTACCCGGAGCCAGACTACCTGAAAGCTGCCGCACAACTTGCCTGCAGCAGCGTGTGGAACGTGTTTCGTGTTGTGTAGTGCTCTCGTCCCTTGCAGAGACACTGAGTGTGTCCGTCACGGTCACTGGGCGCGTCCACCAAAGACACTGGGTGTGTCCTTCGCAGACGCCAGAGGCGTCCGACGGAGACGCTGGACGTGTCTCAAAAGCAGTAGTGCACCCTCCTCCTCGAGGGCCTCGGCGCCTATAAAATACCGTCGCATATAGCGTCGGAGGCTTCCCCGTCCACGTTCTGTACATACGTTGTAAAAATAACCGTTTTATTTCCTTCTGGCTGAGTTTTGCCTTGGCCCTGCCTGCATGCTACCGGCTCGGCGTTGACCCTCGCGACAGGCTACCCAAGAAGACCGGTGAGGCCTCCGTCTTCGTAACAACACGCTCTATAGAGCGTGTTGTTACAAAGATCCTGTTACGAAGAGCCAACACGCTCTATAGAGCGTGTTGGTACTGTAGCCTATAGCCTACAGTACACTGCGTTATTCAATAACTATTTACGGATAATGTACTGTCTGATGGCACAACAGAATAGATAGTATACTACGTTCAATATTCTACGTGAATTCTCAGAGAGACATTTTCAAAATGTTGTTATTACCTAATTTTAATGATCCATTATTACAAACCATCGCCCTAAAATATTTTTGGCCCAATTAATTCCTGGTTTAATATGTCACTTCGCCTTCATTAAGGCACCAAGTTCGTTATTGGAGAACAGGGTGTTCAACAAGGTATGGAACTAGGACACGAGCACATGATGTTTGACATTATTTCAATGTACGGCCCCCCAGCACTTTTGGCATAAAAACAAAATACCAAATAAAGAAACTGCTACGGTGCATTTATCTATACGTGGAGTAATCGTTTAGTGTGCCACTGTCGTAACACATCGCTGTTTGTCTGTTTTTTGTTCGCTTTCAATTTTTGTAACTACCGTATACTGTGATTGATTACAGTTTATATGCCCTGGGCTTCTAATATATTGTGCACATTATTTTGTGCTATAATCTCTATTCTGCGATTAACTACAATTATGTAACGCGTTCAGTTTTATTTTGTACCTGCCAGGCTCTTCCGCTCAAGCCTCCAATTGGCTTTGGCAGGCCTACACATATTTACTGCTTTATTCGTAGAACCTAAAGGTATTATTATTATTATTATTAGTAGTAGTAGTAGTAGTAGTTGTAGTAGTAGTAGTAGTAGTAGTAGTACATGTTAACAATGCCTTATTTTCATTGAGGATACACATAACAATTAGTTATCACTCATTTTTATTATTTAATACACAAATATTAAGAAAACGATTGTTTTCATGTGTATATTATTGCGCAGTAAGCTTTCGTTTAGAATGTCCTAAAGTTTCTACTTTACAAATTGCCAATTGCTTAAATTTTATGTCAATTTATAAAAGCGCTCAATTATTGGCCGATCCCCCAGAGTGACTGTGAGCCACAGCTAATAAGTGAACGAGAACAAGGCACCGAGTTCTCCGGTAGACTGCAAGAAAGCTTCCTAATATCGCTGGTAGCGTCCAAAGTGCAGCTTGTTTTCTTCTTTTTTTTTCTTCTCCTTACGCTCTTAATCTCTTTCAAGCATTCACCTTGCTTCCATACAAGGTAACCAACCACAATCACCACTGGCTTAACTTCATCGACTTTCTACGCACCTTTTTTCAATAAAATTTCTTGCAATGAATATAAATTTGTTTCTCCACTAGACACACCATCTATGCTGGCAGCGCACGCTTTACAGGAATAGCAGTGCGGAAAGAATGGATGAATGTGGGAGGAATCCACACCTGCAAAATTGAAACTGTTTTAAGCTCATGGCTGCACAATATGAAACTGAACGCATTGCTGATTAATTCACTGGAAGCAAGCTATCTGGCTTCTCTTGGTGTTGCGAAACGTTATATAAGCCCACAAGAACCTCTGAAATAAGTTTCAAGTGTTCTGCCCATAATACCAAATAAATAATATTTAGGTGTTACTGAAATAACAATTTATGCACTCCAAACGGCCCCTATACAGTGTTTTACAGCTCTTATTAGGTGCATTCCTCTTTGTGGACATCTTAAAACCAAACTAGATATGATGCTTTATGCTGGGACACCTTAGCTTGAAGTGCCTCCCAATGCAACTTACTCAACTACCCATCCATGGTCGTGTACCAAATTAACTGTGGCCAGGAAAGTTGAAATGTAATTAAGCAGGGTGTATAAGTTTATATCAATGTGCACCACAGCAATCATAAGGCTGTCGCAACTACTATTACCAAATGTTGGAAACTAAAAGATGTACCCTCGCCTAACCCTTTGAGAGGCGCTAGATATTCAGTGGGCTCACTGGTAATCACAGAGCGAAATGACACATCAAAATAAAAAAAACTGCTGACAAGTTACAAGACAACACTATGGGTTATTGGCGCCAATTTGATGGAACACTTAAAGGACTATACGCGTTAGTAAGTATTTGAAGAAAATGAAATGAACATCCGCTGACAATCCTGTAAAATTAGTCGGGAACTCGTAGAGGGACAGCGGATAGGGTAGCAACAGCGTGGAGTGAATTACATGCTTTTTCCACTCACTATTCTGTGAGCGGGTGAATCGAAAAGTTCGTGATGAGACATCTTAACGCGGAACGAGACTCAGGTGATGCACTCACGCCTCATCCAAGCTTCTCTCTATCAACACCACCATTGTCCTCTCTCAGAAGCAAAAAAAAAGAAAAGAAAAAGGAGCGCGATTGAAAACAAAAACACTGAAAGCTGCAGAAAAACCTCGGGTCCCTCACGTTTTTAAAGGCAGCCAGTCAGGTGTGTAATCGATCAATCGCCCCGAGGACAGAGAGCCCGCCACAACCTTGCGTGCACCATGTCGCTGCCACGCACACATCGAGGGAGACGAAAAAAAAAAACCTAGAATAAAGCGGTAGCCCGAGAGTCAGCCAGACAGGAAGGAAAGGAAAGTGCTAGAAGAGAAAAAAAAATGGCAATCTATACAGAAAACAAAAGGCGAAATCAAGCAGTGCGCAGGCGGCGTCCACGCCGTCCCCAGGAGACAGCGCGATCGAGCGAAGTGCGCGCCGCCCTGGATGTGGAACAAAAGAGAGTCGCCCCCGCGCAGAAGAAACAGCAGCAGCAGGTTGTCGGAGCGAAAAGTTGGCGCTTGCCGGGACGTCCACACGTCCACGTTAATCACGCGAGCGCTACACATCCAGCAACAGGCGTCTCCCACGCATCCCCCCTTTGCAATACGCTCGGAAACGGGCCAGGCTAGGGAGGCTGTAGTGCAATGAAATTAGCGCCCGGCCTGGCAGCGGGGAGAGCAAAAAGCAGTATCGCTTTCGGCCCGGGAGTCCCTCAGGACCTGGGGACGCTGCCACCGACGGCGACGAGCGAGAACACGCGCGTGAGCTAGTGACCGGGAGTGCCGAGATCGGAGCTGCGGCACGGCCTGCATCTCGAAATGCACGCAGGCGGCAAGCATATGGCTGCACATTAGGGCAAACTTGTGTTCTAGCTTTTCCGAACCGTGAAAAGTGTTGTCGCTGCTGTACGACGCTAAGAGTATGATTATAGTGGGGCTAAACAGTGTTAAGCGCACAACTTACATGACGGGATGGGACAGGAAGCAACACATGCACACTGAATCTGTCACACCAACAAGGCCATAAATGTACTGTTGGAAAGTTCGATTATAGAAGATGGATGAGTGGAAAACTCTGGTACACAAAGGGTTGCTTTTGACGCAGATTTGTCTTCTAAGCAGCTAAGGGAAGCAAAGCATGTGCGCGAGCTCCTTAGGTTAAACGCAAAGTATAACTTCTCACCAAGTGGGCCTTGTTATGGTGCAGGGCTACTGGACTGAAAGACTTGGATTGGATCCCCGCAGCGGTGGTTTCATTTCGATGGAGCTGGAATGTTAGAGGCCCGTGTACTTGCATTTGGGATGCACTTTAAGTAACCGCTAAGTGTTAAAGAAACGTTAAAGGCGGTCGAAATTTCCGATGTTCTCCACTACTGCGGGCCTAGTAATGAAATCATAATTTCACCATGGAAAGTCGCAGAAAATGATTAATAAAATTGAAATCTCTTAAGAGACAACTTTTTTTAATGAAAATGTTTTACGTTCCTTAATCCTTGCTGCATTAACATTATGAGGGCTCTAGATGTATTAACTTTAGGCTGGTTTAATTGAATTGCAAATTGGTAACTTTATAATCTGTGAAGTCTAAACGAAATCACATAGGTTCGACAAAGATAGCATATCAACAACGTTTCGCTGAGTGGTTTGTAGAAAAAGTAGGAGCTAAAGAAGTCACGCCGAAGGCGTTGGTCGCGCACTTTCACGCAGTCTAACACGTCATAATTCATGCAGCTGCGCACAAAAATGCGGGATTTCATTTACGAGGCTCTACTATCTTTTTCGTTCCATGCGTGGACGTGAGGAGAATGAAGTGTTCTTTCTTTTCTACCATACTTCCCCGAGGCACACAATTGACTTAGTCGAAAGGAATGTTGGGAGTCGAAGACAGTTTCCTGATGTATACCAGCACCTGTTCACATAAACAGCCGAAAAAAAATACCGTGAACCTGGGAATTCAAAACTCTTCAGGATCCATGGCACTATCCAAGGAAAAAGAAGAAGATGATGAAAAAAAAAGAGAAACGCCGCTTCTAGCTTCCCGATGGTGCCTCGAAACTGGCTCGCTTTAGCCAGGGTCACCTCCCTAGCGTGTAGCGTGCCACCTGAGATGCTGGCACAAAGAAACTTTCGCGGAAATTTTAAACTCACAATTATCATAGCTGATTGACACGCTGACTACGCTCGCAACATGTTCATGACTATCGTAAGTGACGGCTGATTTTGGTAGTAGAGAACCGGCAACAATTTTTATATGGTTTTTCTTTTGCCAATAGAAAATAATAATTCCTGGGGCTTTGCGTGCCAAAACCACGGCGTTGAGGTACGCCGTAGTGAAGGGCTTCAAAAATATTTACCACCTGGTGTTCTCTACCATTTCGCCTTCATCGGAGTGCGACCACCATGGCTGGGATCAAACCTGCTTTTTCTAATCGAATAAATCATTTCGTAGAGTTTCACTTTCATACGGTACTTATAACCTGTCACAGAGCCCTGACTTTCATTACAGGAAATAAGATACGCACAAAAAAACTACTGCCGGTTAAGCAAAACTACAACTATTAGTAGTGTCTGTTGAATTACGGCTGTTGCAATCTGCAGCGACGCCTGACCGCAAGCTAATTTACAGCTAACAAAAAGTGCGGACAAATACGAGCGGGTATTTTCATGCACGCGCGCACACACACACAAAAACGCAGCCCAGGCCAATAGTGCAAAGGTCAAAAGGACCTCTCGAGCCAACCCCGTTTGCTCTCAATCTGAGCCTCGCAGGGACTCGCGTGAAACCCTGCCTTGCTGCACAATGGGAGGCGAGGCTGAGCGACGGGATTTCATTACCCGGAGCTTTATCTATAGCCCACTCGACCTCGATGGGCTTTAATATGAAGCAACACCGAGAGTGGTGTCAAAACATAGATAAAAATAATCTCGCTAGTACCGTTTTGTTAGAAACCAGCGCCTTCCCTCACACAATGGCGTGTCATATACCCCGTATTGTGTGCATGTAATGGGAGCGTTTTCCTGCATACGCTGTTTTTCGTCACCTTCTAGTCAATTAACAAACATCTCATCAATTTTCGCTTTGGTTCCAGTAACTATAAATTGTCTATAAAAAGTGTGCACGTTCTTGAGAATATGGCTACGTTAAAAAATGCAGTGACGCCTGTCTGCTTGTTCACTTTTAGAACGCAATCTAAGACATTTTTAAAACCGTAAAGGCAGACATCCGCGGGGTCATGCATTAGAACGACAGCAAAAATGTGCATGATTCATAACCTATTCGCGTTTATGATTACGATTGAATATTGATGCAGCGCTGAATTATGCGTGAACATGAGTGCAGTGAAAGAAAGCTGTTCAAATGTATTTAAAAACACAAACATTGGGTAGCGGTTAATTGTCATTCTTGCTAAAAAAGACGTGGACTGCGATATATAATAATTGTTGGGGTTATTATTGAAACCACGATGTGGTTGCGAGAGACGCCGTAATGGAGGGCTCAGAAAATTATGACCAACATAGGTTCTTTAACCTACACCTAAAACGCAGTGCATAGGCTTCTGGTATTTTTGTCTTCATTGAACATTGAAAGCGCAGCCGCCATGGCCGGGATTCGACCCCGCAACCTGCGGTTCAGCAGCCTAGCACTTCAATCACTACACTACCATGGTGGCTTCCACGATATACTTTTAGTGTTGTTCATTAGTTTCAGTGGAGCAAAAACTTAATGCTTGAAGAAAGCCTTCGGGTGAACATATCTCGTGAAAGCCACACACAAAAAAAGTGCTGTGCCATTGTCGCTTAGCTACCACAGCCTGTTAAAAAAATAAAGTGAACACGATGAAAAACAGTAGTTTTACGTGGCTTTTACAACTATAGAATCGTTTGTGAGAATAAAACGGCCTCTGCGTAAGTCACATTGTTAGTGTTAATTAGCAGCGAAGGTAAGTCAGTGACAGACAGCTCTTCAGAGGGGCAAAACTTGCCTCCGCGTCACATGTCAATCATTTCTCCCCCCCCCCCTTTTTTTTTCGACGACCACAGACATAGACTAAGCTGCTTGCATGGGAGCATTAAACACCGTTCCATATACGCGGTGCCGATAACTGCGCGTTCGAATTCAAGAGGCGTAATTTGTAATCTGTGCTCGCAATCCTCTCAAGCTGTAGTTAAATGAGTCGCGTTTTTCCAAGTACACATCGAAAAGAAGGGTCAATCCGAAGTTAGCGTTTATAAGCTTTGTACCCCGCACGGTCAAGTTACTCGAAATGCACCACATGTGCCGTTCACAGCATACCTCTTATCATTCATTTCTCTTTTTTTTCTTCATTTTAATCAAAGGAAAACAGCGGGATGAAGCACCTCGTCAACCCAGGGCTCGCAAGCGCGACGTCGTCAGCGGGTTTTCCCTCTGCTTGGAACCGGAGTGCTGCTACTGAGTGTTGGCGTGTATTCAAG
Source organism: Rhipicephalus annulatus (assembly GCA_013436015.1). NCBI lineage: Eukaryota > Metazoa > Arthropoda > Arachnida > Ixodida > Ixodidae > Rhipicephalus > Rhipicephalus annulatus. The sequence goes on along the minus strand of WOVY01014635.1, from coordinate 233,296 downwards.
GCTGGCAGCCGGCCTAAAGAACCAAAGCGCGGGTCTCGATCGTGCGCTAGGCCACGGAAAAGGGAACGGGGCTATGTAACGGAAGAGATTGATTGGATTGGTCGTGCGCCTGCTTTGTGTCCCAGAGGCTCGCCCCGGGCTATTGACACAACATTAGAAAAGAGCGCGCGCAGACCGTCGGGGTTTGGCGGCGCTGGGTAGCATGCGAGCTCGGGTGCGTCGCCAAGGCTGCAGCCGCGCGACTCAGCCCGGGGTTGGCGAGGGCGCAGGTTGGCGCTGCAGCCGCCGGCTGGGGCTCTGCGAGCGACCAGATGGCGGCAGCAGACGCCGCGTGGAATTGTTCTTCACCTAAACGCCTCGCTCAACCGTGCAGAGAAAAAAAAAGGGGGTTGAAGTTAAAAATTACGTTGTCTCGACCTGCGTGTAAGTGCTCAACACTACACACAGCGGTGCTCGTCGTCGTTTTGGTTCTGTCCGTTGTGTGTTTTTGCGCGGCAGGGCACCTGCTAAACACTTCTCCACTTGACGGCCAAGCAGTGCGAGCACAATGGAACCTCAAAATTTGGGATCAGGAATGCAAGAAACAATAAAGAGACAGAATTGATGTCAAGCGTCGAATGCATACACAGACGTTTGAACGCCGCCGTCAAGGAAAAGCAAAACGCCGATGTTCACGAACGCAGACGAGCGTAAAACAAGAAGCGAACGGCCGACACGAGCAATCAAATTCACGTTGGGCCAGACGGCACCACACAACAAGGCCACCCTCCGCTAGCCCCTTCATCAGCTTGCCTGGTAGAGAGGTCCTCGACGCGTTTACCCCGTCTCACTCCAACGGGCTCGACGACGAGGGGCGTCGACTGGGGACGCGCAGGAGCAAAAGGGAGTGTCTGCGACGGCGCACATTCTCCCCAAGCGCGTGGTTGTGTAGACTGATCTCGACGAACCCGTTTCGTGCTTATCGAAAGATAATATTATTGTTTCCCTTCCCAGGTATAGAGCGAGCGGCCGGAGATTGAAGAGGAGTTGCTCGAAGACTTGATCTCCGTGTTCGATCCCCGTACGCCCACCTATTTTCTTTCTTTCTTTCTCTCTCTCTTTCCTTCTTTCTTTTTTTCTTTTCTTTTTCGTGTGTACGCGCATGTTGTTCCCTTGTGGCCTTCTGTCAATGTCTCAACGACCGATCCACACACTGCACTCGAGTTATGCGTGGGCGACACGGTGCAAGATGTTTTTGAGAGGCATGCGTTCAGAGGTCGGGTGGCCACGCATCCCGAATGGATAATACGATTACTTTTGTTCTCGCAAAAAATTCTCACCAGGGCATGTGCAATATCCACGCACAGCATCATCTCAAGGCATGCAACCTCTTTTACTCTTTCTATCCAGCGATCGCATGAGAGGGTCTAGAAGTATGCTTTTCAGCACGTACTCAGCCTTAAGTGTGAGCTACAAGCGACACTCCAACACCTATGCTGTACAGCATTATCGATAGTTTGATGCTAAGATCGCAGAAAATTAAAAAAATATATATCGCCAGGCTTGCGCTGAACGCACAGCACTGTCACAACGAAAGCTGGAACAGCGGCCTTTCAGAGCATTTTTGAACACTCTTTGGGTGACCACTGCAAGCACACTTGCAGGGTACCCACTACACCGTAAAAATTATTGCGTAGTAGGCAGGCATTTTCTATGCCATCTTTCGTCATTCCTCGGAGAACCGTGCTTCCTGCTGCACACTTGCAAGGAACTTTGTGCAATTTTTTGTGCCTGTGGCTGACGGCGATGAAGAGTTATGTCAGAAGCTTTTGTAATCCCCGTAATCCCCCACAGTGGGTATGCGCCACAGTTAATAGGTGAACAAGATAAAGCTTTTGTGAAAGGCTTGAGGATTCGACGAACCACTCGTTGCGCAATTCGCATTATCCAATACATTTGCTGCCCTATATTGCTTCATTACTCATATTAATGTCACTCTTTTTCCGATATTAAGCGTGCCAAAGGCCAGCTTGCAAAGCACTTTGAAGCAACGGCATGGCTCAGTGCTTGTACTCTTTCTAACAATGAAAGAACACATTCATTTGTTCTTACTACCTCGAGAATTGGTGATATGCCTTCTTTTAAATATTGCCTTGCGGGTTTTTGTGAGGGTCACAGTGAAATCCAGCCATTCGAGAGCGTCATATACTGTGCAGAGAAGTCATCAAGATTAACTCAAAAGCTAATCCATTATCATTCGCTATTGGAAAGTACCTGATTCCATGATGGTTTCGCGGAAATTCTTTTTTAATTGTCACCTCTAAAACATCCCAAAGGTATACCCCTTCACAACAGTCTACGAAAACGTGGTCAATTGTTTCCGCTTTGTTACAGGCTAGGCAGTGAGATCCCCATGGCATATAAAAATCCCGCTCCTCTAGGAAGGTTCTTACAGGAAGTCTTCCGGTAGAAACCGTGCTTACTATGAAGGAAATCTAAGGTGCGATGTGCTTTTTAACGCTTCACAGCCATAGTAACTGTTCTGTAAATTTTGCCATGTATTGTAATATATTTACCTCGTCTTGTCGCGTGTGTAGTCTAACCGGTAATACAGAAAAAAAAACCAGCGTGACTCAGTGGTAGAATAATTGGCTGGCACGCAGGGGACTTGGGTTTGAGTCCCATTGTGCCCTGGGTGTTTTTCATTGAATGAGTTTCACGAGCGGAGCTCCTTATGGCGCGGCTTGTGGGTCCTTTGTTGTAGTGCGTAACCACCAGGGGCACATACCCGAAAGAGCGGTCCTTAGAATATCCGCTGGATGGCGGCACTTGTATCTAATGAATACATGAAAAGATGTGAGATGGCTGTACTTGGAGTGTTCACTAGAGAGACGGACGGACGGACTGAAAGATGGACAGAAAAACAAAAGGTGGTCGTACGCAGGGACGGATGGATGGACAGACAGAGGAACGGCCACACGAACAGACGCACGGACGGACAGCCAGAAGAACCAACGGACAGACAGAAGAATGGACGTATGGATGGACGCATTGACGAACGGACGCACCGACGGTCACATGGATGGACGTACACAATGAGGGATGCACCAACGGACGCAAGAACGGGCGGAAGCACGGACGGACTGACGAACGCTTTGCCCCATCAGTCATCATTCACTCCATGAATATGCTGTGATTTTTTTTATTTTTGTGCGATAGTGATTACGGAGACCGGCGGCGGCGGCAGACAACTACAGCGTGCACGTGACCTGTGTAGTAATCTTATAACAGATTTCGCTGTAAAACGAAGCAGCTGTCCGGGCGTGACGCTTGCTTCCCTTGTATATTTATCCATATTGCAACCACTTCCAGAAATCTTCCTGACCGGGCCCAATGAAGATTTTTAAAAGTTATGAATAATTGGTAAGGGAGTTCTACATATCAGCTAGCCACGGTAGTGCAGGGCCTGAGGAGCACTACTTTTGACCACAAAGCCACAGATAATAATAATTGTCGGAGTTTTTCAAGCCAAAACCACGATATCGTTATGGGGCATACCATTGCACAGGACTCTTACTAGATTTTGACAAAATGGGGTTCATTAACTTGCACCTAAATATAGGTGCGCGGAGTTTCTTGTATTTGACTCCATAGAAATGGAGTCGCCGGAGTTGGGAATGGAACACGTGTTCTGGAGCATGTCAGGGTGACTCCGTACCTGGTGCAATATACCAGGGTGGGTACTCATCTATAGAAAGAACATGCACAGTAGAAAAGTTTTGTAAGGTACGTGTTTACATTACGAGTATGTCGACACGTTGCTTATATAATAAAAAGAGGATGAGAGAGAGAACGGTTGATCTGTTGCTTGCACACTATTGTTTTGGTATCCAAGCTGAAGAAACGAAAATATTGTATCCCCCTTTTCAATTTAGCGCGATTGCATTAACTTCTTTGGTAGCCGAATAAAAATCTAGCAGTCACTCAGCACTCTAGTTAGAGGTTTTTCTCTTTATGCACTGTACACTGGCGGCTTCGAGGTGTTGGCATTCTCTGGGTTCGAGCAAACAGGAGGCTCTTTTAATCGGCTTTCTAACCCCAGTACGAGAGGGCGTTGTTGGGCTAGATGTCCGGGGTTCCAAAAATATTGCAGCATTTTTTTTTCTTTCGAAAACGCTGGTAGATACCCGCAGTTCCCAGCGTAGCATAGTGGTGACGCACTTGTTTGGCGAAGGGCTATATAACCGCATTAAAAACTCTTCCTCCTCACTGGAAACTCGCTCACGTCACTTAGTGACTTATATGTGTTGCAATAGGTGTTGCCATACTGTAAGGTAGTTAATTTTTTTTACACTTGATTTTTTGTGTGCGGTGGGACGGGGTGTATGCGCGGGCAGAAATAACGGAACCTTGTGAAGCACGGGGTCACGTGATTGCACGCGGAGTGATGCTGCGTGATGAGAGAAGATAAAAAGTGGCTGCTCGTTCCAGACATTACGATTAATTTTATATGGGGCTTAACGTATCAAAATCACCGTATGAATATGAAAGAAGCCATAGTGGAGGGCTGCGGAAATGTTGACCACCTGGGATTCTTTAGCGTAAACCAAAATCTGTACGCACGGGCATACAGCATTTCCGCCTCCATCGGAAATGCAGCCGCGATTCGCTCCCGCGACCTGTGGGTCGGAAGCCCAGTACGTTAGCCCCTATAGACTACCACGGCGGGGCGGCGTTTTAATTACCTTCATTGATTTTTAAAGGGCCTCTGAATCAATCAGAGCTCAAGGTTGCGAGAGGTTTCTTTCTCACCTCCTGTGCCCTTCCTGTACGTTTCATCGCCTTCTCACCGCTTATCTCTTCATAAAAAATGCTAACAAAATCTGCACCAGCATCGTATGAGTTACCGAAGAAAGATAACAAAATTCATTACTCGCTACGCTAACAACAAAAAAAGGGAACGGGATATCGCCTTGCGTGAACATTTCGTGAACATTTCAGATTATTCTGGAACCCATGTCGCTGCTATAGCGTTAACGTTAGAATGTTCGATGGCAAGTGTATAAGTGCCGCCACGCGCCCCGCCACTGTGGTCTAGTGGCTAAAGTACTCGGCTGTGTATCCCGTGACCTACGGGCTGCTAACCTGTAGTTCACAGGATCGAATCCCGGCGGCGGCGGCTGCATTTTCGATGAAGGCGAAAATGCTGTAGTGCTCAGATGTGGGTGCACGTTAAAAAAACCCCAGGTGGTATAAATTTCCGGAGCCGTCCACTATGACGTCCCTCATAATCTTATGGTGATTTGGGAACGTTCAACAGCACATATCAATCAAAATGCCGACATGCTTCGCCGCTTGTCAGTTGATCGACGGCCGACGCTCCGTTCGCCGCCATCAGTGCAATACTGCTACTGTAATCCAACTTCCCATTTATCGGGCATAGGTTCGCCCAAATAAACAGTTTGATCTCAACATACAGCCTCCTATGTTCGGCCACGTCACGACCCCGTGACGATTTGATAGGGAAGCAGAGCTGCGCCGCATTTAAAAACTTCATTATTTCCTTCACCCTGAGTGTACTGCTTGAAAGCTGCGATTGCTGTTACTGACGGAAAAACAAGTACTACGTCTGTGTCTCACGCTGCCAAGATCAGTTGCTGAGATAATTGACTTTATTGAGAAGTTCTAATTATTCCATTTGATGCAAGGTTAAGTAGTTTACTGCGCGTACTATTCGAAAGTTTTTGCTTTCACAAACAGTTTTCATCCCATATTCCGTTTTTTTTTTCAGAAATTTATGGCGACATTATCAAAGACCTCTTCGCTATTTTATGTACAAGTATCTCTGCCCCAAATGTCGAATTCGAAACAGTTTTACGAGTCTGTTCGGTCGTTTCACAAGCGAAAACAACTTGCTTCAACTTGTGCCTTACTCTAAGCCAGGTTGCAAAAATAGGACGAAAATGCGCGAATTTCGGGTATTTAAATTATCAAATGGAGCCATTTAAAAAAACAACGTCAACAAAAAAAAGCCCAAACCACGGTAAGCGTGACATCACGTGGGACTGCGTGGTAAAGATACGTATACATAGCCACATGGGTATAACTGCTTTTCTCTTCCGAATGCAGATGTTCAAACTCAATTATTTCTTTAGACTGCATAATGGTGGAGACCTGCTGTGCTCTGGAATGGTTAGATGCTCACCCAACGGAACGATTCTGTTGCCTGATGACCAGCGCCTACAGGTGAAGTAGTCGCTATGGTTGTGGATTAACTTAGGCGTACAGCATGTCAGCGGCTACTGATTTCCTTCCTTAGGTGATTGCATAACCAACTAATAAATCTGATGGAAATGTACCCCAAGGTATCAAAGCAGCAACAAACAATGTAAAAGTGCATGAGGTATATGTAAAACGTAAATTGTGCATATATGTGTGCTCTCTTACTCGGTCTTGAACAATTACTAGCGTGACAAAAATGGGGACGGGAACAGAAAAGACAACCTACAGCGCTGACTCGCCACTAAAGTTTATTGCAAAAAGGAGTGGAATAAATAGCACCTGGAAAATCTGAAAAAAAGAAAGAACCGTCGTGCATGATCTTCCTCGAATACGCTATAGCACTATAACACTACCTTGTTTGATCCGCGTTTTGCTCAAAGCGCTTTTGTGCATGAAAAAAACAGACAGAAAAAAAACACCTATATTGAAGCTCCGTACATCGAAAAATACTGTACTAAATTGAGTGCTGTAAACACTCTTCTAGTCGCAGTCCTATTATTTTTCAATGTAATCGGGAATAAATGCGTAAAAATTAGAGTCGTTAAACATCTCGTCTTTTGCGTATATAAACGAAGGGTTGCGTGTGGAAATAACTGAGCCTGTCATCAGCGCCCCAAACTTTGCAAGAGAGCATGTGCATCGGCTGGTGTTCTCAAAAGCACCTTGTATATAGTGAAGCTAGCGTCTCTAATCTCAAATAAATTACTATCGAAGCAACAAAAGTATAAAGACTGTAGCGATGAGAAATGAATGTAACTCTGCGAAAACAATGCACGCAAGAGATTCACTGGCACTGCAACCGCTTGTCCTGATGCATGGGCGCCATTTCAGTGCATGGTCAGTTTGAAATGAGCGCGTCACAATCTGTCGTACACTTTCACGATTTTAATACACACAGGGCGGGGACATTTTGCCAAATATCGTCAACTGGGCCGAATGATCAGCGTGCTGGTTTTCCGAACGAAAGCGGAAATTCATGCTCTTCTATTGTTGTAACCAGCATTGCTACTGCTTGACGGCTCCACAGCTCTCCGTTTTACTCACACTCATGGCACTGAGGGTCAACCAGAACATGCAGTAAGGTAGAAACGTGAGGCGCTGAATGCACACGGCTGTGAAATATAGCCGCTGATAAAAGGCCACGCCAGAGGCGAAACGCATCGATCTCCGAACACGATAAATGCCTCCAAAATAGTACGCGGAATTTGCGGCAGTCGCAAAGAGAGCTAGGCTTTTACTGACAGTTGCTTAACAGTCTAGGATGTCCTCGAGCAATAGGAAAAAATCACCGGCGATTACGATACTCGTCAAATGCGAGCGGCGCTCCGGGTTGGGGATATGCCAGTTTTGGCTCTCCGCAGTTGTAACATTGTAGCATTCGTTACATATTAACACAGACAGTGCCAGTGCTCGAGTGCTACGCACACCTCCTGCACATTGCAGGCCTCGCGAACCAAGCGAAGCACCGACAGCCCCCTTACGGCGAGTGAAGCCAGCCGCAGTGCACGTGCCAGCCGTGCATGCGCCCTCTTTTGCCCTTGTTTCTCCCCTTTCTTTTTCCCCCTGCTTCTCTCACGCTTTTGTTTATTTCTCTTTTCGTTTATGTTTCTGTCTTCCTGTGTGTTTTTATGTCACTTTTTCGCCCCCTTTTTTTCGTAGTTTTTCGCTCTCTTTCGTCTTTGTCTGTCATTCTCGATTGCTACCTCTCTCTTTCTCTTATTTTCTATGTCTATATATTTTTGCTTTTTTAATTCCTTCATTTCATTGTATTTCTTTTCTTCCTCCTTCTTTCGCATTTCTCTCTCTCTTATTTTCATTTGAGGCCCGTACCTGCTGTACGGTAGAGAGGTTTGCCCAATACCTATGGCATGGACTTGCTCACTCGTTTACGCCACCTATACGCTGACGGTGACGCCGCTCAACAAAGGAAAGGGCAGGCCTGAGAACACGTATGCGTTGCAGCGCGAAAGCGTGAAGTTGCATGCAGCCGTTTTCCCTCTCCTTCCACGGCGAGAGGGAGTGGCCCGAGTACACGCGCTCCAACACATACGTGCGCTCAAGCTTTGAGAGCTGCGAGAAAACTATTCAGCAAAGAATAGAGCAGACAGCTTAGAGAGCCCCATGCACGGCCCCCAGAGACATGCTACAAGAGCCGCCGCTCAACGGGAGATTTGTTGCCAGTTTCGCAAAGCATGAAGAAAAGGCTGAATAGAACTGCAAAACGCTCCAATGGAACAGGAACAAATCACCGTCGTGTTCCTTGCTGCGTAAGCATATCACACACACGATATTTCATAATGTCTATGATATATCAGTGGGAAATCACTTTAATTTAGTTTTAACGTGATAGCGTTAAAAAAGCTCATTTGGCATACATTTTAGCGTCGGCGTCATGGGTTGTGAGCGAACAATGATCTTGTCCCTGCCTGCGGAGCCTAGGAATATGCAAATAAATAAATTATGAAATTTCTGAGTCCGAGCAAGGACTGAATCAAGGCCGTTTGCGTGGCGAGTAGGTTTTCTACCATACAGCCACGCGCCCGCTTGGAAATGCAATGAAAATAACTTCTGCATGTAAATACCTTGAAAATAACTTCCATGCTTTACAAGCACAAACGTCCTGTACGGAGTATTCATATTACAACAAGTAATATCACAGTAGTATTACAACGTGCAAGTGAGCATTGCTATCGGGCGTCAGAACATGCGATTATCATAAAGACTTCATTAGTTGAAAGCCGGCCACCCATCACAGAGGACACACACGTTACTGCGCGCATTCCCTTAAGACCACGTAGTAGATCCAAAGCGAGTTTGAAAACATTTCACGAGTATTACAGCTCATGGTTCTAAGCATGCTACCTCAAACACAGAATGCAACCATATGATAAAACTTCACTGACACAAGCTGCTTTCAACTTTGTCAATTGCAGTGTAGTAAAACACAAAAATTTTACCGAGTAACATCATACAATAGGAAGTTTCAACTAAGGCGTTGAAGTACACACTAGAGACGAGATACCGCTGTCGCCTTCAGTTGTTACAAGTGAAGATGAATGGTTTTCCAAATTTTATGAAATAATATTTGGTTACTTGCTACGTGCACCTTAGAGGTCTGGTTTAGGATTGTCGGGCAGCTTCTCTCATTCCTTCGTATTTTCGGCTCAAGCTTGAAGTTTCAAGTTTCAAGTTCATTAAAAGTATTGCAGAATACATTGCGTATATCGAGGTGCAACATTTTCAGAAGGAGGCCCAGAAGTAAAACCAAGGGAGGGCCTCCTAGGAAGTCAGAATTTTCGAAAGAGGACAGTTACCATTTTTCTTCTCAATGTAACTGGGCGTTCGTTCTCCGACTGCCTTATTTTACACCTACATTTCTCGCAGAAATTCTGGCAATCCCACTGGGTATTCTAAAACTTAGTTCTAAGTAATGCCTATCGCAGACTTTTTGTCTGTCTGTAGACATTGAACGTACAACAAACAGCGAGACCTACTGAAGATACCTTTGGTACTTATACATTGCGCTCGACCGCCGATGAATCGAATCCTGGGCGACGCGGACACACTTCAATGAAGGCGGAAATGCTAGAAACTGCTGCACTCATAGAGTTTCTTGTATATTCACTATAGAGGAAACTCTGGAGCATATACAACCCTCGTCAGATTGACCGACAATGCGGAATGCGACGTCTGCTGCACCAAAGAACACATCGACCATCTGATATGCCATTGCCCTCGCTTTGCCTCTGAAAGACAGAAGCTTTTGAACGCATTGCGACAATTGAACGATCAGCCACTCTCTATGCAGATGCTACTGGAACACCGTCCTCGCCTTTCGTCGGCTCAAAAAGCAGTCAAAGCTGTCTTGTGTTTCTTGAGGACTACAGGCCTACGTGACCACCTTCAACTTTTGTGTAGTGCCACCGCTGCACACGCGTCAGCCCATTGACGGCCAATTCTCTCTCTCTCTCTCTCTCTCTCTCTCTCTCTCTCTCTCTCTCTCTCTCTCTCTCTCTCTCTCTCTCTCTCTCTCTCTCTCTAATCTTTATGCTCCCTTTCCCCTTCCCCCAGCGTAGGGTAGCAAACCGGGCACGTGCCTGGTTAACTTCCCTGCCTTTTCTCTTGTTATTCATCTCCCCCCCCCCCCTGGCGTTAATGTCTATAGGGGCTACAACGCATGGCGCTTCAGCGAGCATGGGAATGACGGTTAGTACACGGATTGATCTACAGTATACTTAATGTTATTTTTGGCTTTGCGTGGCTTGAAGCTGTTTTGTCCCGAAACAACAATCGGCAAAGGTTCAGCAGTGGCGCTTCACCACCTTAATCTATTAGGCTTCCCACTACAAATCGGGACACAAAGTTCAAAAAAGGTTCATTCTTTCCTACAAAACAAAACTGAAACACAGCTATAAACGAAGCACAAGTGCGACTCGGCAACAGCAAGTAGGAAGACTCGGCAAATCCGTGCACTACCCATCATTCCCATGGTCGCTGAACGATCGCAGCGCCAGAGTCCCCTCTAGTTAATTTCAGGTAACTCTATGGGTGTACTTATACTTAGGTTCGCAATAACGAACCCTAGGTTTTCCAAATTTCCGAAGCTTCCCCTCCCCCTACAATGTTCCTCATAAGCATATGGTCGTTTTCCGACGTAAAATCTCTACAATTATAGAATATAATGTACTGTGTAGTCTGTCAAATATTCGGTTAGGCTTGGTCAACGGGCATACTGAAATGTTTGAATTCATCAGCTAATTTGCTCACTGAGATGGCCCGGTGTTAAGTGCATTGCCACTTGTTTCTTTCATTGCAGAGGCAAGATTTTAATTGCTTAGATTCCTAAAATGCACTGAAAGATTTCTCGTTCAATCGAAGTATTACCGACACTTTGACGTGCCCATGAACACGACCCATCTATTTTCACGTCGAGACAAAGTAAGCCTAACTTATCTACCGCTGCAGAATTCACCGTGATGATGATGATATTGGGGGTTTACGTCCCAAAATCCTTATGATTATTAGAGACGCCGTAGTAAAGGGCTCCGAAAATTTCAACCACCTGGGGTTCTTTAACTGCACGCAAATCTGAGCACACGAGCCTACAACATTTCCGCCTCCATCGGAAATGCAGCCGTCGCAGCCGGGATTCGATCCCGCGACTTGCGGGTCAGCAACCGAGTACCTTAGCCACTAGACCACCACGGCGGAGCTCAATTCACCGTCTAAGCTTTGTTACTTTCAAAAGTCTGTTTTCTCGTTAAGCTTGTAATGTGGCAGAAAAAAACTACATCACTTTCTTTCATCACGCCATTGCCTTTCCTTCCTCCACGGAATGTTCCTTACAATGCCGACTGATAAGCAGGCTTGACTTTTGGCTGTATCGAAAATTCCTGGTCCGCCGCGGTGGTGTAGTGGTTAGGGAGCCCCGCTGCTCACCCAAAGTGCGCAGGCTCGATCTTAGCCGCGGCGGTAGCAAAATAAATGAAGGTGAAATGGCAGAGGACTGTGTACTGTGTGATATCAGTGCGCGTTAAAGAACACCAGGTGATGAAAATTCGCGGAGCCCTCCACTACGTAATCTCTCATTATCAAATCGTGATTTCGGGACGTAAAACGTCTGCAATTATTATTATGTATAAAAAATGGCGTATCTTGGAGCGGTTTGCCGCTAGTAGGGGATCTATAATTTTTTCGGTTTAACGTCCCAAGACTAGGACATGATTGTGAGATCCGCCGTAGTACATGGCTCCGGAATTAATTTCGACCACCTGTTTCTTTTGTTGTATTTTTAACATGCACGTATTCTAAACATGTATATAAGTGCACGGGCTTCAAACATTTTCGCCATTATTGAAACAGCGGCCGCCGCGCCAAGATTCGATGCCTTGACCTTCGGATGAGCGGTCGAGTGCCGTAACTAGATTGACTGCAGGTAAAAATATTCTGATTACCCTTCACAAATCCATTTAATCATCGGCGGAATTTCGCTGCTATAGTGGTTATAGTGTTGCAAACCACAGGAAACACACTCTTTTTTGTGTGTTTTTGATACGCTTCTGCGTAAATGAGAATTCACCTTATCGTATCAATTCAGATCAAATTTTCTCCTCGATTTTTTTTTCTTTTCGGTGTTACATAGTGTTCTTACATAGTATTGTTTTACGAAAAGGTTACTCACGCATTTCATTTATAGGTTGTGTACAACTCGTGGGTACGACCCATTTCTCCTGGGCAACAACATAATCGCATCAAAGGCGTGAAAGAAGGATACATACACAGACACTGCGTTTTTATGCCGCCCGTGGCTTTCATGATACTTCCCCAGTAATTATGTTGAACCAACTATTACAAGCTCTCACCTCTTCAGTGGGCGTGATTTTTGTAAAATGAGATACGGTAATAGCCATCGACGAAGTCATCGAATAAAATTTTATTTGAAAGTCGGGTGTCGGAATTCGGTTGGTTATTAAAAAGAAGATTGTCCTTAGATACCGGTATGTTGGGCGGGAAAAATCAGCCTTAGGCGCCGGTCTTTGATGTTGTTATCGGCCTCGTTCACAGCGATTACGGCGAACCCAAAAGCGAGACAGATTTATTCGCAATTGCTTATCTCAGGCCAGTCGTGCCTGTCATACTCACGCGCCTTGGTTGATCCACTTGTAGAGGAGCTGGCTGTTTATTGCGCCGTATTTCGCGGTACAAGAAGCATCTGACAAGCCGCCCTCTCATGCGTCACGTATATTTGCTATAAAGAGAGTGAGGTGAACATGGTAATCCACGCGGCCAACTCGTCAGCAATGAGCCAAGCATTGCGTTGTGTAATTCCTAAAGCAAGCCAATAACGTTTTTAGTAGGTGGACTCACCCGAGCTAGAGTAGGAGGCGATGCTTCGTGAAACATACTAATGCTATTAGTAATAATAGTAGAGCAACACACCAGGTTTAAGCATGCAACGTCGACTACCGGTATACACTTACGCACCATTCGAGTCTCAGCGTAAACGTACACATGTAAATGTTATATTTGAGCCCAGCGCGCAGAAACTTCTTTTTCAGTTGGCACGTCATGCCTGCGGTGCCGTCGTCTATTAATGTTAGTAGTTTTGTGGTGTTTTACGTGCCAGGGTCGAGATAAGGTTATCAGGCATGTCGTCGTGGGGGCTCCGGAAATTTGGCCAATCTGCTGTTCTTCGACGTGCACTCGCATCGCACACTGCATGCATGGGCCCTCAGCATTTCGCGTCTAATAGAAATGCGGTCACCGCTGCTGAGACCCAATTCGCGTACTTCCGATCACCGCACCAACATTCTCATTGTAGCGTCGTCATTTTATGGTAATGCTGCCGCCACCCTTATGGGGTCGCCATCGCATGCATCGTCGTGAAGCCGTGTTATGCCGTCGCCATCGTCATATCTGTCTTAGTCAATTCAGTGTCGTCGTCGTCATTACAGTGGACCCGTTCCATAACTTTTGTTCTATCATTGTCATGGTTAGAATCCACATGTTCGAGAACCATCATCTGATATTCAGCGCCGCGTTTTTACTTCTATAATGAGGCCAACTTTTTTTGTGCTCTACACTCTCGAATGATTGCTAAAGCAGAACAGTCTTCAGCCTAGACCAATGAAAGATGGCCACAGTGTTTGTGTGTGAAGGGGGCAGGGTACTCGCCTTCAAAACATAAGCGCCTAGTTGGTTCCTTAATGGACAAGACGGTTACGCTCTTTCTTGCTGCGTCGTAACAATTTACCTGTAAAACTTACCTGTTTACACCAGCCCTGCGAAAGTTAACCTTCAGTGAAGCTGTGCAAAGCCAGCACTACAACTGCTGAGGGTGCTATTTCTTATTAATGCGAAAGTGTGAGACCCTATAAATCAATAATCCCGCGTTAACATCCCATGATACGAGGACTCAGGTGATGACATGGAGAAGTTATGTTTGGTATGATCGCGTAACGTTCTCGCGAGATACCGTCAAACGTTACGTCCCGTAATTAGGCCATCGTCAGGCGACAATATTACCTGATGTCGTCATGTGGTGATGCCAACCAACGAAACGTGTAATCACGTATTGAAGCCCAGATAATGTGATAATGTCATGTGAGATGTCATGAAATGTCCCGTCAGCAAGCAGCCCAGTGTACGCTTCCCACTCGTTTGTATTGTCTTCAGCATCAGCCTTCCACGGTAACAGGTTATAGTTAATGTATTGGATATATATATATATATATATATATATATATACCAGCCTTTATATAGGCTAACAGCATCACTGAAAAATATTTATAATTACGGAAGATGATGTCGTCACCACGAGTGGTAGACGACTAATAACATTGCACACAAAATACTCGACACGATTTCAGATGGTGAATTGGGTCGCTTGAAGGAGCTAATTAACCCTTTTCTAATGAAAAATAAAGAAAATTGTACTAAACTGACCAAAAGTTTCTTTTTTCGCTGTACTTGTAGAGCTTTTTTTTTTCATAAAACGACACTGTCATTTCTCTTCAATCAGGTTCTTTTACTTAACTAACTTCAGTAAAAAAAACAGACTCAAGATGGCTTCAACACTGGATAATACAGTGAACGATGGCAATAATTCGAAAGACAAGACACCAATGACAAAACGTAGTCAAGAGTAGTTATCTAGCAAAAGCAAATACAGCTATGACGAGTGTAGCAGTGATTGATTCTATGTTGGACCAATTTTTATTGAGGATGTGCATATTTGTCATCGGTTATATTAGTCCAATATATCCAGGTGGCTGGCTATAGTATAGTAAACGGGAGGGAAAAATTTGAAGCTCGAAATCCAACGCACTTGCTACTTTATATAGCACGAAATCGGTTTCACAAAAAGAAACGATCATGCTTTCAATTCGCGACTCCAACTGAGCACTCACCACCTGGCGGCCGCGCTTGTAAACGGTGCTAACAGGGTCAGCATTCAAGGGAGAGATGTTACCAAGTTGCGCGCGTTGAGAAACGGTCGCGTAGCTCCTTTTTAAAGACGATAGTCTTTCTTAGGGACCTTCAACGGAAAAATTTTTGGTCTGTCTGTCTGTACGTTTGTCTGTTTGTCCGCCATTAACAATACCTCAAACGGTTGACCTTATCCGCAGCACCCACCAATATTGCTCAAGATCCATCGTTCATACTTGTGCGATTGTCAATTAAAAAGCAATCATTGTGAATATATCAGGTATCATAGTAACAAGTCGATGTTTTGTATGTGTGCCTTCATACAAGAAAAGGCACACGCAAGTATTTCTAAGGACCATAACGTTAAACACGCTGCACTGACAGTGCAACGCGGTGCTCAAAAAGGCAAGTGTTACCAACGCTTTGCTAAAACGACACGGTGGTGGCACATGCCCGTCGCTTTGCGTTCTACACCTTATCGCCTCCGAGAATGGCACGCATCTTTCTCCACAGGCGCGCGCGTGCCTTCTTTCGTTTTCGAAAATAACTGCCAGATGGTCCTCGTGTCTAACGTGTCCTAGAGTTACTCGATATGCTAAAAGGTAGCATTTTCAGTAACTGTAACGTGCCTCGATGCGCTCGTTCACCTCCGCTGCACGCTCGAGGCACTCTAACGCAGCGCCTCCAGCATACCATTTACCAATTTTTTTTTTGCGCACAACATCAAATAAACGTTTTCTTCAGTCTCTCCAGACGCAAGACTATCGTCTTTCAACGGCATGCAATGTAACGGCGACATTGCAATGACTTTTTGATGAGCTTGCAATGTAACATGCAGATCCGGGGCCAATTTTTTTTCCATGCCACGCACGGGAGCCCCCCCCCCCCTTAAAAAAATAAGAAAGCGATGTTCAGAGACTATTACAGAATGCCGCGATGCGTGGCATCGCGGTGGAAAGATGGCAACGTATCGTTCTATCACTGCTTGATGAATGCAGACGACGCGCGATGGAGAACGGTGCAAATCGAAAACTTGCAGATTGAAAACGTCACAGACAATACGGTAGACTGTGCTAATCAATTCACTTGCGACGACTTAACTATCTTCTGTGAGTACACCATTATTTACATTGTGTGCATCCTTATCAATAGTCGGGCTTCTCTAAGCGCAAAGTATAGTTTCGTTTATATAAACAAACACTTTAGGAACGTAATTGCGTTACGTGTGTGACCGTATTTTTCTCATATGCTTGTTTTCTGTGCAACTGGTCATCATCATCATCATCATTATCATCATCATCATCAGCCTGACTACGTCCACTGCAGGACAAAGGCCTCTCCCATGTTCCCATGTGCAACTGGTAGTGATACCCAATTCTAAATATGCTGCTGCAACCCTTGCCGCCGAACATTTCTTTTACTTCTCATGTGTATATATACACCTACATAAACGCGTGCCCAAAGGTCACATGTGCGTAGCGTGCGCGTATGTTCGTGCGTATATACATCATGTCTGTGCATTCGTAGCGTACATATATCTATCTGCTTAGAGTATTATATACTACCAACACAAACAAGCGAATGTTCGGAAGCACACAACCTTATAATTAGACACCTATTATAAATCGGTGAACGGAAAGAAAGAATCACTCCTACTACACTCAAAACTGCAATTTGCCTTATCTCAATATACAGTGGCACAAGCATAGCTCCGTTTATAATCAAGTGAACGGCGTGCGTAATGAGTTTTTGACGGGGCAACGGAACTCATTAAATGCGTACAATTGGCAGCATGAGTCGCAGCGTAGTTAAGTTTAGCAAAGCAGCGCGAAAGTGCTTGCATCTTTTGGAAAGGCCCACTACGCATGAATATTTGCCTTGTTCGACCTAGAGCACACTGGACATGTCCTTTTAACTTGAAAGAAAATCGAATGCGGTTCGCCAAAGAGGCTCGATGTTTGCACACAGCGCAACTATTCCCGCTGATTCCTCAGTGAAATCATTTATGCCGATGAAAATGAAACGGTCCACGGCCAGAACCGTCTCGCCTTCAACAAAGCAACGCGATTCGACGCCACAATAAACAAACCTCAGCACAGCGCCAAGCGAAAGTGCCGCATTGACCCTGTTAAGCGCAGCCATCCTCGTTTTCGACCAGTGTTGCCAGCACACGGAGCATTTTTTGAAGATGCGAATGATACGTTTTTGTGAGTGCATCACAGCGCTCTCACAGAGCCACATTCACTCACACATTCGCCTGATGAATTGAGAGCAACGCGTATACACGAGCCATAACTCCAGCTTAATACTACTCAGAGTTGCTCTGACCTCCGACCTTGAAGCGTGACCAATGTTCAGCCAAATGACGTAGTACGCTTTCGTTTTATTTTAAGGGCAAAGCTGCTCATGGCGTCACCCATCCGTCCCTTTATCGTTTGTAACCACTGGTGGCACAGACAGACAGACAGACAGACAGACAGACAGACAGACAGACAGACAGACAGACAGACAGACAGATGGATGGACAAACGGACAGACGGATGAACAGACGATTCACGGTTTACCAATAAAACCCTCCGACGCTTCGCCCCACTGAGCATCATTCACTCCATGGATATACTGTGATTTTTTCATATTTTTCGCAGTGGGTATTCCATCGTGTAGCGCTAACGCGCCTTGCACTTCGATGTTTATTTTCACAACTGAAGCAGGACTAACGCGATGCTTCGGCGAACGACTTTCTATGGCTCCAGTCATTAGGGCGCACTGCGCATAGTTAGCGATTTTAGTCACAGCGTGGTATTGAAACCACTTGAAAAGTGCGATTAGAATAACGGCACCAGAAGACCTGATGGACACGCGACAGGCATACGCACTCACCGGGAGAGAGCAGGTGGCCATCTGAAGGTGGGTAGAGGTGCAGGAAGGGCCACAGCGGAGGCGGCTGGTCTGCCCGCAGACCGATGGGCCACAGCGGTGGCAACAACGGGTCTAGAAGCCAGTTGCCCGGACGGGGAAGACCCGACAGGGTCGGCAAGCCTCCTGCACCACGTAAACGTTGGTAAACATCGCTTTGAAAAGAAAGCCAACAGCGCGCGCGAGTCGGTAAAGGCAGGGCGCATGTTGTAAACCTCCTTGCGCGTCACCCGATGTGGAATCTATACATGCATCGTTCGACTATGATCGCATCGACAACAGCAGAGTAGATGCTATATCGCATGCGCGTCGTCTGCATATCTCAGGGTTCAGTTGACAAAACATTGCGGTCTTTCGCAACCACATTTTCTGAACACAGTTTCCTATCAATCAATAAATCAATCAATCAATCAATCAATCAGGATTCATTTTCAGCTTCGAAGAGATTCAATAGAGCTTGGTGGGTAGAGACAAAAAAGCCATAGATCAGGCTTGACAGGTTTCCGTACCCCCTGGGCATACAAAGTATACAGCAAGGCAAAAACGGCCAAGTGTTATACTCATCCGGATAGCGACCTTCATTTGGCATTGCTACAATGTTCTGACCACGTTTATTCTGCGGTGAACACAACCTGCAATAAATATTGCTAAGTCGTGCACACATGGTGATATGTGGTGGTCGAGTGGCTACGGTACTCGGCTGTGGTGGTCTAGTGGCTATAGGGTACTCGGCTGCTCACCCGCAGGTCGTGGGATCCGAATCCCGGCTGCGGCGACTGCATTTTCGATGGAGGCGAAAATGTTGTATACGCTCATGTGGTCATATTTGGGTGCACTTGGTCAAAACTTCCGGAGCCCTCCGCTACGGCGTCTCTCAATCTTATGGCGGTTTTGGGACGTTAAACCCCAAGTATGAATCAATCAATCGCAGTGTATGTGTTACTGTTCTACGGCTGAGACGTCAATGTGTAGATCCCTTGCTATGCTATGGAATGTGAGATTGTTTTACCCATCTGTTTCGCAGACTTACCGGTCTTCCAGGTTTTACTGATGATTGAAGGTATTTTCAACACCATTTACTGAATACAACTGCTCGTATAGAAAGTACCCGAACTCAAGCATGCAGCCCTTCGTATCTGTTCCACGTCCCCCTTCTGTTAAAACTAAATCGAACTTCATGCCACGTCGGAACTTATAAGTCATCCTAATGCTTCGGATCAAAAGCCTTTTATACGTAGACGATGCTATAGGTTAGCAAGATTACCCCCTTTTAAAAAATCTTTGCCCGATTGCCATTGAAACGTGCGGAACTGCAGCTGCGCGCGCCGTTCTGTCAGGGCTTCCCATTCGAGCTTCGCTGCTTCAGCGCGATATTCAAGCCGCTAGAACGCCTGACGTAAATGGCGTCAATCCGGATAAAATGCCTCATTCTACAGGCGGAAACCCCGGCGGGCGTCTCAAGCAAGCAACGGCAATTCAGGCGGTGCGCCTGACGTAACCATGGCAGTGCTGATTCCTCATGCAAAGAGCGGCAAGTCTTCTCATCCACAGGTTCAATTCCAACAAGCGATAAACGGTGGTTTGTCGTTGGAGGCTTCAAACTACTGGCTGATCAAACAGATGCCAGGGGTTTTAAATAACGAAGCAGCGTGAAGAGACGGAAAGAGCGAGCGAAGAAATCCCGCGTCCCCATCGCATCTCAGTGTGCACGTATCAAGCTTTCGGCTCCGGTGCAGGATATGTAACGCCTCTGATTGATTCATATGTGGGGTTTAACGTCCCGAAACCACCATATGATTATGAGAGACGCCGTAGTGGAGGGCTCCAGAAATTTCGACCACCTGGGGTTCTTTAACGTGCACCAAAATGTTAGCGCACGGGCCTACAACATTTCCGACTCCATCGGAAATGCAGCCGCCGCAGCCCAGGATCCCGCGACCTGCGGGTCAGCAGCCCAGTTCCTTAGCCACTAGACCACCACGGCGGGGCTATGTGACGCCTCTGCTTATTCTGCATGTAAATGTTGCCTTAACTCACCGTGGTCTTGACCGCTTTGTGTATCAGCTTTTCTCAGAAATGACAATTGGGCTGAGGTAGCCAATAGCTTATATGGTATACTAAGAGCACTGAACGCTGGGCGAGTTGATAATTCCGAACTACAAAACTGCGCGAAAAAAGCGACAGGAAACAGAGAAGACACACACACAAGCACACACTACCACTAAAAGTTCACTGAAGGATACACATGTATAAGTAGCAGGGGTTGCAGTATTGCAACATTGCAGGGATAGCAAGTGTTACCCATTACTTCTCGAAACAAGGGTGTTGTCCTGGCACAGGAATAGGACAGCGAGAGAAGTTGCTGAGGCTTTTTATATACACAAGTACATGGCGACACGTCCGTGTATTGTGAGGCCTTCAGTGACTTTGCACCAACTAAATGTAGATTATCTCACTGCCAACCTCTAATCTTTCACGTCATACTTTTTTGTTAGTTTTATATGTGTATCTTTCAATAAACTTTCAGTTGCTAATTAATCTGTGCTTGTGTGTGTGCCTTCTATGTTTCTTGTCACTTTTTCGTGCAGTTTTGTAGTTATGGTATACTAACAGGCGCCTTTTAGCACCAGAGGCGTGTTGTTGCTCGAATCTCATTTAATTCTATGGTAAGTGTCGCTTCCATTGGCTGCTTACAAAATAGCGTTTCAAAGAACTAGAAATGTTCCGCGATTACTTAATCATTCATCGCAGTAGTAAACCCTAATTTCGCTCGTGCTGTGCAATGCTCAGGCTTGCGCTTACGGTGCATACTGGTGTGTTTTTATTCCACACTCAGCTTAACTAAATGCGTATATCGAACATCGAAAGTAGTGTTCAGTGATGGGTGCTGTCATCTCTGTAAAACTACATCGCAAAATGGGAATACAGAATATGTCCTAAGTTGTCAAGATCACAGCAATCTACGCTGATTTACCTAAATTATGCAGTGCATTAGGGTAATCGCCGTTCGTTCCTTCTTATTTCTTTACAGGGCAATTTAGGCAAGAACAAGCGGTGTTCATACTGTGCTTAAAATCCGTCTTTTTATGGTCGGCGTAGCTTATGAGAAGTGAAGCCTATAAACATAAACACCACACGACGTTAAAGTCTGTGCGCTGTAAAACATCGCACACGGTTACAAGTTCAAATATAGACTCCAAAATTTACAATGTATTGAAATGACCTCATTGCTTTTTATTTAAAACGAGTCGCACCAAGGAAAAAAAATTACAATGAAGCGTATGAATAATGACACGTGATCATAAAGCATGATTATTTCTGGGCCGGCCGAAGTGTACTTCGCAAACCAATGCAATAATGCGGCCCTGAAGTAGTATGCTCGGGAAAGCGTATTTGCGACTCTCAAGGGAAAATGGCAAGCCTTTGTTTTATTTCGTACCAAATTGACTCGTTTGTTAGAAGGGCGGCACGCTATATTGTGAGGGCTAGCAGTTATCCCCGCTCTTCTGGACCTCCCTGCGTTCGTCTCCATCATTAATCCCTTCGCCTCGTAATCTATCAAGCTAATACGACAACTCCACCCTCGCCCCACTTATATGTGCATTACTTTGATGCTCGAAGGACGCGACGGGAACGAAATACGAGAGGTGGAAGACGGACAACAATAAAGTTGCTAACACTCTGCACCATTACAAATTTATTCGCCAGCAAAACTGTAATAACCACCGGACCCCTTTGCGGGTGTGTAAAAAGAAAAAAAACGAGATGCAAACAACGAGCCGCACTCTTCCTGCTGCCCCCCTTTATATCCCGGGGTCTCCCGCGTTTCGTCTTCCTTGAAATGGATGCTCTCACGCAAGGACTCCCCAATAAGCAGAGCAGTTATTTTCTCTTTGCTGCTGTCTTGAAATGGGTCCTCCCGAGTTGCCACAACGGCGTTTTATAATGGAACGCCTTGCAGGCGGCCGTGTGAGCGCCCATCGGCTGAATGGAAGAGCCAGGTTGACGGCGGCCGCTGGGGCGTTTTGCGCACCACTCACTTTCTTTTTTTCTATACTCTACCTCGCGGCAGAGCTGGTGGACCGACCGGAAGCGCCATGGCCGGCCGCTAAAGGCCTGTAGTACGAGAGTGTAAGAGAGGAGGCTGTAATGGCATTTGGAAAAAGACGATCGCAGAGAGCACACACGGAAGCGGTGGCGGCGCGCGTATTGGAGCTGATCAAATATTCAGCGCCATCAGAGTAAGCGCTGCTGCCGCCGCCACGACTCCCGTTCGGCCCGTCCGGCGTCCTAAACATCGGCCGCCGGGCTTCTCTCCGACACCGCCGACGTCTCTGTTTATCGGCGCACCGGCTCGCGCTGATAACAGATTGTCCCAGTAACAGGACGCGACGCTTTTGCTGCAGCGGGGCGATGGGAGCGGGGGGAGAAAGGGGGGTCTCGGTTCTGCTATTGTCAGAGTGTATATACGCCATCACCTCGCGCGGTGGTGACTGCAGGAGAAGAGAGCGAGTCCACTTGTTTGCTCGCCCGCATGGACAGGCTCGGTGCAAACGTTATTTTTATAATGCAGCAAATCGCTCACAGCTCGGAGTCGGCCTCTGCGCGTGTTTGTACGTATCCGATATTGTGGCTCTCTTATATGTGCTGTGCCCGTTTAGCTCTACATTTTTTTTATATGAGCGGAATCGCTGTTTCTCGCCATCGTTTCTGCTCTGTCTGTTTCATAGGATGTGCACTCTTCGAAGCTATGATATTAGGCAACGTAATCTTTGTCGTGCGCTTTAGCTCTTTCATTTGATGTATTTGTTTTCCATGCTGGTGGGTATAAAGGTTGCATTGTGGCGTTCGTAGGGCGGAAGAAAGTGTGACTTATGCCTAAATACTGCTAACTTTATTTGCATTAATTTCATACTTTTTGGGGGTGGTTTACAACATCTTCATTCATTCTACCACCTAGGACTATTCCTCTTCATTTGATGCACGTGTTTTATTTTATGGAAGCAATTTGGTCCCAGTGCCTTTGCCGCCGAGGAAAGGTATATATACACAGGACGTATTGGACTCTTGGTCGCTGTACCGCAGCATTATGCCGCATTATATCTCTCGTTCATCGGATGTATCGAGCCACTTGTTCAAGCAGAAAAGCGGTGATCAGGAGAGGACAAAATATTAACTTTCCTTCTGTGCTCAAACATGGCGTAGTCGCACTTGCTCCCTGTATATGGGCGTATAATATTTTGCCCCCTCCAGTTCTCGGAGCTCTCTCTTTTTATTGTTTATTTTCGGGATTCATTTACATCAGCAACAGAAACGGGTTGAACAGCCATAAATATTGTTCACACTAAAACAAGCTTGTGCAATGATGCTAACGTAGGCGGCATGTGTTGTGGAGCTGGAATATAATATACTTGTTTCATGACCAGCTATTGCAATGATGCGTAAGCGCTTCTACCCATAATTATCTGTCATAAATAATAAGACCGTTCTTTACACTGCATTTGGTTTACTGGACGTTTCTTGAAGGTTAGGGAGCATTAGAATAACGGGGCGCATAGGCACGCACGCGGGCATGTCACGTGGTATTTTTTTCTGTTTCGCATTAAAAAAATTCTTAATAGAAAATGAGCTAGACTCTGTTCAATTGGACATTTCGCCAGTGGATCTACACATTTCTCATTACAAATTTTCTCCCAGCTTCGTTTTTTCAAAAGTTAGTCAATTAATAAGGCTTAATTAAAAATTATGCTGGACACAAAAGTTAGTGTGTCTTGCTCCGTGTGATAGTAAGCATCAAAGATTAGACGGCATCGTCGTGGAGTGCGTCATTGTACTTTTAAACTCTGGCTTGAGTTGACTGGGTCACCCGTGTAATGTTGGGAGACAGCAGGGTTTCATGCAAAAAGCGCAACCTCACCTGCGGCCGCAGTTGCGAAGGCTTTTTGAAGAGCTTGAAGTCACGCGACGGCTTGTGCATGCATATGATGGTTTAAATTGCCGTGGTGATTGCTAGCGGTACGTGAAATTTCCCCGATGCTTGGGCTGCGTGTAGCGCGCGGGTTCCCTTTGTCGTCATATTCCGTTGCTTGTTTCTTATTAGAAATTCTCCGTTTCATCACGCCGACTATAGCCAAAGCTCCTGATATATTTAGATCACTGTATAATGTCAGCATGATCTCATACTGAACTGTATAGTACGGCTTCCTGCACGTAGTAAATGCGCAACGATTGGGCATACGCAGATGTAGAACGCTATTTTGTCATGTGAGCGATTGCACTGTCGTCATACTATCACTGACGACCAAGTTTACTTGTCACCATTGCGACCTGGTCGTTACTGTCCTCTGATGATGGCTTATACTCATTACGGAGAATTGCGCGAGTATTGGGGCGATTCCAGCATTACTTTTTGGAAAAAAAAAAGCACTTTCCGAGCTGCTATGAATAAATAATACATCGACTTAAATGTTCAGTTATCAGTAATAGGAAATAAGTATTCAAAGCTTCCGAAATTGAAGTACGGGCATCGTCGTTGTCATCTTAGTCATCGTAGAGAAGCCGTTCTTGATCAGGATTGTGCCGACGAGACTCTTCGCACGCTAAGTGTTTATCATCTATACTAATAATGATGCCTTTCGGTCAGCGTCAAACTTTTGTTACGAACGAAAATATAAAGTATGAGGTAAATTTGGGCAAGGAGAAGGAGAGTTTTGTTTGCAAGTACCCTTTGTCATTGACCGGACAGCAATCACGATTAGCTGAAATATATACTTCTACACGGTAAATTTTGTCGTAAAAACCCATATTCTTTTTGTAAGGACTCGGAATATTTCAACACAGATCGAGATTTGCCGAACAAAAATATTCAGTGAGTGCACCCGTGTTGAGGAGCAATATGCATGGAGCGAAATTTTTATTTCGCAGCCTTTATACTGGTATCGTGGAGCTCACAGCTTCTGGTCAGAAACCGACCTTGACGGAACAACCGACTCTTCTAGTCGGCTCCTGCGGGCAACGAAATTATTTGAGGTAATCTGTGCGAGATACATTGTTTGAATTTGCTAATTGCAACGCTCAATATATTAAAGAGGGCAGGCTGATGGGCTATACAATAAAAGCTTGTTAATTTCAAGATTACTGGACCGGAACAAATTTCAGCATTAACCGAATTCCGTGCTATCAAAAGTATCAACAAAACAATGAATAAAAACCTATTTCGTCATTACAGTTGAGAACATTATTTGCCGTCAGTGCACCTTCATTTTCTTGATGAGCACACAAATTGTGCACTTGTCTTGCATTGAGAGCAGCGTGAAAGCTACGGCATTCGCAACTCCCGACTTTTTTTTTCATCATAGGGCAACGGCTCAAGATACCCCTATCCTAAATATTCTGAAACGCACAAACCCAAAACCAGCCCGCAACGTTGTACACCGCGGCGTTAGCGTATACGGTTCTCGCTGATGGCGATTTAAACTGCACCCCCTCGTTTCAGTTCTCTGTGAACGGCGTTTTCGCTCTTTGCGTCGCACATCTGCGGCACCTCGCGTTCGGCACGCTTCGGGAATAATCCGAATTGACGGGGCTGTGCCCAAATATGACCGAATGAACGAGAGTGTGACGCCAGTGTACAATACATGACTTGCCGGAACCAGAGAACGCGAACGGAATTACCCGATTTTGCTAATTAACGGTTGTCGAAATAACGAATTTTCACTCTAGCTGGTAAGACATAATTAACAATGGTGAAAAGAACCACACGCACGACACAACCGCAACTCGCCATAAGGCGCTTTGTTATCGTCTTCCCCATTCTCCGTCAGTGTGGATCTTCGTAATATTGCGTAAATCTAAGTATACAGGAAAAAAATTATAAATAAAAGCCAAGCCTCTTGTAACAAATTACAGAAAGTAAAGAAACAATAAAGTATACACTAAACAAAGATATTGCCGGGAATGATACCATTGTGAGCAGGCCGATCAGGCGCTTGAGTTATCATAGTTCTTTTTTCCTGCCTGTTTTTTTTTTGTTTCTTCTTCTACTATACTACTATTATGATGGAACTAGACACAAAAGAGCCACGGCTATAATCCGACAGCAGATTTTATCCCACCAGGAGACGATCCCTCATTTGGGACACTCTTATGTGATGCCACTCTAACTCAGCCGAGAAAACAAAGATGGAGACGGTGCGGAAGGAGGCGAACGCACTGTACTTCCGTGGTATCGCAGCTCGCACCTGTCATGAGTCTACGCGTACCGCAACTTGAAACAAGGCTGTTACACGTCGGCTTTGTGCCACTTATTTGAGGATTGTAATGTTGCTAGACGCGCGCACACTTTCTTCACCGCAACTGCTCAGATCCAACATTGCACCAGCCATTTTACTCCACGTGCACACACATGCGCATAGATAGATAGATAGATAGATAGATAGATAGATAGATAGATAGATAGATAGATAGATAGATAGATAGATAGATAGATAGATAGATAGATAGATAGATAGATAGATAGATAGATAGATAGATAGATAGATAGATAGATAGATAGATAGATAGATAGATAGATAGATAGATAGATAGATAGATAGATAGATAGATAGATAGATAGATAGATAGATAGATAGATAGATAGATAGATAGATAGATAGATAGATCTTACAAGTGACGAAGTGATGTCACTAAACAAGTATGTGAAACGTCTTGAGCGTGTCACGGTGAAAGCATGAACATGTTTCTCATTTGTTTTCGCAAAATAAGAACGACTTAAGGAAAAGCGTATATTTCTTTTACTTTACATCCTGCACACTCCTTACTGCACCGTGCCAAGGATGCCATACGAACAAAAGCGCCTAGAAAGTGACTGCAAGATAAGGCGGCAGACCACGAAGGTTAGACAAAATATTAAAAAAAATAAATCTGTGGACTGCTTTGCGAAAAGAGTCGAGACTATGGAGCACAGATATGGTGGCCCGTGCTTCGAAAATCTTTGCGTCTTTTGGAATAGAGCCGCACTCTATAAAAAGGGCAACTCGATATACATCTCGTAACAATAATATTATTTTTGTTATTCTTGGTTCTTTAGAACACTGCTACCTTGCGCAGTTGAAGTAACATATATGCCAAAGTTGTGAAACAAACAAGAAGGTAGCAGACAAGCACGCAAAGGGAAAAAAGCAGCAAATACTGATTAGTTCGACAAGAAAAAAAAAAGCACTCGGTTATATGCCCACGTAATGAAACGAAATCCGCAAAGCACGAAGCTCGGGCATGTCGAGATGCGCCCCACATACCGAGCGAAAACCGCAACCGCAAGCAGAGATCCGATGAAACGAAGGAGAGCAAAAGGACATAGAAGAAAAGAAAGGCGAGCGCGCTGCTTAAGACGGATAGAGGCAGGCAGGCGCAACAAAGCACTGTCTACGCGCCTCCACTTCTCGTTGTGGCTTTTACAGCGAAACCGGCGAAAAACAAAGGACTTCAGGGACGAAACACGACGAGAAAAGAAGAGAGAAGAAAGGTTGTGTGAAGAGGCAAACCAGAAGACGGGTGGCAAACACGAGGAGGTGAAGAGGAAAAGAAAAAGCGCCAGTGCGCAACGCTGGATTGAGAGAGAAGAGGGGAAGGATACAATCCGAGGAGACAGGCAGGCGTGGCGAGATAGCGGCTGTGGCCGGCGGGGCGTGGGGGGGGGGGGGGGGACTGAGTTTGCTTCCCTCTTTGTGAGTTTTTTTCTTTCACCCGCGGGTTTTCCTCCCCGACTCTCAGTGCCTCTCGCGAGCGGCGAAAATCCTCCGATTCCGTTGTTCTCACCTCGAGCCGCCGCAGAGGGCTTAAGAAGAGAGGGGAATGATTTGTCTTTGAGCTCGGGGATTCCCCCCAGGCCACAAATTAATTGCGGTCTATGAGGAGAACGCGAAGAAAAGAGAGACTAGGCTGGGTGAGGAGCTCAGAAGGGAAGGGAGGCGAAGCAGTCTCTGTCTATACACACTGCGCGTATGGTATAAGTGCGTCTGTGCGCACGCACTCACTACCAGGCGGCGTGCCGATGAGCGGCTGCCGATGGCTCTTCCTCCTCGCATGCAGTGGTTCCGGCAGGCAGGCTGGATTAAATTCAGCCGCTCTCCTGGTCTCGCCCGTCCGTGGCGGAGGCGGCTTCCGGGAAGCAGGGCGTTAACAAGCTTATTACTCGCAGCAGATTGGTAACACGGGCGCGGACGCTTAGGTCCGATTGCGCTGCCTGGCTGGCAGCTCCAGTGGCGGCCATCGCTCGAGGTGCTGCTTCGGGCTTTCCTTTCATCTCTATTTTCTTTCCCTCGCTTTCTGCATGTTCCTCTCTCATAATGAAAAAAAAACCCTCGCTCGTCGCAGGAAGCGAATCCTTGTTCTTTCGCTTCGTCGCACAGCTCAGGGATTTGTATATTCTCCGGTGATTGTTCTGTAGAAAACAGCGCTAAAAAGACGGGACAAAGTAAGGACACAAACCACAGCGCCGCGGTTTGTGTCTTTCTTCGCCCCGTCTTTTTAGCGCTATTATCTAGTGCAGATCATGATCTAACCAGCTTTACTGCGTACCCTACTGCAGTCGTTCAGCTTTCACAGCGGTCAAATGTGTCCACGACGTTGTGGCAGGTACGCGAAAATTGTGTGTATAGCAAAGCGATCCTCCAACATGTGCACGGCTTGTACGAGGGGATTGTTGATATGGTTCAACTGAGACCGTGCGAAAGACGAGAAGTTTTCGAAACCATACCTGGATGTGAACTGTTCCAACTTGAAGTGCAAGCCTGGCTCAGTGATAGTGGAATAATGCTTCGATAAATAAGAGTTAACCGCTTATGCCAAATTGAGTCGAATATTTATAAGCATGAAAGAGCTAGCGATGATAATAGCACCATATTACACACAGAGAACCAGCAGCAGGTGCAGTGCTTTATCTTAGTGGTTATGCTGCTGTACGAAGCGTGCGTGCGTGTAACAACGATCGAAATTCTCAAATCGGCAATTTCAGCGTTGAATCAATCAAAGTAGACGCTAGTCTCAGGAACTTTCTTGACTTTGAGCGGCTTGTTCTGACATCGGTAATTAGCACATACGTGACAAAAAACAACAAAACCCATATGCCATATGGTATGGGGATGCATGCAATACCCTGGAACCACTGGAATAACAGAAGAGCAGTGGGAGGTGGATTGGTTATCGGACCCAGGCCTGACGAATCAGTGGAGCCTGGTTCAACGGGCGCAAGGGATAGTGAAGGCCCGCGGCTACCTGGAATAAGGAGGGCCCTCACCTTGGTCGCACAGTGCACTTGCTCGAATTGCGAGTTTATTCCCTATCTCTTTCATGGGGAAACAGAATATTATAAAGAAATAGAACAAGTAGTCTAGGAATCTGTAGATGTCTGCAGTGATCTCTATGAGAACGCCATTAATCAATAGATTATCAATAGAACGAAATGTGATTCACGAATATTTTATTTCGTATGAGCGCATACGACTATACCACCGCCTGGCGACCCCTTGAACCAGTCTGAGGGAAAGCAAACGACACGTCAGTCCGCTTTGCTGTCTTTTGTCGTGGTATAGACGGTTGAGGTGTTTGTAAACAAGCTCACTCGTGCCGAATGGTCTACACCAAAAGACTTCCGGTGCGCCACTTCCAGTAATGCCTTTTTCAATAGTCCTGGTGGTGTTTTCGTGTTGTGTTTGAATGATTGATTGATTGATTGATTGATTGATTGATTGATTGATTGATATGTTGGGTTTAACGTCCCAAAACCACCACATGATTATGAGAGACGCCGTAGTGGAAGGCTCCGGATATTTCGACCACCTGGGGTTCTTTAACGTGCACCCAAATCTGAACACACGGGCCTACAGCATTTCCGCCTCCAGAGGAAATGCAGCCGCAGCAGCCGGTATTTGATCCCACGACCTGATGGTGTTTTCGAGTTTGCTGCTCTATTATTTTTGGCGCAGTCCTTAGTAAGTGTTTAAAGCAACGTCTATCGGCTACACGAAGGGGCTGGTCGACGTAGCGCACGGGATGAACGGGCCACCGCTGCAGGTAACACGGCTCGGGTGGCTGACAAGCGCCGCGCGACATACCCGTCGAGGCGATCCAATGAGCGTGGCCCCCAACTGCGCGTTACCTCTAACAGTGACCCACAGAAAATGCACAAACTGCCGGAGGAGTCTGTCAGCGCGCACTTAATTGGGACAGTTGATTCTGCATGTAGACGATGTAGATATGCTTTTTGTGGACGCGGACAGAGAATTGACAACGCAAACCTGTCTTTTTTTTTTCCCGCTGTGCACGTCTTCAAAGCGCACCCAAATCGTCGATATGCAGGAGAAGAGCTGCGCGATTCATAGTGAAATTGTACAATCCAGCTTTTCGACTGTAACTGAAAACTTGCCTCCTGTCGAACCACGGACGTATTTGTGTTTTCGTCTAAGCGGATAGCCTCAGGAGGATGAAACGCTTACTTCCGCGCCTGTGTCACACCGGACACTTTTTATAGAGATCAGCGGTGACCGAAGTCACTAGTGATCAGAAGTGTTCGTGTGACTGAGAAATTATCAAATGTACTGTTTATGCGATGACATCCACTGCGGCTGGGTCACGCAAATGCTGGCTTACTCACTAGTAAAGTATATATGAATCACCTTTACCGTCCATGTTCACACCGAAAGATTAATGAGCTTATATGCAGTGACGTTCATTAGTGGCAGAAAGAAAGGTGATAAGTCATTTGCTCGCACAGAGGAGAGTCCACTCGCTGGCGTCGCTATCAAAATGCAACGACAGCAAATTATGGACACCTCGACGTACACCTGAACAGACCACAGGCAACACCCTGCGAATGTTGCAAACAAACACGTGTTCATGTCCGTTTATTTGGTCGATAATCGTAGACGGAATGGACCCACGCTGTCAGCGCTGGGGTCATCCGAGGTGCACCCTCCAGCACATGCTGTGGCAGTGTCACGACTTGCACGGGGGCTCCCTGCACTGAGGAAGACTGGCTCCAGCTTATCGCCAGCTCCGCAAAGGAGCAGCAGCTAAGGGCTGTCCAGAGAGCCCGCGAACTCACAGAGAGCCTTAACCTCCCGGCGCTATCATGGGTGGGTCCCGCAGCCGGTACCCCCTGGCGGGAGCATTTTCCTCTTCTCAGGACCAAATAAAGTTCCTTGACTGACTGACTGACCGAAAGGCGATTCATGTTGAGAGTGGCTACTTAGTGTCCCACGTTTGCGATGTATTTTCAGTGTTAGCCATCACGCTGTGCTACTCATTTCAGGCGTCAGTACGTAAATATCTGCCACGGGTGGAAGGCGACGCCGACCGATGTGAATTTCCTGTAACTGGGGGCCTTCGACTAGCCTAACATCTGAGGATCACCTCTGTGCCATTAGTCAGCGCTGAGCTTTACATTGTCTTTATCCCAGTGGGCTGAACAAACCAGCGTGCTCTTATAATGAGAATCCAGTTTTCTCACGTGATCGCTGCAACGCAGGCGCTCTTTCTATCGTCATCGGTCGGAAAACAGAACGTTTTCCCTAGTGCAAAAAATTAGTTCAGGCTTGCAGACTGCATTTTGGCTTGACACAGCTGTGCTCGAGTTGCGAGTGCTTCATCGGTATAATTTTATCCGCATACAACTTGGGAACACAAGCAACCGCGGACCGCGACGAAGGCTAGAACCACGCAAAAATAAGCTAAACCGCAAGTTTCCCGAGTTTTTCGTTCGGTGAACGCACAATGTTGCCAGAGATGCTTAAGGATAGCAATACTAAAGACTAGAGAGAGAGAAAATCAAGAGTGAGAATAGTCAAAGGTAAAAGCATGGACTAAATAATGCAGATGGCCTGCTCGGACAAGAAGAAACAGCCGTAAAAGCCACAAGCCTTGTATTGCCGAGAGGAGAGTGGAGGCTATTTAGCGGCAAGGTCGCTGCACCTGCGTGCTTCGCGAGGCATGGATTGTGTACGAATGGCTCGCCTGACAAGAGACAGCGGGGGGTCACGTGCGCGAGATGCCTGATCGGCGTGGAGCAATCCGGCGGGCGAGCGCCATCCAAGACGGCCATTAAAGCGCAGGGTCGCACAACGCCGGCCGCCCCTAATCGGGTTACGACGGCCGCCACTCACCGGCCCAGCGCCCAAATGCCGGGATTCGGAGACGCGCTTCGCATGCCTATCGCCCCAAACTAGGGCTATACGTGCGCGCTGGCTAATCTCTGCCCATTCGTTGCGGAGCCAGCTATTCAGCCGGCCTCTCCTGGAACGCAGCTTGCTCGAACTTTCGAATGAAACGCTTGAGACGCATGTGTGTCTTGCCTCGATGGGGCATTTATTTGGGAGCGGGTATTAATATCACATTAACCACATAATCGATACTGTGCGTACTATTTGTCTTACGGTTAACCTCAGTTGCTGTGATGATTTGTGTTAATTTGCTTGGACTTAGAACTTCAGGGATTCTGAAGGGCCAAGATGATCGGGTGATTTCGGAACAAGATTTGGTGTGAATATATAAGATTTCGATCTTTTACTCACTGATTCACTCGTTAATTTATTCGTTAAAATATTGCTTCGCATATATATACTTGCATATAGACGAAACGCATCCTACCCGCCACCGTGGTCTAGTGGTTAAGGCACTCGGCTGCTGACCCGCAGGTCGCGGTATCGAATCCCGGTGCGGCGGCTGCATTTCCGATGAGGCGGAAATGTTGTAGGCCCGTGTGCTCAGATTTGGATGCACGTTAAAGAACTCCAGGTGGTCGAAATTTCCGGAGCCCCTCCAATACGGCGTTCCATGTATGCGCAAGTATACATTGGATACATGCGCTCCAGCGACCAACGTCACGGTGCACTTTTCCTATATAAGACGTCACGAACATCACCAGTTGACCGTGCTACAACCAAAACGCGATCACGATAGCCAAGCGCATCGAGATTAGTCGCTTTCTTATTTTGCCTTTTTTTGTATGTCATCTGCACGTTCGTTCCATCCGTTATGGTAGCGGATACCGGCTCGGCCAATCTGGTGACGTCGTCCGACATTTCGTCACCATCATCCATTTCATCATCCGAAGGTCGCCGGCCTGGTTCCTGCCACACCATGTTCTCTCTTTGTTCATTTTACTTTCTTTATGTCAAAGTCAGTACGAAGAACACAAAACAGTGCTATTAACATCCACTTTATCGTCCCTGACTCCGTTATCGTTCGGTTTTTGCCAAGGTTACTCCTAACAAAAATAAACAAGGCCATAAAAGTAATATAATTCATTGAGTTTCAACGTCCCAAACAACGCTATCATTACGAGAGGCTCCGTAGTCGTAGGTCACGGTAAATTTTGACCACCTGTTCTGTTTATGTTTATGGTTTATGTACGGAGACCTCGAGTATTTTTTCTTCCATTGGAAATGCGGACGCCGCGGCCGGCAGTCGATCCGGTGACCTGCGGGTCAGAAGTCGAGCCCCATGACCACTGGACCACCACCATTGGTAAGAGATCATTCAAAGTTAACTTCCTTCATCTAGCTTCACAATACATATTGCCGCATGGTGTGAAGCAAAACAACCGCAAAAAATTATCACCTCAATCCGCTGCTGAATTTCTCATACAGCAGACTTCGGTTTTGTACGGAATGGCATATTAGCGTACACACGCTGATGCGAGTGAACGCGTGTTTTACTATACGCTTATATAGTCAAGCAACAGGTCTCCGGATATTGCGTATACGTGTGTGATACGTGGTCACCTCTGTAGCAAAACCATCGTGCTCACGCATGCATAGATGATGCTGAATCGATGCTAGATGCAATGACGGAAAAGAAGAGAAATAGAGAAATGAGCAAAAAGCAGTGAGGTGAATCGGAGGACAAACCTCTGATACGCGGCTCTATGCACTTTAAGGCAATAGTGGAGCGCCAGAGGCAATGCAACTTGTGAGGGTACAGACGCGAACGCAAGCAAGCCGCTCGAAAGTGTCAAAAGGGCGCTCGCTAATTTCAAATGACTATTTTCTTATTCATCATCATAATCATCATTATTGTCATTATCATCATTGTATTATTATTATTATTATTATTATTATTATTATTATTATTATTATTATTATTATTATTATTGAACAAATACAATGAAGAATGCTATACATAGCAGAAGAAAGGTTTTCTGTTAGCAGTACCACAAGGCTCTTCTAAACGGCTTTCCTTCGTATTAAAAACCGCCGAGACATTTGGATTTTCACACCCAAAATATAGTTCATTGGAAAAACAAGTTTGCATAAAAGACAGTGGGGCAGGCTTATAAAAAAATACAGTTGACTTTGCATGGATCTGTACTTTACCAAAAAGTAAAGAATGATACCGCACATAAAAACGTAAAAATATCGCCGGTGATTGCGACACTTCTGATTGGGAGATGAAAGCAGGATTCTGGCGTCAGCGGCTCTGAGCCCCTCTTAAGGAAGTTCGCTTGGCAGCTGCTGACGACGAAGAACGGCTACAGGGCAGTTTTGAACGGCAGTTGAATGGTGCGTTTCACGCAAAAGTTGTGTGGCGCTGCTGATCTTTATTTTCGTGTTCATGTCACTTAAAGTTAGATCATATAAGTTGAACTAAAAAGTTTGTTATGTCCGTTCATGTTGTTTAAATATTTAATGAAGTGTTTATTCGCAGTTATAGATGCACATTTAGCTTTTAGGTTGTTCAACAGTAAATCTGGCAAGTGATACTTATAGCGGGACCACACGCTGAAAAGAAGCAGGTGCGTGGTTTTTGTCGAGTGCACTCTTAACCTTGTTCCACATAGGTTTCAGATAAAGCAGTCGTTAACCGGAACTGACGGAGCTGTTATGTGGATCAGATGGGTTTGGCTAGGGTTGTCTGGAACAGCAGCTGCTTTTTTTCTTTAGATTTTGGTTACTTAAGTGGAACCCGATATATGCCATCGAGCCTAGCGGTTAGTTCTAGTTACAAAGTGGCGTGTTTTTAAGGCTGTTCCACTTACGGCGGCAAAGCGACGCCATATCTGCATCACATGTTCCAGATAGCATAAACAACCAGCTTATACATATTGGGCACGTCGGAGAGGAGATCCTTCTCATTAATCACTTCTTTGACTTCGAAATGTGCAACGGAAGAAGACACGCTCAACGCGGAGCTATAGCGTTCGCGAAATAACGACTGCGAAACCCCCACGTCTTTCGGCAGTGGAGCTTCCTGCAAGCAGAAGAAAGCACGACCATCCACTCGCACCAACACACTCTTCACTGGCGAGCGTTGGGGTGGTTACGGAGTTGACAAGTGCTGCATAGGTTTACAGGCAGCGTGCGCCATTTTCTTTGCTCGTTAACGTGCGTGCTTTTCCGAAGCTGTGTTCGTGTTTCTAGATGGTTCTGGAGGCTCATCGTTAACAAGTTTGCTTTTGAAGCCTCGCATTATTGATTCTGCGGTCGCTTCTCAGAGGTGAGTGACGAGCATGTATACTGCTTGTGAATTAGCGGTAGGGCGGAGGCAGTCCTTGTGCCATTTTTATCGCTTGCTTTGAGTTCTGCCTTTGTTGTGTAGCTTGAAAGTTTATGCGACCGCAACCAAACGAAGGGAGTTTGGTCGTGCATGAACTAGCAAGATGAATACGTAATCATCTGTCAGCAGCAAAGTTTGTGTGCGTGGTAGAGCTGTTATGTAAATTCTGCTAAGAAATCATGGACGTGGTGAAATGCTCGAAACGAAAATGACACTGTACCAGTTTGATGCGTTATAGGCTTGGTTCACTGAGGTTTGTTGTGTAAAACACTGACTTTTATGGGAATAATTATGCTTGCTTGCTCGTGTGGCCTGCGTGAGTGTATTAGGACAATTCACGATGACCTTTCAAAAACGTTGTTGGCACGACTAGTTCGCTTCAACAGCCTTTCCAGTTTATGACGAACTAGTTTGTAGTTTTCACCACGCGACGTGATCCTATGTTTTCATATTTTAACGTCTGTGACAACTGGGTGGTGTTCAAAGTGGTGTTTGGTGCATTGTGGGGTATCTCTGTTGTGCGCAGTGCCGTGTCGTGTAATGTGTGTTCTTAAAAAAAAAGAACTTTCGCACTAATTAATCTTATAAATCACTTTAATATTGCACCGCTTTCAACACTATTAGATTTTATATATCAAGTACTGAGCATTATAATGCGAATATGTGCTGCTTGTGTACTGTTAACGTAATAATGAACAAGCAGAGATGGTACCGACTAGAGTTCTCAAATTTTTTTCCAGTAACTGGCTTCAAGATTGACGACTCGCTTGTTATTGGGCACCGCGATAAAGGCCCGCGGTGTGATCTTATTATAGGAAAAACAAACTTCACCATCCATTTCTCCACGCACGTCGAAAAAGTCCCACATTGATTTTTCTAAGGTAAGGGCAATGGCATGGTTCTCATGATATTTTCTACTTCGAAAATGTTGTATAGATTTACATCATTTTAGATTTACATCACATGCATGTACACGCATGCATGCACACACATGCATGCGTGTACATGCATGTGTGTGCGCATGTGTGTGTGTGCTCGTGTTTTTGCACGTGGGTGGGGGTGGGGCGGGTTTGAATGGTATTTGTGTGTGTGAGCTGTGTGTAGGGGGGGTATGGAATGTTATAATCTGCATGTGTATTTGAACATACATTATGGGTTCTATTACGTTACAGCTAATTGGAGCTGCAAAGGCACCAAAACTGCCACAAAGGTAATTCAAATATTTTAAACACTTACAAGCTTGCAGGAGTAAGCGCAATTTAGAATTAAATTACATGATATGGAGTTAAGGTGATTCTCGCTTTGCTGTTTTAACACCTAACTGTTGAAACGTTGTTTTTTTTTCATTTTTTGAAGATATAGAATGTTGTTCAGAATTGCCAGATCTTGATGTCACCCATGCAAAAAAAGTCTTCCGGTGTCAAAAGACTGTAGCGAAGGCTACTTAAACGGCCAAGTGAACTTCATAGGAACACAGTCCTCGACCTAAGCTCCGGCAACAGAACGAAGTACTACTACAACGAGCTCCACAGGTCAGGTAGCCATGTAAACACTGACGTTTCACGATACTAATACCGTAGTTTTGCTAAGTATGTCAAAGGATAGCATCCAGGTGGAATACAACTGTACCATTAATATCATCTTGACTAGAAACTTACGTCAAGCGACAATTTCTCTTTCTTGCGCATGTTTTTCTGAGTTAACAATTGACATTTCGCACGTGTGCGAGATTAATAACTGATGAAACCTAATACTGCGAGTTATTACCCGTTTTACTTGTTACTTATTCAGGATGTTCAGTTTATTCCTAATGTATTGATGTTGTTGGTACGCAAACTTCATTCCGTATTGCTATGCACTGTGGCTTATTCTGTGTGTTCTTTGGGATGGTCTTGTATTATCTATATACACTGTACCTGTTTTCACGTAGCCATGTGCGAGAAAGTGTTCTGTGAAATAAATTGTTGAAAATATTTTTCTTCTTTGTTTTACTGCCTGTCGAAATGGCAGGCGGATTTCTGAGCATTATTGTTTTTCTGTGAGCAGCATTATGCCTTCAGATCATGCACAAACAAAGCAATAGCAACAGCTGTAGAAGTTGTATCTTCACACTAGCATTGCAGGGTTGAGGTTTTGTATAAAGTAGGATAATTTGGGTATGCATCTACACCGAATAAGCATGAACATGCAAGCGCAACTGATGTAGCTTTACTACGGTCATTTTCACAATTTCGGAGGTTATTGATTGGTGCTATTCGGACCTGCCTGAGAGCATGGTTGTTGCCAGATTCACCTAAATCATATAAATTACCATTTAAAATTCGCTGAATACATGAATGGCTTACTTTTCGTTATCTTGACGCAAGCTTGTATACCTACTATGGTTACCGTCACCGATATCTGGCATAACTAAGCCGATATGCCACTTATAAGTAGGACCCCTCAACATTAAATTTCTTATATATTTTGTCGTATACATGAACTGACAACTGAGTTGTTATTATTCAGTACAACATGTTCAAAAAATGGGCAGGCATGTTTTGATGGAGCATAAATACTGGCGTGTTCCACGATGACATACCTGCACAGCAATTAACTAAAAAATTTTTTTCAATGTTATATTATTCTGAGAAACGACCCTTGATTCATCCGTTCAGGTATACAGCAAATATATGAGAAAATTGAATGCTTACTTGCCTCATTTAGGTATCATACCTGTTTACTTACGCCAGAAATACGGGTGACGTCAATCATTGTGTGCATAAATTCCCTAGGATGCATGAATTCCCTAGGTACCGAATAAGTGGAACGCTGCAACGTACACAACCCAGTGAACAGTGAGTGGAACATTGTTCCTCATACTCGAAGCGTTATCTGGGACGCATCTCCACTTAACTAAATGGAACGTTTTTGCAAAAATGTTCCGCTTGCTAGCTGTAACCTATGTGGAACCAGATTAAGAGTTTATGTACAGTCTGCAGAGTTCAAGTGCCAGAAATGCACCAATAAATAATTCACAACGCTTACATACACTTTGTTTTAAGCATAACGGTTATATTCTTCTTTTGTGATTGTGTGTACGAGCACACTGTCAATGAGATGGCACGGCGCTATTGCCGCTTTCATCGCTCAGTGGCAATCGAAGTTTCAGTGGAGTTGCGGCATGCTCCGTGACTTGCTAGACTATTGATTAGACGGACTTAGAAACCACCCGGACGACAGCTTGTGCTCGACAGTTAAGTCAATAGGCCGTCACTTCAGGACGGCCTTCCAAACAACCGTGCACGAGGATACCGCGAGTGTCCATGCTGAGCGAGTGCCTCGGGATCGAACATTATTGTAACGTTATAACACTCAATAAAGGTATTTTTGAACAAATTTTGGCCACGTTGCGTAAGATATGCAGCGTCTTTGTGCGCGCTTGTTGACAGGAAACGCACGCAAGATAATATTTAGAACAAACGCTCATATAAGTAGAGAAGAAGAAGATGTATTGATCAAACAGCTACAACGTCGCCTCATTATTATGCGCCTTAGAACGCGTGAAAATGTTTTTTTTCCTAGCCATAAGTGTATTATATTCACCAGTGGTAGTTAACCCGAATACTTTTTCGGAATGTACGCATTACGTGGGCTTCAGAAGGTGCAAGTCACATGAAGACACAAATTATTTGACAGAATTATTATACCTGGGAATCGAGTCAGATTTCCAATGTAGGAAACTTGTTCGGACCGAATAAGCTCAGAGCAATTAAGAAACTCAATGCGGATTTCCCAGACGATTTGTTTCAAAGAAGTCCGTGTGAACTTCGTTGCGACTTCACGCTACAAATGAGCGGTTTCTTAATTTCCTCTTCTAAACTTTCGTGGCCCTCACTGAATTTATTTCAGTAGCTTGCTCAGCTCCCTCCAACAATAGTGTCGTTCGACACACAAACACACACACACAAACATATATATATATATATATATATATATATATATATATATATATATATATATATATATATAGTGGGAGTAATAATTCAATGGGCCAGTTAGTCTTCGTGAAGGAGCGTTGTCAACAAGGATAAATATATTTATTTCCCAACAGATATATATATATATATATATATATATATATATATATATATATATATATATATATTCTAGCAAGAGATAAAGGGGAACCAGAATTACCCATATTAATCCCGCCCATCTAACCCAGCTGGTGAATTCTGCAACCTCCCTCAAAATCCCATAGGGAAAAAATAAAAAAAAATTGCCCGCAGCTTCCCTCGAGGGAACACTGAGGAGGATGCGGAGCATATAATTGGTTAACGGGGTGTTAAAGTGCGACTTACTTGGGTCGATGGCTAAATTGGTTAACGTGGTTGTGAAATGGGGTGTTAAATTGCGACTTACTTGGGTCGATGGCTAAATTGGTTAACGTGGTTGTAGGAGGGGGTGTTAAATGAGTGAACACGTACACACGTATGCGAAAGGGCGGCGCTGGTCGAAGGGACGTCGATCATTGTGTTTGTGGATTCGTTGGAATTCATTTCACCGCGACCTTGGACGTCGACGCGCCGTACAAACCAACCGACGAGCGGCAACTGAGCGAGCGAGCGCCGACCTTGAGTATATATACAGCGCGACGGCGCATGCACTGTCAGCTGTTGAATGTTCTCGAAGGAGAAGCGCGCGCGCGGCACAGATGGCGACGGCGCGACGGCGCATGCGCTGTCAGCTGTCGAATGTTCTCGAAGGAGAAGCGCGCGCGGCACAGATGGTGGGCGACGGCGCGACGGCGCATGCGCGCGCGTCAGCTGTCGAATGTTCGAGAAGCGGTGCGGACGGCGCACTACAAGGCGCGAGTATAAGATGCTTCCGCATCTAAAAGAACGCGACTTATAACAGTGTTCATGCGCATTTTGTCACCGGCTTGATGACCGAAATAAAGCGAAGGACAAGTTTATCTCGCCGCACGCACGCCAGCGTATTATGGGGGAGGACAGGCGAATCCATACGCACCGGTAAGTTCTCGGAACCACGTTCTCAAAATCGCCGGTCGTTTCGAGATCGCTTTATTATATGAAACAGTCCAAGTGGCGGCAAAACGAGCGGCGCGCAAGGTGAAGCGGCGACCGGCGGGGTGAAAAGACTGCTCCTTTATGGGGAAAGGTGGCGAGGTTGAAGAGGCCGCTATTGCCCCGCAATTACATCGAACGGGAGCAAGAAAGGGGCATGGCGTGCGCGCCTGTATGCAGTCGTTGTGCCGGGAACAAGCTCCCGTCGAAACCTTCTCTCGCCTTCTTTTATTTCGAGTCTGTATACCGCCGACGAATGACCGGGCTCGGAACGGCCGCCAGCGGCGCGGCGCACCACGCCAAGCGTTCAAATCGAATGGACGACGCGAAGGAACCAATCTCGCCGCCGGCCGTGCGACCAGCACGCTCAAAGCGTTGGCACAGAGCGGCGGTGCAACGCGGACTCCCTTCTCCCCGCGCCTTTTTCCTTTCACCATCCCCACAGTTCGCGGATCGACCATTGCAGCCCGAGTCATCTCCGCCTCAGCGCCGTTGTCAGCCTGGGGTCGATTTGTAATCACTCAATTCAGAGCCTTCAGAGGCAGTCACGCGAAAGGGAGAGATGCAAAAAGAACAGCAAATAATGAACGGAGCCATATATCTCAACGTTTTCCATTGGCAGCCCATAAACAACTCGGGTGAAAGAGGCAGATCGAAGCGAACGCCCCGATCCGTATACAGTTGCATACACGAAACCGGGAAAAGCGCTGGGCAGTAAGACGGCTTGCTATATGTATATCCGTATGCGGGGGCTGCTCGTCGGGTCCCCGTATTATTGCCTGAGAAGAGCGTTTTCAGGCTGCTTTAATATTTAACCAAGTTTTTTTTTTCTTGAATTCACCTTAGTGGCATCATTCGCTTATATAGGTGTTTAGTTAAAGTACTGTTTAGCGCTTTACTTAGAGGCGTGTTTCAGACCTCGACTGTAGCCCTTCTGTCTAGTGTACATATATACGAAAGTATAGTGAAGCGTG
The DNA here is from genome assembly GCA_013436015.1 of Rhipicephalus annulatus. Taxonomy (NCBI): domain Eukaryota; kingdom Metazoa; phylum Arthropoda; class Arachnida; order Ixodida; family Ixodidae; genus Rhipicephalus; species Rhipicephalus annulatus. The sequence goes on along the minus strand of WOVY01014635.1, from coordinate 191,598 downwards.
AACTGTTTGGAAGATCTTTTGTGATGTCAAAAACATGTCAAAAACATGTCAAAAATATCCATGGGTATTCTTTTGGGGGAAGAAGGAGGAGGGAAATGAAGCTTTCGCAGTGGTTGAAGTTGTTAACTGAGCATGCGATTAGGTCGCGTGTTGCTGCGTTCTCACTTTCATTAGATTTTGTTAAAAAGAGAATGCCTTCGTGTCTGTATACATCTGGTTTGAAGCAATGTGACGCAATATTCTAGCAGTCCAACTCGTGTTACCGAATGTATCTCACTTCTTACTTCAAATCAAATCAGTTCATTTTATGTCCCCTAAAAAAACAGGTCCTTAGATCTATATATGTTAATTTCAAAACGGTGTAAGGGATTCATGGCGTATAGGACGAAGCCCTTTATTTGCGTTTGTTCCCGTAATCCAGGATTCCATGAAAGATACAAATGGAGGCCGAATGTGATGTCATCTCCTTCTTGTTATATGTAACATAGTAGAGAGAGACAGAAAAGCAAAAGCAGCCAGGCCTTGGTGGAACGCGCGGCACTGTCACAGTCGAAGCTGGAATAACGGACTTTCAGAACATTTTTAACACTCTTTTTGTAGCTCCTGTAAGCACACTTGCAGGGTACCCACTACCTTTTCAGGCATTCACTAGGCCATCCTTCGTCATTCTTTGGAGAAGGGTGGTACCCGCTACACAATTGCCAAGAACTTGGTGCAATTGTTTTGTGCTGCGGCTGACGACGATGAAGAATTACGCCAGAAGCTTTTGTAATCCCCACAATTCATCGTGTGCCACATTTAATAGGTGAACAAGATCGAGCTTTTGTAAATGTTTGGAGCATTCGACGACACACTCGTTGCGGAATATTCATTATGTAACACTTGGTTGCTCCATTGCTCTTCTAAAACGCTTTATTACTGATATTAACACAATTACTTTCCCGGCATCAAGCCTGCCTTAAGCCAGTTTGCAAAAGAGTACCAAACACCGACGTAGCGCAGTGGCACAATGCTGGGCTGGCACGCAGGGGACCGGCCTCCATTTTTTTAATTACTGGGCTTTTAATATTTTGCGTGATAGTCGCTACGGACGCCAGTGGAGGTGGCAGCAGCGGGCAACTATACGGCACGCACGTGACCCGTCTTGTGATCTCATAACAGCTTTGGCTGTAAAAAAAAAAAAAAAACGCGAGGCCTGCGTGGAACGCGCAGCACAGTGACACCACAAGCTGGAAGAGCGGCCTTTCAGAGGAAGGAAGGAAGAGCCTGGAATCTGTGGCACACACTCACGCTGGGGCATTGGCCAAGAACCGAGTAGTTCTAATGAACTCTTGTTAATTTGTTAACTCACGTCTTTTCAACTAATGAGAGGGATCAAGGGAAAAACTAAATATGAGAAATTGACTATTAAAAATAACAGATATAGAAAATGAGGCATATATATTCAACAACAGCAATTAATAAGTTAATAAGTAAAGCAATTCGGAAAAATTAATATTCATGTAATAATATGTTATACTGTTCGAATATCTTTAAAGCTTTAATAAACTCCTGCAAGGCGTCGGAAGCCCCGCCGCGGTGGTCTAGTGGCTAAGGTACTCGGCTGCTGACCCGCAGGTCACGGGTTCGATTCCCGGCTGCGGCGGCTGCATTTCTGATGGAGGCGGAAATGTTGTAGGCCCGTGTGCTCAGATTTGGGTGCACGTTAAAGAACCCCAGGTGGTCAAAATTTCCGGAGCCCTCCACTACGGCGTCTCTCATAATCATATGGTGGTTTTGGGACGTTAAACCCCAGAAATCAATCAATCAATCAAATGCAAGGCGTCGGAAGCTTTCCCTTCACTGAAGCCTAGGAACAAAGCCCCAACATAGGTAGATTTGCAGTGTTTAGCTACAATCCTACGAGATGGAAGACGGCATGTAGTGTAATTTTTCGCCATTCGGCGCATCTTTTACAATATAAAAAATAATGGTGTGATGTCTCAGGAACTCCACAAAACCAAGAATTAGAAGAAGCATTCACACCAGCTCAGTGTAAATAAATATTAAGACAAAGAGTTCGACACCTCAGCCTATTTACTGTTTCCGGCTTCAACTGCAAGCGTGTGACATAATTTGCTGTTCCAGCAATGAATTAGCTGCTGAAATTCTAACGTGTTCATTATGGACAGCAAAGAAAATTGTTTTAACATAATTTTCCACCTAAATATAGCCCCTATACTGAAGTTAGATGCTGGAATTATGTGAATAACAACGTCATTTAGCAATAACTTAGTGAACGCATCAGCTATTTCATTAAGAAAGAATCCCTTACGACCTGGTACCGAAACCAATTTAACCAAATGTATATACGGTGGCAGTAATGATTTGAAAGTACTCAACACTTGGGAGTTCTCATTTAAAGTGAGCGAAGAAAACACCGACAGCAAAACAGTTAAAATTACGGCAGAACTACTTGATGCTGTTAATTGGCGGAGAGCTAAAATTAGCGCAAAAAATTCTGCTACAAAAATGGGCACAATACCTAGAATGCGTAGAGAAAATGACCAATCAAGATTAGGATCCAAGTTTCAGAGCCCTTCATAGCCTTTACTAAACACTCTTTGGGTAACTGTTACAAGCACTTTTTCGGATACCCAGCATACCATATTAATCATAATTTTGTGTTGTAGGCAGGCATTCACTATGCCATCCTTCATCATTGTTCGGAGAAACGGGTATCCGCTACACACTTGCAAGAAATTTTGGGCAAATGTTTTATGCTGTGGCTTACGACGATGAAGAATTATGCGCCACAGTTAATAGGTGATCAAGAACAAGCTTTTGTAATCGGTTGGAGCATTGGACGATCAACTCGTTACGCCATTCACATTTTGTGACACCTGGTTGTTCCGTTGCTGTTCGAAATTTATTTCTTGCTCATAATAACACAGTTCCTTTCCCGACATTAAATCTGCCTAAGGCCAGTTTCCAAAGCAGTTGCAGGCACTGGCGTGGCTCAGTGGTAGAATTCTTAGCCTTCATGCAGGGGACCCGGGTTCAATTCTCTTTGTGTCCTTAATGTCATTTATTTACTAAATTGTTTTTTCCCTTATTCTGTACAATAATGGTCACGGACACCGCCGGCGGCGGACAACTGCAGTGCCACAAGTGACCCGTGTTGTGATCTGATGACAGATTTCACTGTAAAAAAAACAAGAAGGCTTGATTGCTTGATTTGTGGGGTTTAACGTCCCAAAATCACCATATGATTATGAGAGACGTCGTAGTTGATGGCTCCGGAAATTTCCACCACCCGGGGTTCTTTAACGGGCACCCAAATCTGAGCACATGGGCCTACAAAATTTCCGCCTACATCGGAAATGCAGCCGCCGCAGCCGGGATTTGATCCCGTGACCTGCGGGTCAGCAGCCGAGTACCTTAGCTCCTAGACCACCGCGGCGAGGCCAACAGGTAGGCACCAAGTAAAGAGGGCAACCAGGTGACTGTGTTGTTTACTACCTTAACCTGATGTAAGAGAGTGATGAATAGAGCGAGGAAAAGAGGAATAGAGTGAGCATTGCATGCGTTCCTAACTGCAGCGTAATCATGATCGGTCAATGTGGACCACGTTCCTCAGAAAGTGCGATGGCTTACAGCTATGGGTTTCTGTGACACTGATGGATATTAGTACCTAAAAACTTTCGTTTAAGAAAAGGGCGCCGTCAACTTATGTGCGCAGCCGTGATTTGAAGCTTGGTGAGGCGAGACGGTCGCTCATTTTCAGTTAATTACATATCAAAGTTTTGTCTGATATAAGCCCAAGCAACAGGGGGCCGAATTCACGAATCTTCGTATTCGTTATTTGCGTGGCGCTTTGAGTGATTGTACTAACCGCATTTAGTATCGACTGAAATAGTCATGTACAAACATTCCTTGCATATATATTTTTTGTGGATACGAACCCGAGTGCATATCAATCACCGTGAATCGAAGAAATCGTTCATTCAAACAAAGAGCTTCAATTTCACTAATACATCTGCTTGTGCACATTGGTTCTTTCTGCGAGTACGAAGTGTAGGGGATGAGTAAACTATAATATATATATATATGTATACTTTTGTATGTGCGAGTTGCCATAGGTTGCGCAACTTGGGTGCTGCTATCACAAGTATAAGTACTGGCAGAATTTTTTTTACGAACGGTTTATACTTTGAATGTCTATAGTACAATGCCTGTATTTTGTGAGCACGGGCATAGTACTATACGTAAAGGGGAAAAAAAAGTCGGACATATTTTAATGCGAGACTCATTACGACAAAAGTGGCTGGTCAGTGAAGAACGCTTATGCGAAAAGAATGTCAAATAAATTGATCCCAAGCGTACACTGAGAGGATCTGGGACGAAATTCGCGGAAACTGTGTTTTCTGACTGAGCAGCTGGCTTCCCTTACGATACGTCTCGCATCGCGATTGGCTGAAGGTTCTTCTTACAAACATTTACTACGCAAGTAATTTTCGCGAACAAGGGTCCTTGTGCGGGGCCGCTGTTTCTGTTACGCATGAAATGCAAACAAACAAAAAAAACATGGACGGTGACCAAAGTGTTGAGCTGCGCATTGCGAGCTCGAGAGACAATTGTCGAAGGCTCGGATTAAAGTCTCGAAGCGAACTGCCCTCTCGCTGCTGTCATGGAGCGTGCGCGGCTTGCTATGATGTGTGATATAATATCGCGCTGAGTGAAAGCCGCAACCAATAATGCGGAGAGTGCCGCACGGGCTTATCAGCCCTAAAGCAGTCTGAATAAGGTACACACAATGCGGAATGCCCATGATTCGGCCCTCGGCGTCCCCTTATCCGATATTTCAGGCACGCTATACACACAACTGTACCCCCGTTTTTTTATTGCATGTATACGTTTTAGGCAGCCGCCGGCCAGTGGAAGTACTCCACATAAATAGAAAATGCTGCTGACGCGCAAATATTTTGGTGCAAAAGAAAGAACACCGATACCGTGGACCTGAAGTTGTTTTTTTTCTGATACGTTAATGCTTAATTTGGAGACAATAAGTTCGATATCGACGTTACAAATAAATACTAACACCTGACAATAATATTTGTTGGGGTTTCACATCCCAAAACCACCATATGTTGTGAGAGGCGCCGTAGTGGAGGGCTCCGGAAAATTCGACCACCTGTAGTTGTTTAACGTGCACCAAAATCTGAGCACACGGGCCTACACCATTTTCGTCTTCATCGAAAATGCAGCCGCCGAAGCCGGGATTTTATCCCGCAGCCTGCGGGTCAGCAGCCGAGTACCTTAGCCACTAGACAACCACGGCGAGGATATGAGACGCCATAGCGGAGGGCTCCGGAAATATAGACACCATGGGTTTCTTTAACGTGCATTTAAATGTAACCATACGGACCTCAAGCATTTACGACTCCCCCGAGAATGCGGCCAGGACGGCCGGGATTCGGTTGCGCAACCTGCGGTTCAGACGTCAAGCGCCCTGACCACTAAACCGTCGTGGCGGATCTGCTAATCGTTGTTTTCTACGACATACAAATTTGCATCTATCTGGCTTCGGAGAGATGTTTGGGGAGGGGTATAGTTCAGGCATTGTGGTGATCGAAATTGAGAAGTGATTCCAGCATTATACTACACTTGGCAATACGATGCAACCGCCAATAATAATAATATAATAATAATAATAGTAATAATAATAATAATAATAATAATAATAATAATAATAATAATAATAATAATAAAAATAATAGTTCTCTATATATTATTATTATTATTATTATTATTATTATTATTATTATTATTATTATTATTATTATTATTATTATTTCATGCGGCTGAAATCACGATGACTATGGGGCAAGCCGTATTGGTGGACTGCGGAAAATTTTAGACTCCTTGGTATTCTTTATGTACTTGTGAATCAATGTACACGGGTGCTTGTTTCACTAGGGACTACGAGAACCTGTAATTGGGCTCCTTGATTAGCAGTTTGATTACTGTGTTTAGCCCTGGAGATCATCCAAAGTTTAATATTTCGTTAATTATGTAAAACAGAGAATGCATGCATGCATTTCGGCCCCTTCGAAATTCAACCGCCGTGGCCGGGAATCTCACTCGCGTCATTGACCTTGAGGTTAGCAGCGTCATACCGCTAATTTAGGCTGCAATAGTATGTAGCCTAGCCAGGGTGGTGGGGAGAAGTGTGGCCCATCCAACCTGCCCCTTCGTAACTGATGCCTCTGGCCCCCTGAAAAAGAACTTCGCACTAACTGCCACGTGCTCCCTCGCGTCTTCAGTCGTTCGATTTCATTGACGCTTCAATTCATGCCCTCCTCCAATTAGTGCGGCGGCAAACGTCGACAGCATTTAACATTGGGAGCTACCCTGCCTTCAGCGTTTAGTAGTTTTAAGTACTTTTAAGTGGTTAGGCGATCACTAATCGTGATCACTGTGGTTGCACGGGTGGGCTTTTCCGCACTGACCCTCACGTCGTGGGTAAGCCTGCTTTCTTTGTCACAAGATTAGTGCATGTGCCTCGACATGGACATGCGCGGGCTATCTCCATAACAAAGGTTGGAAAAGGAGAGTTCAATGCACTAACACGTAAAGTGGCCGTTGTAACGTGTTAAATATTCAGAAATCTCATAATTCCGTAGATTATACGAGCCGAAAGGGCAGGCCGTTTTCACGCGCCTTTAAATAGACTTGTTACGACAAGGCGTGTAATAACTACTGAGAAATATAATTATTTTTCAAGTAGCCTAAACAATGACTAAAGGTTACACGCAAGCACTAAAGGCAGCACGGTACAAAGACTAGTGATATATTGCATGAATCCGCGTTGTGTTAACGATATTATATACAGTAAATGTAGAAATGGCTTGAAGCGAACACGAGGGGAGAAATTCGGCCTTGTTGGTTCCACATGACCAAATATCTAGTGCATTGTAACAGAAAACGAACAGAGAGGACACAACACGTGTGCTACGCGCTGTGTTCTCCACTCTCTTCTTTCTATTACGTTGCGCAATATATTACATAAAGAGCCGTTCTCTAATTGAACCAGAAAAACAAAGACTGTTGGTATGTTTGAAAATAGTTATTTAGAATGCACGGTGTTGCCCACTACCGCAATGCCAATCGTCAACAATTTTCAGTGATCCACTTGATGAACTGAAAGTGACTGTACAAGGGTAATGAGATATAAATACCCGATTCAATAGAGTATGCGCTTTAGTGAACGAGATGGAAGGTTTTAGGTCATACGGCCCATTATCGGCGTAATCGAAAAGAACATTCTCCAATAAAAAAATTATAGAAGTACACGCTAATTTCATCTTGCACAAACATTCACGTCGCAACGTCGAAGAATCGCAGATTAACCTATAAAGCAGCTAAGAAATACTCTACAAGCTTGAAACAAAATAAAAATGATAGCCGCAACGTCTATATGGTTACATTTCGTTGAACTGCCCACTGTCCCACAAATCTCCTACACCCCTCTCTTTCTTCTAATTTATTCTGAACGCATGTTTGCAATACCAGACGACGTTATAATCAAAGTATCTGGATATCAGGGTCCGAATTCACAATACTTCTATTTCAGAAATACGTTTTCCCGTTGGTCAAAGGGCATAGCTAATGACATCTCCCACATCTTTGTTGGCTGAAATACCCTATTACGAAAAAAGTTTAGCCTATGACGTTTCGGTGAATACGGACCCTGGCCGCAGTATTCTGATCACTTTCGTATAAACAGCCCCATTTGAGGCCTGTGTGTAGAGGGCACAACGTATGAAAGTCACCCAAATTATGCTTGAAACAAAATATGCGCTTTGTTAGCTTAGATACATGCAAGGAGCAGCACTGGTTAGCAGTGAACGCAAAATGACTGAAAGTGGGCCACACGCACTTTTTTAGACCACTCGCGCCTTAAATCCCGAACATGGGCACGGTTTTCTTTAAATGAAAATGTATGAGGCGATGATGGAATTCTCCCTTCAAAAGCTAAGGAGTCGCCGGCTGCCTATTTGCGTGCCATCTGCTGATATCATATCAACAAAATTGACTGCAGCTTAAATAAAATTAACACCTTCATAAAGCGCGTATTGTATGTAGGTGTGAAATGGCGCTCAAGTACAGCAGCGGGCGCAAGCGATTTTAAAACGACTGAACATCGTTTCCCAACGAAGAAAGGGAAATGCTTTCAAAAGTGCATAAATGACATTCAAAACATCTATACGACAAACAATGGACTGACCACATAGTCAACTAATGCGCGGAAGAATGCCCTGTCTATCCTATACTGAACTTTGTTTAAAGCTTTCTTTTTCTCCTCGTGTTAACTTCTCCCCTCCCCCCACCAGCCTAATACTTTATATCCACTTCTTCTTATTTGCTCACTGTCTTTTTTTCTTCATATACCATTTTTACTTCTTTATAATCACTGCTAACCATGGTACGTATCTTGTTTGTTCTCTGCTATGAATCTGCCTTATAAAAAAACGACCAATTTTGAAGCGAAAGCCTAAATGCATTATACAAACGAGATATCCTGAAATATATTGCAAGTTTCGGGGGAACCCGATTTTGTCAGTTTCGTTTCCTGTACAGTTCAGTATACGGAACATCCTCTGCGAAAATTTAACGTGGCAGAACGGAGAACCGACATATCACGAGATTTTCAACGTCGCATGAGCAAAAAAAAATAGATATAAAAAAGCGCGCTGGTCAATGTGGCTTTATTTCTATTCGACGGCGTTTGCAGGTACCTTCAAATCACCCTTATTATGCACTAAAGTGCATATCACGAGCGTCCTATAACGTTGTTGCAGCGAAGTGCATGCGCTGAGTATACGAAGTGTTTCCCTGCAACATTGTTCTAGCGACAATGTTGTGCCATTGTTGTCTCGCCGCACTATGTAGCAACGAGAAGTGATCCACCTTAAATTTTAAATAACGAGCCAATGTGCGCGCAGCGCAGCTGAAGTCAAGTGTGCTCGCTGCGCGCACGGTTGGGCGGCTGAGGACATATGCTCTATACCCATTCGACCGAGCAATGTATGCAGGAAACTGGGAATAATTGGGTGAAAGTAACAAAATAGGTTGCTGATAACAGTCTGCCCTCCTCCTTCCATGTCGTGCTCAACCTCCTCCTCTTTCGTTGTGGGATAGAATACCAGATTTTTCCTTCTACTAGCCTTTATAATTACCAGTTATTATCTGTTTCCTCCTTTCTTTCGCTTGCTAAGTCAATAAAACAAGTGAAGTAGTCGACAATGTGTGCACACGATGTGCCTATGGCACTTCAAGCTGAGTACAAACTAAGCCCGAACAAAATAAATCAAGCAAACAAACAAAATTATCGGGCAGTGAATTACTGTCTCTGACTAAAATAAAAAGTGGAAAATAAAATGGAAAGTATGCAACGCATGCCGTCCAGTAGGAATATACACCACGCAATATGAATTCATAGTATCACACTGAATGTACATTGCCGACAATCCTTACAAACAAGTACGTACACAGAGGTATGTGCGTATATCTAATATCAATGTATATGACATAACAGCAGCTTGACGACGATTCGTCAGCGTTAAAAAATGCGCCAAGAGGTCGCAATAATCTTTTTTGAGCTCATGACATTACATTCCTTCTGGAGAGACATCCGGCTGTATACCGTAGGGGTCAGGTCATCGAGCATGGGTACTACAGCTCCCGAACTCGAATCTTGCTGTCAGAAAACTTTTTTATGTGTTTATTTTTCGTTACATGGTGCGCACCTGCCCTGCTGTTGCGACACTCGTTATTGCGTGTGGTGTGTGTGGGGGATGCCAGACACGTCGTCTATGTGAACCTCGTCGGGCCAGCTAAAGACAATTTATCTTGAGTAAATAAGTTAGTTCAATTTATTTCTGTAATATAATTTTGCTCGAGTGGTGTGCAGATGAATAAGATTGTGTCGCGTGTACACCTCTAATTTAATTTTGTTATCGACTTTATCACGCTTGCGATCGCTTAATTTGCAGATATATAAAAAATCGGAACACTGCATGGTTCATATATTACCAGGTTAATTTCGACCACTTTTCAGGTATAGCAATCCTGCCAAGCATGGAGGGTCCTGTATACACGTCGATTTTCCCATGTATTAATTTTATGTATTTCATCCGTAATTCCTTATGTTGAACTTAAAAACTGGCGAGAGACTCCCTTTGATGCTAACAAATTGAGTTATATCGTATGCGGGACATATATTGCTCGCAGGACTTTGAGGGACATATATCGCAGGACATATATTGCTCGCAGGAACATAAAAGTAGATGACAGCGCTGCCCGTACACAAAGACACGCCGGTATGAAACGCCGGACCTAAAGATTTACGTTCATCTCCTGTGCTGACAGCATTTAAAGACTTTTCTTTCAGTGAACTGATTTGAAGAAGTGTTTTCGAAGAAACATTTTCAATAGAGGTGCAATTGAGCAGCACTGCGTAAATCACAAAGATTCCTAAAGTCGTGCGGTGTCAGGTGCATGTAAACTGTTGCTGATGACTTTGCGTGTGTATGTGCACGCGGCGGGGGCATTAAAGCGGTAACCAGACGGCATCATTGGTGCTATCGTGGATCCTCCTATATGGCCTATATCACAAGATCTTTCGTTTACAAGTCCTGCATACGAAGTTCCGCAGTAATAAATTGAACATGGGTATACAGGTGCTGTCACTTGAACATACTGACAATTTGGTAGCTCAACAAGTTTTATTTAATTAGTAAAATTGAATTCTGCGATTGGGCCAGTGATAATATGCAGGTATACTTGAGATAAACCCCGCTGCTCTCATAACTAACGGTATGACAACTTCTGTTGATCAGGTCATTGCGTGGTCACTGCGGAATAATTATGCACATGCGCCTTGGCATGCGCCAGCTATTAGAAAAAAATGTTTAGTACGTGCCAATCATCAATTGTTTTCAGACCACAGTAAGAATTCCTGTAATAAAGAAATAAAGGCATGGGAAGGGCTTATATTAGCAAGACGTCCTGCATATGAATGTGAAATTAGGAAGTCCAAGTAATTCATATTGTTTACGCGACCAGTGAAGGAACGGTTAAACTTCGAAACCACATATTGGTGGGCACCATTTTCCTTATTTATTTCAACTGATTCACATGACGTTATAACGCTAACCAACGTTCCTATAGTGAGCATAAATGCTTAGCACGCTGTCATCATTCATTCAAGGTATGAGCAAGTATTCGGTAATAAATTATGACATTGTATTGCCACTTCTGGTCAAAACTGGTGCTTTTTGGACCGCAGCGATAGAACACTGAAAATCTGTGAAAACGCAAACCAGACGCCACTATTCAAAGCCGTCTAAACAACCTCCACACTAACACAATCACCGCATGATTTAATAATAAATAAACGTTTATATTCATTTCGAGCAGGACACGTTCGACTGATAACAGTATAGTTGCGATTTTGTTCGCACGTTCGAGGCAGCGCGCACGGAACACCGTCTAGGAGCTAAATGATGTGCTTCATCAGTTAGCTTCCGAGGCAGTGGTGGTAACAGCAGGAACCCTCCTCCTCCTCTCACTAGAAAAAAAAATCTAACAAGAAGTGGTCGTGCTCATGGCCTACCCGCGGCTGCCACGCGCTTGATTTTTGCACACAAATTGGAGCATGCTCGAGAAGACCTCACCGGTGAAGCTGTGCTTGGGGGTGACCACCCGAAAAGCCGAGCCTCCCAGGGGGCCTCGGTGGCCGCCGAAGCCGGCTTCAAGCGCGGCCGTGGCCTGGCAGCCGTCCTCCTTGGCAGCGGCCGTCATCCTTTCGGGAGACTTGGCCATGCGAGGAAGAAGAGGAACAAGCACGGCGGCCAACACGCCGAGCCGCACGCGCGTTCGAGTGGCGCGTGCACGCTCGTTCCCAACGCCGGCCGTGCTTGTTGCCGGTGGGGGGTCCGCCGGAAGGGGGAACAGCGCGCCGCATGGCCCCACCGCCTCGCGCACCGTGCCCCGCCCACGCCAATCAGAGCCGCTCAAAGCGGGCCAATGGCGGCCGAGAATGTTAATAAGATCGCAAGGAAAAAGGAGCGCTGCAGGGAAGGGAGAGGCAAGACGATCGATTCCTCCAGTGTCCGTCCTTCGTTGCGCGCCTCCGCTCTTGGCGGCGGCGGCCAGGCGCCATTTCCTGTCTGTCTGTTTTTGTTTAGGCGCGCCCGCGATTTTTCGGTCACCTTCCCTCTTCTCGATGCCTTCTCCGTCTCATCCGTCCCCATCCTTCTCTTTTTTCTCCACCGTGCAAACGACGCCCTGATTTTCTCCCCTTTCTTCATTCCATGTGTGGCTAAGAGCGTGGTGGATTTGGCTGCGGCTAAGGCTCGGTCTTTACTTTCATTCTTCACGGCCTTAAGCTTTGCTTTTTCTCCCCAGGCACTTCCCAGATATGTGTGTTTACTCGCAGTCGAAGCTTGTTATATGGGTGTTGCGCTCTTCGTCTTCATCCGCGTGAAAGTTGTAAATGTGTGATGAGAAATTACAGCAGGGGAGAAAACCAGTGTACTTGTATGCACTCTCCGGATGCACCACGTGTGCCATATCAATGCGTAAGACTCGAAAAGTTTGCAGATATGCTCGCAGCTTCGTCTTCTTCCGAAGAAATGCGCTTTCTCATCACGAAGTGCGGTTGGGTTTATCGGTCTTTTTAGGTCGGCGTTTCGTCCTGAGCACACCCACTTTTTGAAGAGAAAGATACCCCCTGCCTCCCACACACTTTTTTCTATTGATTTCTATCTTTCGACCTTATGTCCGTCTTCATCCTGCAATCCCATCCATGTTTACTTTCGGCAAATGGTTCGAGGGGTGACATAAAACAAGAAATAAATTGGCGAAGCTAAGCCACGCAAGGCTTGAAATCGTGAAACTGGAAGATCCTGAGAACTAATCTGGTTTTTAGTCTTAGAGTTTCCTATACAGGGTGTCCCTGGTAGCTTTACCCAGAGTTTAAAAATATGTCGGCACAAGCAATTGCGACGTGACAAATGCATGTTGCCCACCGTTGCCTGGAGTTATTCACACTATTTTTTGTGTTCTCCAATTTTGTTTCGTTAGATCTGGTTAATCAACTAACTTTTCAAGAAACGGAGATTGATAAAAAATTTTAATGAAAAAGTTATATATCGGTTTGTAAAACGTCTGGTTAGACAGTTTTGAACGTTATATCTGTTAAGTATTTGTGTTTATCTGGTAATTACAAATGCCCGCGAAAAACAAAAATTACCACGTGACAAATCCATTCGTGTGCCACTGCGTGCAATAATTCCAGTGGTCCCTAACGTTCGACGTACGAACGACCATAGCATTTGCCCCATAGTGCTGTCTCGGCAGGGCCGCAAGGATGGTGGCGATGAATACGTTTCGCTATCGACCACAAAAGCGATAACTACTGCGACTCCTTATCACTGTCATGAACCGGTGTGAGGGAAACGTATAGTTGGCATGCGGAACGTTAGTGGGCAATAGAATCATCGTGCGCACTGACGCACGTGCGGGTTCGTCACGTGGTGTGTTATTTTCAATTCGCGGGCATTTGTAATTAGCAAGAAAACACTAATACTTAACAGATATAAAGTTCAAAACTATCTATTTGGACGTTTTGCGAATGGATTTACAACTTTCTCACTGAAATTTTTGCCTATCTTCGTTCCTTCAAAAGTAAGGTAATTAAACAGATCCAAATCAACAATATTTAAGAACACGAAAAATATTCTAACTCATCGCAACGGCGAGCAACATGGAATTAGTCGCGTCTTAATTGCCTGTGCCGGCAATAATTTAATACTATGGCTAAATTTACCTGGGACACCCATTTTATCCCATAGAAGGAACTCTGGCGCTAGTGTCTGTGGGAGCTGCTATGCATGGCGCTTCAGCGAGCATGGGAACGGTGGGTGGTACATGGATTTGTCTAATCTTTGTACTTTGTTCTTCATGTGTGTTCGTGTGGCTTGAAGCTGTACTTTGTTCTTCATGCGTGAAGCCGGCTTGAAGGTTAAAAAGTCACAAATGTGCAAATTCGCAATTGGTCCTATGCTCCAGGGGAGTTCCTTAAACTTTCAAAGACTCCAGGGGAGAGTGCAGAAATCCAGTTAACGCAGGGGTTCTGGTGGGCGAGGCTGGTGGTTGTGTCCTGGATAACACAAAAATGCTTTGGACGTGGAGATAGGGGTAATCACAGCTGGCATTCTTGTGAAGAACGAACGAGGCTCGAACATCTTGCAGAATCGACAGTTCCGATATTGTAGGCATCGAATTCCTCGTCGTGGGTGATACACAGGCCGTTCAGGCAGCTTGCGTGCGCGTTGATTGAGGTTGATTGGCAGCAGCCTGTGTTCCTGCCGAGTACAAGGGGTGCTTTTGTGGCTTTTTGGAGATTTTTCTATGGCGATGTCGCCGATGTTTTGATCGAAGGCGCCTTTTCAATCTCTGGTGGAGAATGTATCCACGACGATGGGCCTTTTCGCAATGTTCTTTGAGCCTTAAGAGTGGTTTCGATGAAGTTTTCTTTCGTCGTTGACAATGTTGAAGTATACGTTGACGTTGTAGTTTTTTGGTTTCGTTGACTTGCTTGTGGTGTGTCATTGATCGTGGTGCGCCAGGATTGTTAGCGAGTTTTCCGCAGGCTTCTACGGCGCCAACCAATGCAGCTGTTTCTGGCGCAAGACAATGTGGGAGGCTTCGTGCACTTGAATCTTCTGCATTTAAAAACCGCTCATTGTTGGCGGTTGCCTGAATAGTACTTGTGTCATCAGAAGTCGTACGTATACGCTTTTGTTTTCAGTGTTGGCAGTGAGGTTGGATTGCCATCGCGTCGATCTTGTGATCCATGGACACTAGACGCTTCTTCAGAAGACTTTTCTTTACAAGATGATGATTGTGAATGCTTCTGTCTTTGGGGAACTGCTGAGCTGAATGCCAAGTCAGTTTGCCAAGTACGCATGCGCCACGAAGTATTAAATTCATCTGGGTCATGGATTGCATTCTTTTATGCAGCGGAGAATTAGGCATTGGCGATATTTGCTCGGATGACGAGCCAGGTGGAAGGTTGACAAAACGACCGCGTGGTCTTTCCGGGAGCATGTGGCTAACTTCACCTGACGGGAATTGTAAATTGATGCTCTGTGCTCGAATGCGTGAAGGCTGCTTATGACTACGATGACTGAGTTCGAATGCACTGACAGTGTGTGTTCTAATCGAATCTTCATTGTAGTCTTGAAACCAGGTGAACATTTCTTCTTTTATTTTTTGCGAAGACTCATCGTTGTCGAATATGTGGGTGAAGTAAAATTTAAATGCCTCACCGGTGACGTGGTCGCTGGAGTTAGTAACCATCTCCCGTTCCGACCAACATGCAGCGGTAGCGTGGAGCTCGAAGAGGTCGAACCAGTCCTGTACAGGTCCATCGTCCGCTGCTCCGGCGTACTAGGGGATGGGAAGATCAGTCGATGGTTGTGACATGATGCTGGTCAATGTGTAATGCTAGGGGCTTGTACGGTATAGTCCATGTATGCTCAAGGTGTCATGCGGAGAACTGCGTAGATGAAGAGCGACTGATGAAGGGGCTGGCAGGACTTCATCCTGTCGACTCGAGTGACGCAACGATTACTGGGCGACGTGGCCCGGCTCATACCCCGTGTTTATTCCATCAAGCACTTCTTCCTCATCTCTTTCTACCAACCATCACTTCATACGTCATATATATATATTGTGACGATGAAACGCGTTTATTTACAGGAAATGGTTGAGATCGGTACAGCTCAGAGCCAGAAAACGGAGACCGAGCTGCTCGTGAGCCAGACCGCTTCGACCTCCTCCTCTTCATGCGCCCATCGAGGTGTGTCAATTCCCCCGTTCGCAGACGATGCCCACTGGGCGAGTCAATAGGAAGGTTGGTGGTGATATGGCTTGAGGCGCGCGACGTGTGTCAGCTGTGTCTTGCTAGAGCGCCGACCATTGCTTGTGACGCCGGAGATGACGTATGTGACGTCACTGAGACGGTCAATGACTACAAATGGTCCGGAGTAGCGGGCCAGAAACTTTTGGCATAAACCACGTTTGCGGACAGGTGTCCACAACCACACCAGGTCACCCTTTGTGTAAGCAACGGAGTGATGGTGGGCGTCGTACCGGGTCTTGGAGCGCTGTTGAGATGCAATGGTTCGAAGGCGTGCGACGCGACGGGCTTCTTCAGCGCGGCATAGTGACTCGGCAACCGATGTTTCCACATCTAACGTAAAAGGCAGAATGGTGTCGAGACAACTGCGAGGGGAGCGGGCGTAGAGCAGGAAAAAGGGCGCGTACCCTGTCGTCTCGTGTTTCGCGGTGTTGTAGGCGTATGTGATATAGGGCAGTACTTCGTCCCAGTTTTTGTGCTTGGCATCAACATAAATTGACAACATGTTCGTTAGCGTCCTGTTGGTCCGCTCTACGAGGCCATTCGTCTGGGGGTGATACGGGGTTGCGTGGCGGAATTGGCTGGCAGACAGGCGTAGGATCTCTTCAACGACGTCAGCGACGAACTGACGTCCCCGGTCGCTAATGACGACTCGTGGAGGGCCATGACGGAGAATGATATGCCGAAGCATAAACTGCGACACGTGAAAGGCTGTTGCAGTAGGTATAGCCGCAGTTTCTGCGTAGCGCGTCAGGTGGTCGACGCACACGATGACCCATCGATTGGCACTGGCTGAACGCGGAAACGGACCTAGAAGGTCGACACCAACAATCTCGAAGGGAGAGCTAGGAGGTGGTACGGGATGGAGAAGTCCGGGTGATGTAGTCGTGGGACGCTTGTGACGTTGACACTGTTCGCAACCCGCTACGTATTTTTCTGTGTCGCGTCGCATCTTGGGCCAGTAAAACCTTTGCTGGATGCGATGAAACGTTCTGGCGAAGCCCATATGCCCACTGGTTGCGTTGTCATGGCAGAACCGAAAAATTTGGGGACGTAGAGTGCGTGGAACTACCAGAAGCAGACGGGCGCCTTGGCCAGAATAATTCTTCTTGTAAAGGACGGCGTCATGAACTACAAAAGAGCTTGAACTGGCCGGGTCATTCGCGGAGGCAAACAGGTGATCTAAGCAATGATCCTCGTGCTGTGCTGTCCGGAAAGCCGCGATGTCAGGAAAATGAGAGTCGATAGCTGTGATAAAATCGTCAAAATTATCAGCTTCACACTCGGTCGTTGGTAGAGGAAGCCGTGACAGGCAGTCAGCGTCTGCGTGGCGATTACCGCTCTTGTAGCGGACCGTGAAGTTAAATTCTTGTAACCGTATGGCCCATCGCGCAAGTCGACCAGATGGATCACGTAGGCTCACCAACCAGCAAAGAGAGTGATGATCGGTGATGACTGAGAAACGACGACCGTAGATGTAGGGGCGAAACTTGTGTACGGCGAAAACGACGGCGAGGCACTCCAATTCGGTAACCGTATAATTACGCTCTGCCTGGCTCAGGGACCGGCTTGCATAGGCGACGACGTGTTCAGCATTGTTGTGTCGTTGAATAAGCACCGCGCCGAGACCAACTCCACTGGCATCGGTGTGGATTTCCGTGGAAGCAGAGGGATCGAAGTGGCATAGTATTGGCCCGGAAGTGAGAGCGAACTTTAGTTGCTTAAACGCTGACTCACAATTTGGTGTCCAGTGGAAAGGGACGTCCTTGCGCAGCAAGTCAGTCAGTGGCTGGGCCGTTTCAGCAAAATTAGGTACAAAGCGGCGAAAATAAGAGCATAGGCCCAGAAAGCTTCGTAGCTCGCGGATAGACTGTGGCTGCTTAAACTTGCTGACGGCGTCCACTTTCTGCGGGTCCGGCCTAACACCAGCTTTGTCCACAAGGTGTCCTAAAACCAGTGTTTGCCGTTCACCGAAACGACATTTTTTTGAGTTCAGTGTCAAGGCGGCTTTCTCCAAACATGTTAGAACAACGTCAAGGCGATGATTATGTTCCTCAAAAGTTCGTCCAAAAATAACCACATCGTCCAGGTAACATAAACAAATTTCCCATTTAAGGCCTCTCAAGACGGTATCCATATAGCGTTCAAATGTTGCCGGAGCATTACACAAGCCGAACGGCATAACATTAAATTCAAATAGACCGTCTGGCGTTACAAAAGCCGTCTTCTCTTTATCAACTGGATCCATGGGAATCTGCCAATACCCGGATCGCAAGTCTACCGAAGAAAAGTAGGAAGCTGAATGAAGGCAGTCAATTACGTCATCAATGCGGGGGAGGGGGTACACGTCCTTCTTGGTTATAGAATTGAGACGCCGATAATCAACACAGAACCTCCAGGACCCGTCTTTTTTCTTTACCAAAATAACAGGTGCAGCCCACGGACTTGACGATTCTTGAATTACACCAGTGGCTAGCATCTCGCCAACTTGTTCAGCAATAACTTTGCGTTCGGACACGGACACGCGATAGGGCTTTTGTCGGAGAGGATGAGCAGAGCCAGTATCGATCTTGTGACGAGCGCGCGTGGTCGGTATCTGAGCCCTAGGCACCTTCCGTGCAAAATCAAATACTTTAGCATGTCTCGCCAGCAGTGCAACCAGGTCTTTGCGCTTCTGTGAGGAAATGGACTTGCTAACCATTTTTGAAAATTCAGCTTCCATACCAGAAGTTTCCGGACCCGCCCTTTCAAGATCGCTTAAAGCTCCAATGCAGGTGCTGCTCTGCTTTTCGAACAGGGCAAGGCGCATACCAGCCGGTAGTACAACCGACTCGGGTGAGCTGTTTATCACCCATAATTGAGCCGTCTCGTCTGCGAGAGATACAATGCATCGTGGTACAAAGATGTTTTTCTTGAGACAAGCTACAGGCAACGGCTCAATCACTATGTCACATGAATTCAAACTCGAGTTGGTTTCCGAAGTGGTCACTTGTACGCTGGCCGTGGACCACGCTGGCAGAAGTACATCTTTAGCTACAGTGAGGTTACCTTTCTCACAATCAGGCTGCTGGGCGAGAGTAGACAACAGAACCTCACCTGCTCCACAATCCACGGTCGCACGACACTCTCGCAAAAAGTCTATGCCAAGTATAACGTCATGCGTTGATTGAGCCAGTACTGTGAATTCCGCCTTGAACGTTTTACCGGCAACACTAACAGACGCAGTGCAGACGCCGACAGGACGCAAGAATGCGCCGCTCACTGCCCGAAATGTGGCAGGTTTGTCCCAGTGAAACATAACCTTACGGCCCAGTCGTTGCTTAAAAACTAAACTCATCACGGAAACACTTGCGCCAGTATCTATCAATGCCATCGTGGGAACGTCGTCAACAAGTACCTGAACCTTATTCTGAAGCATAGAAACTGGTGGAGGCATTCTTTGATGAAAATCGGTACGTCCAGCGACCTCACCTCCGTCGGCCGCGCTGGCTAGTTTCCCGGTGGCGGAGACGAAATTCGTGACCGGCGCCGTGGAGATGGTGACCGAGGTGGACGGGTGGTGGGCGGCGTTAAGCTGCGCACAGATCCGGGCGAATCACTCCGGTTGATCGGCTGGTAGGCGTGCCGCTCGTCAGTTGGGTTGGGGGGCCAGTAGGTGTAGTCAGGCCGTTGGCTTCGTTGTGCAAACGTCGCGGATCTCTGAGGGAATGTCGAACGTGGATTACGTCGCATTGGGCAAAATCGGGCGATATGTCCACGAACACCGCACTGGTAGCAGACGGGCCGTTCACGGGACATAGGGAACGTCGCTGGATGTTGAGGGTACGCGGCGCTCTGTTCCCACTGAGACGCAAAAGGAGGTGGATGGCTGTTGTAGCCGTAACGACTGTGGGGAGCATAAGGCGGCTCTACATAAGAAGACGTCGGTGGTGGAGCCCTTAGCTGAGGGCCGCGGTTGGGATAGCTGCGCTCCTCGAAACTCGTAGCATTGATACTTGTGGACGGTGTATCGCACGGTGGTTCTCGGGCGTTCAAGGGCGCGTAAAGGTGACGACGAAGTTCCTCACGTACAATGAGGCGAATCGTTGACGAAAGGTCGGTAGGCACGGAGTCTTGGCACACATCGACAGTGGCGACGGTCGTAACATTGGCAAGGCGTCCGAACTTCGTAGTGATGCGGCGAGTCTTCAGGGCCTCAAACGTTCGGCAGTGCCCAATCACATCGGCCACAGACTCAAGACTCTCCTTGCCGATAAGGAAGTGGTAGACGTCTTCCGCAATTCCTTTGAGAATGTGGCCCACCTTGTCCTCTTCCGTCATGTTGGTGTCCACACACTTGCACAGTTTCAGTACCTCCTCAATGTAGGTTCTGCATGTCTCACCACAAGCTTGAGCTCTCTGCGACAACATTTGCTCTGCACGTTTCTTCTTCGTCGCAGGGTCGCCAAAGCACTTCTTGATCTCCTCCATAAACTGGGCCCATGTTGTCAAGGTGTCTTCGTGATTCTCGAACCACACTAAAGCACTGCCATCGAGAAATAGACCCACGTGGGACAACTGGCTGGCCGCATTCCAGCCATTGGCTCGGCTCACCCGTTGATAGTGGCTGAGCCATTCTTCAACGTCATCGCCAGGTTTTCCTGTAAATGTGCGTGGCTCTCGGTAGTGGAAAGACGGCGCCCTCGCGACCGGCTGCTGGATGTCTCCGTCCAAGTTCATATCTTGAGGTAGTGGTGGCAAGCCCGCTAGTCGACGGCTGCGGCGAAGCTCGTGCTCTTGCGGTTCCGTCGTTAGTAGACGGCTGCTCTCCGGTCTCGCTTGACAGTAGCTGGCTTACCCAGCACCTTCCACCACAACTGTGACGATGAAACGCGTTTATTTACAGGAAATGGTTGAGATCGGTACAGCTCAGAGCCAGAAAACGGAGACCGAGCTGCTCGTGAGCCAGACCGCTTCGACCTCCTCCTCTTCATGCGCCCATCGAGGTGTGTCAATATATATATATATATATATATATATATATATATATATATATATATATATCTTCGAGGTTTTCTCGCAGTGGTCGTTGCCTTCAATTCCCGTTCCCCATAGTATTCTCTCGTTGTACGTACTCGGGTTCACAGCCATTTGTTGGGCGAACTGTCACCTTCTTTATTTTTATTGGACGAATGGTGATTATTGGGATTAACTCAATTTCTTTGCCCCATTGCCGCTTATGATGATAGTCTTCTGATAGGTCACACATGCAAATTGCGACCAGCTCTACACAGGACCGCTGTTAAAAAGGGAATTCGAAGCCGGGGCCGTGTCATGGCCCACTTGAACACCCCGCATTGTCACTGAGGGTCGCATTTTCACCATTGGTATGCATCACGTGAGGAATGAAAAACGGAAGGTGCGTGAAGGGGTGGTTGATTTTGAAGCGGTCCATCTGCATCGCGGTGGCCGCTTTGGTGCATAAAGAAAGCAGCTACGAGAGTAACCTGATTGCCGGGTATATATATATATATATATATATATATATATATATATATATATATATATATATATATATATATATATATATATATATATATATATATATATATATATATATATAATATATATATATATATATATATATATATATCTATATATATATATATCTATATATATATATATATATATAAGTTCACCAACTAGAACCTATAGTCTCGTGGAGGGCCGATGCTGAAGAAAATACAAACGAGCGGAAAGTGTACAATAGGCTGCTTGTTAAAGCGGCTTTTCATGACCCATTACTTGACACTTGACATTATCAGGACTTCATTACGTGACTACACGTTTCGTTTGATGGCGCGTCACTTGATGACAACATCAGGTAATATTGTCGACTGACGATTTCCTAAATACGTAATGTAATTATATATATATAACCGTGCCGTAAATTACCTTATTAGTTAAATTGAGGTAAATCAGCCGATACATTGAATTGAATTGACTTGAGTTTTATTGGTCACATTTTTTACAAAAAATTTGCATACACTGCGTGGACCCATAGCTGTAGGCTAGTTTGGGTCCAAAAAAGAAAGATTTTATAAAGGCACTTCGGAAAAGTGTAACTAAAAAGTTATAAATATCAATAAAGAATAACTGAAGTTTTTACAAACCAATGTAATAAAGAATCGGCAAAGAAACATTACACTGCATGAAATGACCGCACTAAACCATTACAATGCACGAGAGAACGAAAACGGAATAAACACCTACTTACATATTGAAATCAAGACTGTCATCAGACTAATTATGACAGGACATTATTAAATCAGTACATTCTTCTAAACAGTGTATTTCTAGTGCCTTGGTGAAATTTGAACACATTTTTATTTGAAAAAGAATAACATTCCAGATTTAATACCAACAAACTGTAAAAGCCGTTCACCATATACATTGTTAGTTCGTGGAATATTCCATTTACCAAAGGTTAGTTGTCTAGTAGAACGAGAAGGGGCGGAAAACATCGACACATGAAAAGGGTGGTTGTAATTATTAACTGTGTGTAAGCATCTGGCTAGTTTCAATTTCCATAGCTTGTCGAAGGGCAAAATAAGTAATCTTGAAAACAAAGGTTTGCTGGGGTTGTTACACTTGGAATGAGTAATGATTCTTACAGTCCGTTTTCAAGTCGTCTAACCGGGTCGAGGTAAGTTATCTACGTGTCGCCCCAAGACTCAATGCAATGTGAGATATGACAATGAATGAAAGCCCAATAAAACATTCGTAGTGCAGTGGTATTAAAATATTGACGAGCCTGAGTAAGCGCATGACACCCTGAGGCTAATTTGAAACACATATTTTGAATCTGCATCTGCCAATGTAAGTTGTTACCTATAGTGACACACAGATATTTAATTGTGGTTACTTGCTCGATCACGGAATCGTCAATTTTCATGTGTATGTCATTAGCATCAATGAATCTTAACCGAGAGTGAAAAGTGATGCATTCAGTCTTATCAGTATTTATAGACAGTTTATTATTCGATAACCAATGAGCGACCCTTTCCAGTTTCATATTGGACTTCGATTCAAGATCAGTTAAATTTTTACCTGTTACTATGACACAAGTATCGTCAGCATACATCAGTATGTTAGAAGGCTGCAATATCTGCGGAAGGTCATTATTATACAAGCAGAAGAGCAATGGTCTCAGCACCGAGCCCTTGGGAACACCAGTACTCAAGTGGCTCATAGAAGACATGAAATCGTTAATTAATACAGCCTGTTGACAATCTTTCAGATAATCTGAAAGAAGTTGAAGTATTGTCCCATGGAAACCATAATAGGGTAATTTACTTAGCAGTAATCTGCGGTCTACGGTGTCAAAGGCTTTTTTGAGGTCCAGAAAGATAACTGTTACTAATTTATTTTCATTCAGTGTAGTGTTTATTGCTTGAGTAAGGGTCATAACGGCGGTGGAGGTAGAATAATTTGGTCTAAATCCGTGTTGCTGATGGGAGAGCAAGTTATATTTTGCAATGAATTTATAGAAACGATTGGCAAGATTTTTTTCGAAGATATTGTTAATTATGCTCAAAACTGAGATTGGTTGGTAGTTTGACGGTTGAGAGTGATCGCCACTTTGATGTATTGGAATAACTTATGCAATTTTTAAACAAGAAGGGTACATGGCTGCTCTCACAGAATGGTTGAATAGTTGACATAAAACCGGTCCGAGGACGTCTAAATTTTCTTTGAGAAACCTTACAGTTATCCCATCTAGGCCTGCTTATTTATTCATTGGCATTCCTGGCATAATTGATATGATTTTCTCAACGTCGATGTCATACATGACAAAAGAATTGGGATTGGAATCTGCGAGACCATGTTCTTGGTTGGGTTCCTTGAATTTTTTAGCTAGTGTTGGACCAATGGAGGCAAAATAAGTGTTAAACGATTCAACCTGTATGGAGTCGATGACATCAGGAAGCACCTTAGAAGCGGATTTACAATTTGCCAAAGTTTTAAAGAATTACCATTCGCCTGCTCTATTTGTCGTGCATAATAATCCTTTTTACTCATCCTCATCAAGGCAACTGATTTATTACGCATTGTTTTAAACTGGCGCAAGTAAAACTCGTTATGCTTGCGCCGTTTTCATTTGTCATGCCAGCAATCTTTGCTTCTTATGACTTCCAAGATTTCTTTATTCATCCAGGGACATATTGGCGTTTCCCGTGAACGAACCGAAACTTTTCTGCTGCTTCCTTTGATCGCGTTTTTAAGAAGAGTAATCAAGTTCGAAAATTCGATATTAACGTCGTCATGGTATATTTGATTAACAGTTGATCCAAGAAGAATATTTCTTAAAGCCAAGTATTCTATTTTTGTTACAAACCTCGGCCCGTCACGTTTTTTTTTATTCTTTAGGCAATCAACAGAGACAAATATTGGGAAATTATCTGTGATAAGCTTTTCATACACTCCGGCACTAATATATTTCTCGGAATTTGTCAGTGCATAATCGATCAATGTAGAAGATGTTACTGTTATTCGAGTTGGTGTAGTGATGAGGTTGTGAAAGTGATACGATTTTAGCAAGTAGATGTGATCATCGTTCACTGGAACATTGTCGCTCAAGCAGCCAAAAATAAAACGCGCTTGGCGCCTCTGCCCGCCTTACGTATACGTAAGCGCCATCGGCAATGCGATGTGCCGCATCACGTTCAAACGTGAACCTTTTAGCCTCTTACGATGATAACAATCAAATCCCGAGAAAGGCCCGAGTGCGAGCAGTGCCAGAAGGTGCTCGGATTTGCATTTCGCTGTCGAGCTATACGAAACAAATAAAAAAAAAAGATACCGAGAGGATTTTGCATAGATTGTCGGCGCGTATACGAAGCAGGCGGCGGCAAGTCAGGTTCATCGCGCACACCGAGGGATTCACATTATACAGCGAGCGCGCGGATACACAGCTCTCGGCGAGAGAACGGAGCTAGCTCCAATCGGGTGCGCGTCTTAAAAATCTTGTCATGAGAGCCGTCTAGCGGCAAGCAAGGATACGAAAGAAGGATAGTGAGCAAACAAAGAAGTGGAAAGGTAAAAGGCGTAGGACTAAAGAAAGAGCTCCCGGAGATCGGTGAAGGAAAAATGCGAGGTCGGAGAGAGTGCGCACCATATACGTTCTGTGCCCTTCATTTATTCCCGCGTTGCCAAAGCCCTGCTTTCCCCTTTAACCTTTGTTATCTTTCTTCGCGCTAATTTTGTTTTTTTTTTCCTTTCTTCTCGACGTGTTTTCTCTCGCAGGCTTTCGGGTCATCCCCGAAGGAAATAGGAAGCCCGACTCGCAGTTGGACGAGCAGATTACCGATCAATAGAGTCGTCAATCAACAGACTCCCGCAGCAGGAATCCCGGGCCGGCACCCTTCGGTCGCGCCTCCGAATAAAGTCACACCACCCTTCCCTTAGTGGGAACGGCCGTCATCCTTCACTAACACCTACGATCGAAAAAACAAGGAAGAAAAATAAAGAAGATGACGCAAGGAAAAACTGAGCGCTGTGTCTATACGGGCCGGCATTCATGTTTGTACCTTTTTCCCCCTGTATTTTGAGGCACCGTCACTCAAGTGCACCTATGCCGTTTAATGTATACGGAGCAATATACGATCGTGCACACTCTATAAAGTCAGGCTGAATACAGGTGAAGACCTCAGCGTCAACTGGAAAATATACTAGATATTCCATATGTTAAGCAAAAATCTCTTCAATGCCACAACGATGCTCGGAAGACATTAGGTAGCGTCGCAATCGTAACTCATCATGGTGTTTCTCTTCACTGTAATTTTAATGTGTTCGGATTTTATGTACATTTCTATAATTTGCCCTATTTAATATCTTCGGGAGTTTGAAGTCTGCGTAATTTGGAATCGCAGCAGGTTGTTTTTTTTTTCTTTAAAATAAATCTACAGTATCATTTGTGAGCACGATATCGAATTATCCCTAACGTGCCTCAGATACATCATTTCATGACGCACACAGCTGGTTAGTGATCCCGCATCTCCCTGTAAACTGAAACTTCTTAAAACAGTTTAGATGAAATATGCTTTATTATGTCGGCAATTATCATTTGGACCATGTTCATTAACTATCAAAAGACAAACAGAACGCCTCAATACTGCATCGCAGGCCATCAAGCGCATTATAATTCTGCCGCTTGGGACTAAGAAGTGGTCCAATATCGCCTGCCCTCTGATTGTCCAAGGAGAAGCTGATGTTCCGTAACGATAGCACTGCTGCCCTCTTTTGACGTTCAATACAGCAGTATTACTAAAACAAGCGACAAGGAGTCACGAGACATGCTGCCGAAAACCTCCGCTGGAACCTCACGCTGACGTGCTATGCAGTGAAGGTGAAGGAAAGGAAGACTTCGTACTATCTTGTGGTTGTTCAGTTGGAAAATATTTTCTGCCTTGAAGGAAAATGTACTCTTGTAAATCTTTCTGCTTATCTTACAGACAAACAATAATATGCAACAGTACAAACCAATATTTTAACTTTAACTGCTACATTTCAAAAACTATCTGCAATTTGTGTGAAATGCTGTTTTTTTCAAATTTACCACAATATTTTGGCAATATTTTTGCTTCATTTACTCCCGAAGTATTTTATTCATTTAACATAGGAGCATGTAAAGCAGCAATTGTAATTAAATTACTGGCGAAAAAACGTGTGTTTTTATAAAAAAACGCTAGACATGCATCATATTTCAATTTTCCAACAAAAAGAAAAGGAAAAAAATTTAAACACAAATGAATAGACTATCATACAGAGTCATGAAAGAGCAGCCCTTTGAGATTGTTGAAAATATTGTTTCATAACAATTACTCAATCCAGTAATGGTATATATATTATTTGGCTTGCCAGAGT
Organism: Rhipicephalus annulatus; assembly: GCA_013436015.1. Lineage (NCBI taxonomy): Eukaryota > Metazoa > Arthropoda > Arachnida > Ixodida > Ixodidae > Rhipicephalus > Rhipicephalus annulatus. The sequence goes on along the minus strand of WOVY01014635.1, from coordinate 164,720 downwards.
TTCACATAAGTGCCGAAAGTTTGAAGCACCCTCAAGGTTTCTTGCGAAACATAATACTTGAATAACTATTTCTCACATTCACATAAACTGCATGATTTTTTTCAGCATCATCAGAGATGGTCGGAAATTGACATGGTATATATACATGGAGGCCCACGTAATCTTTAGCCAGAGCTAAAAAATATGCCGGAATTAACATGGCGTAATTACGACGTGACTAAATGCATGTTCCTCACCGTGGCCCGAAGTCAGTCAGACTATTTTTTTGTGTTCTCAAATATTGTTTAATTAGACCTGTTTATTTAACTAGCTTTAGAAGAAACGAAGATGGATAAAAAAATTCAATGATAAAGTTGTAGATCGGTTTGCAGAACGTCTAAATAGATAGTTTTGAACGTTAAATCTGTTAGGTATTAGTGTCTTTCTGCTAATTACAAATGGCCGCGAAGTAGACCTATAGGATAGGCATTGCGAATATTGCCTAACAAAATATTTCTTACTTTGAAGATACAGTACTACTTCATGAATATTATGCTAGCTTTCCTTCTTGCGTCATTTATGCTTGATCAGTTCTCATTAAAGAAAAATGCACCGCCACTGCAAATGAAATCCTGGTTTGGATTTCGGGCCGCGTTTGGATGAGCGTGAAGCGCAAATGTGCCCGTTTCGTCAGTTTAGGTGCATAGTAAAAAAAAAAATTCTAATCTCGAAAAGCTCCACTACTCCTCTTTCGTAACCGAAGTGTTTTATTTAGAAGATATAACCAATGAATGAAGGTACAACCTGAATAGAAAAAAAAAACACTATAGCGAGATAGAGCCAAAAAAGTGTACGCAAATACGTACAGATACGAAAGCTCTGCGGGCAGATTTCTCTTTATTTTCCTTCTCCTGCAACACTGCTTTGCATCAGCTCTAGCAACAAGGCGCCGGGTCAGTAACCACACGGTGTCGTATGCGCAGACATGCGCCCTGTGGACCACTGGCGCATAGGTTAGAGGGCAGCCACACAACAACTGCTTACGCCTGCCGAGATGCAGGTGCGTGTATGTAAAGGTGGAACCGAGTGGGGGGAACAAAGGGGGGGATTGCCACATAGAAGGTTGTAACTTTTGCTGCAGCGCACGGATATCGCTTGGCGGACACGTGCAACGCGACTCGTAGTCGCTGCACGTGCAACACGCGCCAACGAGAGGGCGTGCGCACTCAATTCGCCACGGCCTGGCGCCCCTGCGCAGGCCTCGATCGAAGCAGTCGCTCCCCCTCCAGGCACGGCCGCGAACCGCAGGGGGGGCCGGTCCTGGCCATGCATACAGCGGGGCTGTTACGAGATACCGCGAGAGCAGCTGTTGCTTTATCGAACCGTATAGATTTTCGAGCCAAGTTATAAGGCCGTTCGGCGCTGTTTCGTAAAACGCGATGTACATAAGCCTAGCTTGTGCAGTCGTTTGCCCATTTCTGCTCTTGAAGTAAACTACGACGTGACAGTCCGTGGCTTACAATGGTGCGAATATCACAGCGAGAATGTATTTCTGCCATTTGAGAATGCGGCCATCATACCCTTTGGGAAAACGAACTCCATATCGCACGTAATTGGGCAACCCGCTTTATTCTTTCTGACTGTATATACTCGCGTCATGCCAGTGTCCGGTCAAATGAAAGGAAGTTTTAACGCGCAATAATTGTCGAAGCATCGCAGGTGTTTCCACCTATGACTCTTTTATAAACTTTTTCAACATAAGCTCTTTTCAACATAAGCTAAGGAAAAAGAAATTTTGTGTGCCTCATCAGTGACACCTACGTACTTAGAAGGGCAAGAATCGAGACCTTTCTCTTGAAATGTGTGTGTATGTGTGTGTGTGTCATGGCGTTAGAGGCGCTCGCTAACACTCCCGGGGTTAGACGTTGTACACATGCCTGAATAATAGAGACAAACACTATTGATGCCTAAGCAGCGAGAATGAAGTTTCGCTTTCCTTCATTTCGCCATTCCTCCGTATCAATTAAAATAACAAATAAATCATTTCTCACATGTGTTCTTAGTGTCAATACTTTGAGCGGATGCAAAAGAATACTGAGAATTATTTTACTGAGATCACGATAGGATTATAGAACACGCGGTACCACTCTAAAAACACCACGCTTGATGTCACGCTAAGCTGTAAATTTAAGCGTGAAGTCCATGCAAACGAGTCGTGGATGAGGTTTCAAGCACTGCGTGACCAAAAGTTGTGCACTTCCTTGATGTCAGCGTGAGGGCAAGTCCGCTTGCCGTGGTACGGTAATCCGCAAGTGTGAGCGAGATTTGTGTGCGTGTGCAGCGGAAATCGCACGCTTACGACTCCGTGACGAACACGCGTATAAGCCTTCACCATCACGAATATGAAAATCCTAATAGCGGAGCCGCGATATGCAGCGCCGCCTGCCCGAAGGGCGGGCATGCGCACTCACAACCACGAACGTGACGAGGTGCACACACCCATACACCTTCTCCCCGCGTTCCATGAGAGACTATAGGAAACTTCGCGGAAGGCTGTCGAGTATCAGTGCGATGAGGCTGATCTCAGCCATATTTGTTGCGGATTCGGCCGAGGGCTGTGGCGATGCATGTTTAATCCTTGCAGCGCAAAGATTTTTGCCGTGTTCGCGTCTACAGACATTCTTGGCATTGAACGCAAGTGGTGCAAACACAGCAATTGTGATTGCGTCGTGTTATCGTGTTATGTGAGAAAATCCCCCGCGATCTGACGATTCGGGAGCAGCATTTCTACATACATGTTGTGTATACGAAGACATCTCAACTGCCATTCGTGGACGATTGATCTGTAGGCGAGAATGTTTGTCATGCGGGCATCATTGATTTGCTACAGTTTCTTGATTCCTTGTTGCGTGTGGGGTACAAAAGGTGCCTTAATGACACATTTTGTTTAGCGGAGAATGATAATCTACCGTCGGAGTAACAACAAACACACTCGCTCTCCATATTACGTATTCACCTTCATATTTTCCTAATCAGTTTTAAGGCCAGAACAGTGAATTTCTAAGAGATGTTTTGTTTACACGTGTGTGTGTTGTTGCCTTTTTGTGCCTTTTTTTGACAGTGATGTGATTCTTGCTTATTTTTATCTGCGCTTACCAGGACTTCTTTTTTTTTTTTGCAGACAAACTCAAGGGACCCAATAGAACCCTGAAATTTCTGCGAGAAAAGAAGGCTTCTTCTTATCGGCAGGCAAGACGAAAGAATTCATATGAGGAAGAGACGTCTCCAGAGAACGCACAGGTGATCGGCCTACGCTTGTATTACATGAAATATTTGACACATCCGGTAACATATGAACAACTGTTTAGCTTCGTCCAGTCAGTCATAAAAGCGGGTTGAAGCAAAGATTAATCAGGGACACAAATGAGATTAAGGAGTTTGTTCAATGCACTGTACTCTTACATTGACGATGTACATTGGCTTATGGTTCCTCAGAAACATAAAAATATTTCACCTGTAAATTGTGTAACTTCTGTTTTTCGCTATTATTCCGGTGCGTCACGTTTTCTGAAAGTGTTTGCTACATGAATAAAAGAAATCTTATGGGTCGTGTGTCTTCTGTTACTCATATTGTTCGCTTTCTTTACAATAAGGAACCAAATCAATATAATTTGATTGCGTATTTTTGTTCAACAACAGGGTACACTGAATGCTTGATGGGGGAAATACTGTCTCATCGTCCCATACGTCGTGCTCATGATTTGCTGTGTTCGAACACCTAGCGTGGTACAGCGAGTTCGATATAGCATTTGTTCATTTGTGCAAAGAAATAGAGGGACGCTTGTTTACCCATTATATGTTTTGCATCATTGAAATGCACCAGGGCTTAACGAAACCATTTGTTAATAAAATAGTTTCAGTGCCGCAATGGCGGGGGTGCCTTGCGTAATGACTCGGCAGAACGTTCAGCAACTGCTTAGCCTGCCAGCGGCTAAGTTAGCGAGGAAAAAACAGCAATGTGGGTGAAGCTTCAGAGGAGCGACCCTAGCAGAGAGTGAACGGTGCTGACTAGAATGTGCGCCCAAGGAGAGACGGGCGAGGGAATGCGGCTGGCCCCAACTCCATCTTTTTGCTCCTGCGGCGCACATACTTTAAGCATGCTTAACTGCAACGCTATAATAGGCGTGGCAAAGCGCCACATGTGTCACGCCTGCGATGCGTGAAGAGGGGCTCACTGATCACTCATAGTAGATGTGATCGGTAAGCGTTGACAGAAATCGCGCATAAATCAAGCGTGTAAAAAAAAACTGAAACGCACGCTTAGGTAAGCATGGGATTCTTTAGAGTGTACTGTTAGAAGATCTAGCTTGATTTGACCACACGAGGCTCTTGAATGTGAGCATTTCCGTAGCTTGAGAACAAACGAGAGCATATGTAGATTTTGCCCACAGTGAAATGCGGATGCCACAACCGGCGTCGAAACACGCCACCAACGCAGTGACTGCAGGGACGTAGTGGTGGGGTACCGCAGGGCGATCCGGCGTCCACGCTAATATCCCTCGCAAGCAAGGCTCTCCGACGAAGCCAAATAGAAGGCAGTGTGGGAGCTGTCTAGGGGCAGTGGAGTAGTTCACTTGTACTTACATCGTCGTCTAGGTCTCTGTCCCGTGTTGTGCCGTTGTCTTATAGTATTCTACTGTTATTTTTTATTTTATTTAAGTGCAAAAAATATTACACTTTCGAAAGAGAGGACTAAAAGCATTCACGCCTGACGAGGTCCTAGTGCAAAATATAAAGTTCTTCTTCATATTATGCACTAACTATCCCGGCAACGAGCTTTATTGCCTTACGGTGCTTTCTTTGGTGGTGACTGAGGCTAGCTTTGACTACCACGTTTCTAAATCAGGATACTAAACTAAAGGAATATGCAATACGGTGCTGTTAGCGCATCTCGCGAGTACAACAGCGAATGAAGACGGTAAAGCAGAGCAGAGAGGTGACAAACAGGAGACGTCCCGTCCCTGCTTCTCCGCGAGTGTCTTTTCTTTTTATTTCGCGCACGACAAATGTGAGTCTACGCCGCTTCGACAAGGAGGGGGTTGTGATTGGGGAGAGAGGCAGAAGTGGTGGAGTTGCCTGCGCCATTGACGCCTGCTGCGGGGACCCGCCTATGGATTGCATGGGCGTCGGCGCCCGCTGCGCCATCGGCGGATAGCGTCCCGCCTTAAGCGCCACTTTCCCCAATCACGGCAGTGCACTGCCGAGAAAGCGTCCTTTCAGGTGCTCTCTTTGCCAGCTAGCGATCTCTCCCCGGTCGCTTTCAAAGCGCCTCCTCGGCTTTTCGCGGCCCAGCTGTCGTCGTTCGTTGACTGGGCTCGTGGCGTGGGTCGCGTGCTCGGAAGCGGATGCGTTTGGGCCGTTCGCTTCCAGACTCGAGCGGGAACAGCGCACCGTCGTTTGGTGTCCCCTTCTGGTGTGCGTCCTGTCTCTGTGCTCCGTTTTCACGTGAGCCGTGAGCTCAGCCTTCGAGATGGCGACCCTAATGTCATCGGCACGCATACCTACTCGCCCACATACGTGACTTGCATTGAGGCAAGGTTTGTACGTGGGCGACTTTCTCTTTCTTCCTATTATATGACAGTAATTCAGATAAATTTTATTAATTTAGGTTACTTTACCTGGCATGTAAATTTTTGCTCATGTTTAAATGAGACCACCATGAACTGGATCAAACCAGTCGCCTGATTCAGCAGCATGATGTGAAAGTCACTGCACTGGTGGGACGTGCTTGAAGCAGGCCGCGCGAATAAAAAAATACCGCCATATACACGAAGTGAATGATAATGAGTGGGCAAAGTAGTGAGATCATTGGGTGTTACCGTACATCACCCGTGAAGTTGACCACTCACACATGCAAATGAGTGCCAAGTGGTGTGCAGTTATATTCAATGTTTATTAGTCCTGACTAATATACTGTGTTGAGTTGTGAATTTCATTTTGCTTTCATCATTACTGCTCTGGGGCATCGAATATAACGTGAGGTTGGCAAAGACGAGGTCTAAGCACGTCCTCTGGTGATTGTTGGTTGTTGCCAGTTATACGAAATTCACGATAGAGCATATCAAGACGTCATCTACACTGAAGAAGCCAGTGGTGGTATATGATCATTAACATCATCAGCGTCATCGTCATCGTCATGACGTATAGTTGCTACCTCGCATGCGCTGTGCCGTGATGGCAGAAAGAGAATGTGTGGTCTGGAACACGCTCGTCCTTCATCGTCATCAGCATCATCGTCAATGTCAGCGGTGGCTACGGTGTACAGCGACGCCAACGCCAACGGACAAGCCTCGACCTCAAGAAACTTCACCCCTAAAAAAAAAGCAAGCAATGAATAAACAAAAACAAAAATGTAATAGCGTCGGGCATGTAACTTTTAAGCGCTTTTTTATTATTATCTTTATTTCCTTACCTCCAGTAACTATAACGTCATGCGGTGTAGAGCAACACATTATCAACAAATTTTCAAAATAAAAATGGAGTGTAATCTTTGGCTTGCCTAATTTCGCCTCAGCCCACTAGTTCCGATGAACCAGTGTGACGACGAAAGCACAACCCTTTACAATAATCTCCTCCACCACATAGACCTAAGAGCCAGTTGTTAGAGAGCCGCTTTGAGGTCCCCATTACTGTATTGAGCCTTGTCCCTGGTTTTCTAGCGCTGCACGTAACCAAATGAATACATCGAAAGTTCTCCAGGCCAGCGAGCCTCGAGTCACACGACGCTCTTTTTTTTTTTTTTTGCCAAGGCTCCTTTCATGACACTTTATTTTCCCCGCTGAAAAAAAATTGAGTGCGAAGCAATTCTTTGCTTACTGAAACACTTCTGGTATCTATCTATCTATCTATCTATCTATCTATCTATCTATCTATCTATCTATCTATCTATCTATCTATCTATCTATCTATCTATCTATCTATCTATCTATCTATCTATCTATCTATCTATCTATCTATCTATTTTTACATTTAAACTTTATTGAGGTTGTTACGACAACATTTCAAGAAATGCACAACACTGATTAGACCCATAGCCGTACGCTAGTAAGGGGTCTAACGGGAGAAAGTATACAAGCAGAATACAATTTGTATATAAGAAAAAAAATCAAAACATCAAAAAACGTTGATTTTTCAACAAACGAACAAAACAACAAGAAGATACACATTGTTGCACTTTGTTCATAAATAATGAAATAATCAAGTATAGACAAAACATCAAACTATATGTAAGGCTTAGTACATGGTCAATACTGTTGATCTACATGTAGCAAATATTTTTTGAGTGCGCTCGAGAAAACCCCAGAATCTTTAATCTGAAGTGGTATGCTATTCCACACTTTAGCTCCTACGAACTGTAGTAAGCGTTCACCATACACGTTTTTAGTGGGTGGAAGATTAAAATTCCGCAATGTCATGCATCTAGTGACGCAGGACGAGGAAGAAAAGATAGATACATCGAAAGGAACACTGTGTGCAATAACATTGTTGATGGTGACTGCGGTTTTATGCTGCCGTATGTAATCAAAAGGTAGAATATCCAACTTGTGAAACAAAGACTCACTGGGTTCATTATATGCCGCATAATCTATAATTCTAAGTGCACGCTTTTGTAATATTCGGATAGGATTAAGGTAAGTTTTAAAGGCCAATCCCCATGAGTCTAAGCAGTGTGATAGATGACTATGAACAAACGAAAAATAAAGGACCCTGAGAATATTTCTGCTAAAATAATTTCTAGCAGCCAGTAGCATACTGCAGCCAGATGCTACCTTAGTACAAACAGAGCTAATTTGTTTTTTCCAGTGTAATTGGCTGTCGAACACTACACCGAGATATTTAAATTCATTTACATGCTCAAGTTGGAAGTTGTTCATTGTAAGTCGAAATGACTCACAGATTACATTTTGGTAACGGGAGTGAAAAATGGTGTATTTGGTTTTCTTTGCATTGAGTGTAATCTGTTCACTGTAAACCACTTAAAAATATTTTCTAGTTCTTCATTAGCTCTACATTCTAGATCGGCTATGTTATCGGCGGTAACTATTAAAGCTGTTTCATCAGCGTACATTAGCAACTCGGCCGGTTTGAGTAAGCATAGCAGATCATTTACGTATAGTGATAATAACAGTGGCCCCAGGACCGACACCTGAGGTACCCCTGTCTTTATGTTTAATAATGATGACGTAAGATCTTGCATGTTGACCATTTGATGACGTCCATCAATGTAGTTAGAAAAGAGGCTAAAAACTTTGCCACGGAGTCCATAGTGCTTTAATTTCATAAGCAAAATATTGTGGTCGACGGTATCCAATGCCTTTTTTAAATCAATGAAGACAACTGTCACAAGAAGGTTGTTGTGCAGTGCTTTGTTAATCTTCTGTGATAACGATAACACAGCTGTTGATGTGGAATGGTGTGATCTAAATCCATGCTGCTCCGGGCAAAAAGCATTATATTTTTCTAAGAATAGGCGCATTCGTTTTCCAAGAATCTTTTCAAATATGGTGTTTATAATGCTTAACACAGGTATGGGCCGATAGCTTGAAGGATCAGAGCGATAGCCCTCTTTATATACCGGCACAACTTTGGCGTTTTTTAAACAAGATGGGTATACGTCTACGTACGCAAGCAATGGTTAAATACGTGGCACAAGATGGAACTCAAAATATCAATGTTATCTTTCACTAAGCGAGCAGTAATACCATCTTTTCCACTGGCTTTGTTCATGCTTATATTGGCAACAGTGTCATGAATTTCATCCTCACTGATGTAGTGAAGAGCAAACGTATTTGTTAAGGAGGTTCAAAAACATTTCAATTCTCTACTAGGAAATTTTGCGGCTAAGGTAGAGCCGATTTCAGTAAAAAATAGATTAAATTTATCAAGTATACGCGCATCGACTACATCAGGTGATACACGCTGTGTTAGTTTTTTACCGACAACTTCTTTTACTATTTGCCATGTTTTCTTTGAATCGCCTTGTGCTTGAAAAATAAGTCGAGAATAATATACCTTTTTTTGTTGCCTCATTAGATTCACGGATTGGTTTCTTAAAAGTTTGAATTGACCTAAATAATATTTATTTTCTTTGTGCTGTCTCCACTTGTGGTACCAGAAGTCTTTCTTCTTCAGCAATGCAAGGATCTCTGTTGTCATCCAAGGAGTTAGCGGGGTGTTATATGAGCGTGCGGACACGTGTGAACGACTGCGTTCAATGGCATGGCGAAGGGCTTTTATTGTTCTCTAATTCAATGTTGGCATCATCGTCATACAATGTTTCAAATTCGATGGAGAGAATGTGATTCCGTAATAAGTTGTAATTGATCTTACTTGCATTGCTGAAAAACTGTGCATTCTTGTTTGGAGTTTTTCTTATAGAAACAAAGGTAGAAAGGTGATCTGCTATCGGTTCATTATAAACACCAGCATTCACTTTCGATGATACGTTAGTTAAGATGTGATCAATCGTTGTTGCCGACGTACTGGTTACTCTCGTAGGGGTATGTATGAGATTACGAAAATTGAATGAACTAACCAATGGTGTAATATGAGTGTAACTAGTGTTTGCTCTCTATCTATCTATCTATCTATCTATCTATCTATCTATCTATCTATCTATCTATCTATCTATCTATCTATCTATCTATCTATCTATCTATCTATCTATCTATCTATCTATCTATCTATCTATCTATCTATCTATCTATCTATCTATCTATCTATCTATCTATCTATCTATCTAGCCGCCTACGTCTGGGTGCTCTCGTGATCAGCCCTTTATTTTGGGGCAAACAAAAATTAGTATGGGAGGGTAAGATAGCTTTACGAATACGACTCGCTGGTCATGACATAGATAATATCGCGATCACGTCGTGTACATCGTTAAAAACTTTCCAAAAAGCAGTAGCACATACCCGCGGGTGGGTATGTGCCACTGGAATGCGGGTATGTGCCTCAGGTGATTAACACGTCATATCTGCCCAGAAACGGCGAGAACAAACATGGATAGTTTAAACGCGTGAGTTAAAGAAAAAGCTGACATCTGCTGCGTTGTCCTGACGAATGCAAAGAAAAAAAAATTGGCCCGAATCTGCATGTTACATTGCAAATGTCGTCGAAAGATGATAGTATTGCGTCTGGAGAGAGTGAACAAAACGTTTATTTGATGTTTTGCGCAAGAAAATCTGTGAATGGTATTCTGAAGGCGCTGCGTTAGAGTGCCTAGATCTGGTAGCGGAGGCGAACGAGCGCATCCAGGCACGTTAGACACGAGTGCCATCTGGCAGTTATCTTCGAAAACGAAGGCGTGCGCGACCGCGGAGAAAGATGCGCGCCAGTCTCGGATGTGATAAGATGTAGAACGAAAATCGACGGGCTGGTGCCACCACCATATCGTCGTAGCAAAGCGTTGGAAACACTTACCTTTTTGAGCATCGCGTTGCACTGACATCGCAGCGCGATAAACGCTACAGTCCTTAGGGTTACTTGCGTGTACCTCTTCTAGTATAAAGGCAGGCATGCAAAACATAGACGTGTTGTTATGGCGCCTCAGATATGTGCGATAATTGCTTTTTATTTGACAATCGCACAACTATGAACGCTAAACCTTGAGCAATATTGGTGGGCACTGCGGATGGGGTTAGCCGTTTGGTGCCGTTTGAGGTATCGTTAAAGGCGGACAAACAGACAAATGTACAGACAGACAGACCAAAATGTTTTCGTCGAAGCTCCCCAAGGAATATTATCGTCTTTAATAACATCATCTCCCACTAAACGAACCATGAGTTACAAGCGAAGCATCGCATGGGTCGACTTAAAGTACTGTTCATCACGGACACCTTGCCCGAGGTTACCGCGTCCTTGCAAGTGGAGCACACCATGAATTCACTACAGTTTCTGTTACTGTTACTCGTCCCGAACTCTTGTTGGGGCATGCCATGCGGGTTCATCGCCATGCCACGCGGGAGCAGGTGCGTCCCTCGCGCTTCTGCAGAATCTCTTTCACCGACGCCATCCCGTGATTACTGAGAGATTGCAATTGAGAAGAGGCCACAACGCCTTACCCAGCCGTTTACACAGGCCAGAACACACTAGCGCGCGAGTGCGTTCTGGCAGTGTTTGAGGTAGCTGTTGCGCATGCTCACTAAGGGTGGTCACGCCGCACACTGGATTTAGCTCGACCATAAGCTGCTTGGCCTCTAACAATGTCAGAGTCCCAGCCGGAATCTAACGCTGTACTTTGTGTGGCAACCAAGTATTCTGCCACAAAGGCACGCCAGGTCTCGCAACTTCTTTTTAAATAGACTGTAATGTTCGGGAAGCGTGTATTGGGAATGCATGCAGTGATGGTTATCCAATTTTATAAACATTACGTATGTACTCCTATGATACAGCGGTCACGTAAGGTTAAGATCAACTGTAGTTATGTGCAAAGCACTGAAGGTAATTGACAGTTCAGATCAACGAAGCAACGGCACGAACAAATTGGTACTTTTAATCGAGAGCGCTGAGAAAATATATTGCATCTCCACGAAGTGATTACACGATGATTGTTTGAAGCTACATCTCATAAGGTGCGTAATTTCTAAGTTGAAGTCACCGGCTCATATAAAGGTCGGACAGATGGACGGAGAGGTGGACGCAAGCATGGATGGTAGGACGCCTGGATGAACGGACAGATAGACGAATGGACTTATGAATGGATGGGCGCAAGGATGAATAGACGAACGGGCAGACGGATGGCACGGGGGATCATGCATGGCGCTGTCGTATAGCTGATTACACATAAAGTCGGTTCTGTACACAACTTTTTGTTTTATATGCGAAACAGCTCTTTGACTAGCCTGCGTAACGCTGTCCCTCTGTTCGCACCGGGCCCCCCTAACCACAGCTGTTGGAGTGGTGCCAAGTAGGTCAGGCCTTCCCTTGCAGTGCGCGCGCGTTGACGTCCCCCTCTGCCTAGCCGGTCGCCGCTCGCCGCGTGTCCTCTCTCTCGCTTCACCCTCTCCAGCGCTAGCAATGTTCGAGCGCACATCCAGAAAACAGTTTTTCTGCGATGAAACTTACAGGAAAGCCAACCCGCCTTCCGGGTGTTTCCGTTTCAAACAAACGTTCACTCGAGTGAACGTTACGCTGAGTTTCGCTTCAAACCTTTATTCCAGCACTCGTGTCGACGCCCGTTTCCTTCGGGTCAACACCGTGCGAACCGCTGCTGCTTAGCATTCTCTCAGGGTTCTCTTCGAGGAGATGGTCCATGTTTTTTGTGTAGGTGTCCAGTTTCGGTTTGGGTTTCGTGAGGCGTGATGAACGACAACTAGGTCGGCCCTCAATAGCTTTACGCCTAAAAGCTGGCATCACAGGCGTTTACCCGAAAAAAAATTCCGCCATATCCACGAAGTGAATGATGATGAGTGGGAGAAGCTCCGGAGGTAAACCTGGTAAACCATGAATCCTCTGTACATTTTGCCCACTCGAATTTATTACATCGCTCCCCCTAGCGTACGTCGCCGCACTAAATCGAACGATTGTCTTCAACCAATGACACGCGCCATATGTGACATCATTCCTATTTTATAAGATCTCGCGTCTTCATCAACTACAAGTACCGCTTTCTAGTTTATAACATCTTGCATCTTTTCATCATCAGCTACAAGTACCACCATCTAGTAAACACTACAAGAGTTAAACGAAAGGTGGCTACATACAGGAGACGGTACCGCCATCTAGTGAACACTGCAAGAACTAAACTAGAGGTGGCTACATACAGGGGACGGTACCGCCATCTAGTGAACACTGCAAGAACTAAACTAGAGGTGGCTACATACAGGCTACAGGGGACGCACAGCCCACGCCCTAAGGAGCTTCGCCCCTAAAAACGCGTAGAATAAACTTCATGGTCACAGCAGCAACTGAAACTCAGCATTGTGCGCGCCAATCAAGTATTTTACCACAGAGCCACACCATGCCTCCGAAGTGATTTTCAAGTAGACCATAACGTTCGTGAAATGTCAATTGTGATGCCAGTGCTCCAATCCTATAAACAGTACATACGTGCACCTATCATACAGCTACCCGTCAGGGTTAACGACAATTGTAGTGAAGCGCCATCCACTGAAGCTCATTTTTCTAGCAGTGTCCAGGACCTTCATCTTCGCTGGTAAAAACGATACTTATCAACTTACCGCTTCTGACGTTGCCAATACCCACGGGTGTGTTGGCATCATTACGTCCTAGTAAACATACGATTGCTTAACATATTATTGTGCGTACAACATTTTTATATAGCTTTAACATTGTTTCGTAACGCCTCGCTGAATAAAAAAATTACAACACAGTTACTTTCCATTTGCATGCTTCGCATAACATCGATTCCCAAGGTACGTGGGATCAGCCGAATTTTAAAAATGACTATTAACAACAACTAGAGTATAAAATGAGAGATTAACAATATTAACAACAACATCATTTGTAACCAAAACTTCAAAACTCAAACGAAAAATTTCAAATTTGGGCAGATACCAAGTACCGTGGAAATCGAGGGAAGGTGACTATGGCAGAATTTTTTCGCTAAAGGAAACGTTAGAAAATAACGCTAAAAATAAGTACGAATGTACGCACAGACTTGTGTTGGAAGATTGCATAAGTTTTATATCACCAATTTGCAATTGCGCAATGATACAAACCACAAAATTGGTATTACCAACACCAGAAGCTGTAAGCTGATATGTAGCGCTTGTGCTTGCGAGGGTGGTAGCTCTGGATCAACGCTGCCCTAAATAGTGCTACATAGACAAACTTCAAAGGACAGCGCTTAACTACAATTGAAGTTAACCCGACATGACGCCTGTGATACACGAGCGCATATGTAGTGTTTATGACGTTATAAATAGCCATCTCGTAAACCAGACTTGACGTTTGAGCAACATTACGCCTACGCAGGGTCTTATTTCAAAGTAGTTCCGAGACCTGGCGTCGTTCTTTTGTAGAACACTGGAATGCCACAGAGAATGTTTGGTCATACGATTCCTACTGGGACCATTACATTTATTCTTTGCATTCACCAGGTTAACGATACCAGCTTTTCTTAACGCTCTCCACTTTGAATTGCGAATGTCTGTTCACGCCGTTCTTGGGTGCATGTAGATTGTCAAGCACCTGTAACACATGCCCGTATACCGGAGCCGATGGTATACGAGTATGTGTCACGATGCTGCCTGCGCCGCTTGTGGGCAGACCGATACATTAGCAGACATGCTCTGGGAATGTGGGTCGCTTGAACCGGTTTATAGCAAAGCCGATTGTGATGCGCTTCTGCTTAGCTCAGAACTTCAGCAACAAATCTTGGCCGTCCAGTGAGCCCACGAGAGGGCCATCAGGCTAGACCTGCCGGTCCCCACGTGGCAGTTGCCGGGTGGCACGTGGTAACTTCAGTGCCTGCACTGGGACATAGTAAAGTGGTCTCACTCACTCACGTGTCTGTAAGAAATATTTTGAGGGCGTATGCAACGAGATTTTCACGTTATTCATGTTATGACCAACCGTGTTGTGCCGTCTGCGTCTGGGCATTGCTTTCACCAATGCCTACTGGTTTAAGATTGGGATGGCCGACAGCGTGGAGTGCAACGACTGCACTGTCGATGACACTGTAGAACACTTTTTATGTTACTGCCCGGCATACACAAACCAGAGGCCTCACCTCCAGTGTTCTAAATCAACTAGACAGAAGAGAGTTAACTGTCGAAAAGATACTGGGACCATGGCGCTGCCCATCCCAGTTCCGAAAGGCAACGAAAGCGCTGTTGCATTTCCTCAAAGACACAACCTGTTCCATTTTGTGATGTGAAACTGTTACGCGTGAGCTCACTCAGTGATTTTTTTTTCTCCACCTCCATAACTTTCCTTCCACCTCTCCCCTTGCGCAGTGCAGGGTAGCCTACCGGGGCTCAGGCCTAGTTCACCTCCCCGCCTTTCTCCTTATTATTTCTCTCTCTCTCTCTCACACACACACATATTCGCCACACTCTCTAACTCTACCTTACTAGTTTTGGTCTACCCCACGATGAGGAGGTGAACACGATGACTCCGAGACATTGGTGGTTAGATAGATAGATAGATAGATAGATAGATAGATAGATAGATAGATAGATAGATAGATAGATAGATAGATAGGCTCAAAGTGCCTGCACGTCACTAAATATGCTTTTGATTTAAAAGATAGTGCCCTATTATTGTATGCATACACATACGTGTGTCTGAAATGTTTCGCCTCAATATGTCCCCAAGGGAATACAATCGTTCAGCTGAGCTCACATTTCACAATATGAAGAATCATAGTCACCAGTATTTTTCTGTTCATTTTTTTCTTATTTTCTTTTTCCCTGTAGAGTATTCATTTGAACATCATCACGTTATTGTCTGTCAAACCACGCACGGTAGCCATGCATATATATATATATATATATATATATATATATATATATATATATATATATATATATATATATATATATATATACGAGTGGTAACATAATGGGCGAGATGTGTGAACAAGTTAACTGCCGTCGACAGCATGTTGATTGATTGATTGATATGTGGGGTTTAACGTCCCAAAACCACCATATGATTATGAGAGACGCCATAGTGGAGGGCTCTAGAAATTTCGACCATCTGGGGTTCTTTAACGTGCACCCAAATCTGAGCACACGGGCCTACAACATTTCCGCCTCAACTGGAAATGCAGCCGCCGCAGCCGGGATTCAAACCCGCGACCTGCAGGTCAGCAGCCGAATACTTTAGCCACTAGACCACCGCGGCGGGGACATCGACGGCATGTTTCCTTTATGAAATCAACGACGATGTGTGCTGGAGAGTAGGCCATTTAGATTGAAATGTGGGGAGAGGGAGGGAGTAGAAGTGGGTTGTATACCATAGCAGTATGAGTCGCGTTTATGTATGGACTGCTCGTGTGTTAAAAGGTTACCGCTGACATCTGAATAAGACAAAATGATGTTTGAGGCGTTTTAGAAAGCTGTACACGTGGACACAAAACGATGTTCTTTACTCAATAGCTGGTGTTCTCTGCTATAGCAGCGTAATATAATGAGGATATGGGTGTGTTTGGCAGTATTGTGTGATTGTTCAGAGAGTTGCCTCATTCGAATAGTGTCCCAGTGAACCATGAGAGATATGCAGCAGCACTTACTGCCCTAGTTGACCCTAAATCACCAATCGCATGCTGGGCCATGAGGATGGACGTAGAAGTAAAACTGTTTCATATTTCGCCAATCGAAGTGATTACAAAAGGCACTATTTTCTAATTGGGAGACCTAGGTAGCATGTCCAAGAGTATCACGTTTTGTCACCTAATTGAAGACTTCTGTTCGTTATTTATTTTTAAACGTTTCTATGGTGGTATGAAGAAATAAGATAGCTATTTCTAAAGTAATAATGACACAAGGCAGATGCTAAAACTTTTTTAGGATTTTTATGATTTACGCATGGTATACGCCTCTGCGTCGAGTTGGCAAAATGCATTTCCTGCGCCAGAAATATTGGCAGTGACATGCCATGAATGAAATCAAGATCGCCTCCGTAACACCATCATGCTTTCTGTATGTTTGATGGACCTACTTTTAGGGGCGAAGCTCCTTATGGCGTGGCTTGTGCGTCCCTCGTAGTACGTAACCACCAGTGGCACATACCCGAAATAGCGGTCCTTACAGTGTCTCCTGGATGGGGGCACTTGTATATGATGAATACATGATGAAAAGATGTGAGATGGCTGTGCTTGGAGTTTCCACTAGACATATGGACGGACGAACAGACTGACACACGCACGGACGGACAGGTAGAGGGATGGCCGCAAAAAGAGGTGGACGGACAGACAGACGAATGAACAAACGGACGGATGCACCAAAGATCGCACAGATAGGCGGACGCAAGAACAAATGGACAGACAGACTGACGAACGCTGCGCCCACCAATCATCATTCACTCCGTGGGTATGCTGTGATTTTTTCAAGAATTTTTTTCGGGAGTTGTGTTGCGTTTTTGATTAGGCCTTCAAAGAATTTTATTTAACTTTCGTTTGTGAAATAACCCAGCCGGGAAATATGCAAAAAAGACCGGAAAATATCTTATCCTTTTTTTTGTCTATAATCTATGTACTTGCTACGAAGTAGGAAAAAAACTAATTTATAGAGTAACACAGGTAACATAACAGGTGCGCGTTGGAACGATAAAAATTTTATAACTATTGCAAGATTACCGCACTTCAGCAGCTTGTTGATGTTTGCCGTTTACATCAAAAGTGTAAAACAAATGTCTACTGTGTATCAAATTTCTCCATGTGACAAGGCTTTGCAGCTTACAAGATGCCATAGCACCATCATCGCGTTCGTGACACCAATACAAGATGGTCGTGAAACGGTGAATTGCTATATAGAAAACTGAGTAACTCTCTTTATTTTCTATGCAGGATTGACATAAGAACGATATGGTTGACCAACTTCCTGAGGATATCGCGCGAGAAGCGATAGCGAAGAAACTAAATTTATTGCTATAGTCACAACAAATGTGGTTTTGAGCACAGCAGTCATGAAGTATAATTTTATTGCCGCCTTATGGCTGGTATAGCTGCAATCCTTCCGAGAAAAATAATGCAAGACGCGTGAAAAGCGTGTCATTTCTCCTCCAGCCCAAGAAATATTGCCGTCCTGGGCGATATGATTCTTTACGTTAACAGTTTATGTTTTTGATTTCAGCAATATTAGATTTCAAGGGTCTTTCCTACTTTTATTTCCATTACCACCAAAGTGCTATTTCATTTATCTATTTAAATGAAAATGGCGGACTGGTTTCATGTACACATAGGCATACTTTTGGCTATATTTACACCACTTTGCTCAAGTTGACAACATTTTGGCTAGTTCTTCCTATTTCTTGGCTGTTTTTGGCCTTTCAAACCAGCGATCTACTTCCGTTACAATATGGTTACACGTTTCCGCATTGTAAACCCCATGGAGTGTTTAAATATAAAAACACGTGTGTTTCACCTCGACGCGCGCTCGAAGCCACTTCTTTCCTCTTTCTCGCTGGAACTGTCTTTTGAAAGAACAACGGCAGAGACCCCTGAGACCCTCATCGACCTCCAAAAAGATGTAAAAAATGAGGCAAACAGTAAGCGTCAGAAAGCGGCTGAAGCACACACGCACACACACAAAAAAGGGGGGGGGGTATAAGGCACCGATAAACATTGCCCCTTTCCTCCCATTTTTGCAGCAGCTCTGCACCGATATTGACACCACCCGCTGAGAAGATGTGTTACATAGCGTATGCCAATCAGCCAGTAACACACGACAGTCATTCCTGTCGTGGCGAGAAAAACCGGCAATGCCGAGCTGTCGAGTCACGCGGCAGCGAGCGTGTAGATTGGGCAATTTGTTCTCATCGCGGCATGGGACGCACGCAGCGCGCATAACCCGTTGCGACGATTATTTTCCGCCCTATGACTCAGGTGATCAGCATTTTTTGTCATCCTCTCTCACCGCGCTTCTTCCGGAGAGGTCAAAACCGGAGAGGCAAGAAAAGGCGACGCAGCCAAGTGCGCCAATTGCGACCGCATCGCCCAGAAGCCCCGCGACGAACAGCGGTCGAGACGGGACGGGGCCGCGGTTGGAAGGGTGCTGAGTCAAGTGCGCTTAATTAGCAACAGCGCTACGATTCCGGGTAGCTCCCACGGTCTGTCTCTATTCGTTTTGTCCCGGCAAGTGTGACAAAAAATATGGGTTAGAGCAGCGTGTGGCGCGACAGGCACCGACGCGGTCTCGAGGGGCGTCTGCGAGTGGCCTTGTCACATATATTTATCCGAGGTTGTTGTCCTGAGCGTGGACGTTGTTTACCGATGCTGGAAAGGATGTTAATTGGTCGCCTGGTCACACAAGCCGCCTGCGGAAGGGGCGATCTGCGAGCCGTGCACTGTGCTGATTGATCAACAAGCAGCGTACAAGATGAGAAAGCCAACTGTTGGAGAGGAACTACTCTATCAAAGTGTCGTTTGCTCTTGTTACATGCGACGTTAGATCAAACGCTAAAAAAATATTAGCAGAAAGAAGTGGTGAGCCTTATCCGGATACACATTAAGCCTGCTGAGCAAGGCGAGCGGAGTATAACGGACGAATTCGGAAATAAATGCCTCGCGGTTAGCGACTGCCGTTGCTTTTGTGAGTGTATATGATGTCACATGGCCATTTGTCACCGTCGCTACAACGCTTTGGTTATTCGTTTGTTTGGGATACGCTTACGTCGTCTATTTCCTGAAACATTTACATTTCAATGGCCTGAGAACTTGAGTCGGTCACTATAAAGTTTCCGGCAATTAGTTCGAGGTTTCTGCGTATATATAAGCGCGGAGACATTCTTGAATGGCGTCACAGGTGGCTCTGGAGGAACAAGTGTTATGCCCAGACTGTGTGTTCTGTGCGACATCTTTCTATATTGTAGACTACCCTTGTGGTACAGATAGGCATCAAACAAGAATCTCGATTGGTTCTTTGCCGAACCTACAGCCGATCTTTTGTTTGGTCGTTTTCGAGGGCGACGGTGCGCGCCCTCAAAAAACGAAAAAAAGGTGCAAACTTTGACTCTTTTTCGTAAATCCAAGTAATGTACTTGTCAGGTACATTACTTTTAAGAGACATAATAACCCTGTCTTGAATCTCACGAGTCTCTGACGAGGTTGTGATGATTAGAAACCGGATATTACTCAAATGACTATCGCCCCATTTTGATAGATTAGCATAAATTGCACGTTAAGAAGCGTTTTATAGCTTTTTTATCGTCCATTCACACGTAATTTGGCGTTCGTGTCTAAAATAAACAAATACTTACAAATGTCAATTTCCTAAATCTGCACCAATATACATGTTATAAGCCTCAAGTATTGCTTTGGGGTGCCGTTTAAGACCGCTATTCACGTTACCGGAACACACTGACTGTTCGGAACACTACGGCGTTCAATGTAGTCCTCGAGTTCAACTAACCCCCGGTAAACAACGGCTAGCTTGAGTAAAGTGGGACGTGACGGCAGAGATACACCACCGCATTGATATGGCGTGAGCGGAAGGTGAACGCGAAACCACGCTGTGCTGTCAGGGATATATAGAGGGTAGAGCAAAAAAAAAAAATGAGCGGAGCTCGCTCTACGTTGCGCGAGGCTGGGTTAGAGGAGAGCTGGTGGACAATTAGCTGGTCCTGGCTTGGCTGGGCTCTTACACTCTCACCTCTTTCTTTTCCCACACCGTGATAGAATATACTATACATGGCTATGCTCCCTCAGTGTTGTTTTCTATTTTTATTTGTGTGAATCTATTTCTTTTTATTATCTCCTCGTTTGTGTGTCTATTTCTTCTTCTTTTTCTCTATATTTGTCTCTCTCTCTCTCTCTTTATTCTTTTGCTACCTATTTTTCTCTGTCCCGTTCTTTACACGTTTTATTTATTTATTTATTTATTTATTTGTTTATTGCTCTCTACTCGTCCTGCCCTCCTGCGTACCGTCATATATCTTCTCCTCGCCCTCATTTTCGTTTCCGACAGCCTTGCTGTACTATACAAAGCTATGCCGTGCCTGGATAGCCGAAGGATCCCAAGGCTCACCTTCCGATCAGGGTACGTGGTTTGGAATCTTGTCTATCTGAAAAAAAAATTTTTATCAAGAATTTCTCTATTTCTCATTCTCTCTTTTTGTGTGTACTTGCCCTCTCGCCCAACAGCGTTATTGTATCCCACGGAGAAGAGGGAGAGAAGGAGAAGATGAGGATGAGGACAAGGACAGTGCGCGATGAAAATTTGTTATCTACGACACACATCAAGCAATGTGTGCAGCAGCTTTGTGGTGCAGGAAAGGAGAAAATATAGACAGATTACACATATGCTATCGTATAAATGGAGAGACTGTGTTCTACACGGATCATGCGCGACAAAATGACGGTCAACTTGAGTCGTTGGCTCCTTCGCGCCATCATAAGGAATATAATTTTTTTTTTTACATGGCGTGGGTACAGGTCGTGCACGTCCAGATTTGGGTGCACGTTAAAGAACCCCAGGTGGTCAAAATTTCCGGAGCCCTCCACTACGGCGTCTCTCATAATCAAATGGTGGTTTTGGGACGTTAAAACCCACAAATCAATCAATCAGGTCGTGCACGTCTTCGTTTAAAATTATTAACGTTTATGAAAAAAGTCACAGCTTTGCCGGAAAGGCGAAGCAATGAACGTGATATCAACAAATTGAAAGGTCACGCACGGAATAAAAAGCAGATCGAAACATTCCCCGCGATCCTTACGCACAAATTACGCACAAAACGTAATCACAGATACGGATGCACGCGAATAACGTCTCATTTGACACTTTGCTGTGTCTGAAAAGCGCGCGCTTTTCACAAACGGAGACTGGAATGATTGCAGTGACCTATGTGCTCCCGGTAACTAGAGCAGAATTGTTCCAAGTAAAGCCCGAGGCCAGCCATGGCGTACGACCTTCCGCTCCTCGCCACCGCGAGATAAGGGCGCGTGAGGGAGCGTCGCTCCCCTTCTCTAAGCCGGGCAAAGTACGCATGGGAGATTAAAGCGGGCGTAGCCGCGCGATGTGGCGACGCACGCTCGTTGCGCCATCTTGCTGGTAATGCTGAAAACACAGTGCCCCCCCCCCCGACTCTCGTGAGCAGCGGTAAGTGTTAGATATAAGTAGCTTGCCGTTTAAACTATGAAGGATGTGCTCCGGGCTGGCTCAGTGGTTAACGCCTCACGTTCACGACGCACAAGTCTCACGTTCGATTCGTCACGCCGGAGTGTTTTTTTTCTGAATTTTTTTCTAAGCTCACTTGAACTCAGACTCACGGATATTTTTTTCAACCGGACTCACTTGAACTTAGACTCACCACAAGATAACTCACTCGGACTCACAGCTTGGTCTGAGTATGAGTGAGTATGAATGAGTTCGCCGACCTATGGTATGACTTGATCCTAGCCTTTCAATCTGTGAGGGCTGCAAAAGAAGGTGACAGGATAGCGCTTCTCTTGTCCGCTTTTTCCTAATCTCTCTTTGTCTTGCAGTTCTACTTTTAAGCGAAATGAAGCGTGGCCTAGTTTACAAAAAGTTATTAGTGGTAGCTAAATGCGCGGAAAAGTGTGGTATTTCTTAAGCCCTCTGCTGCCACGATGAAGCTTGTCGAGAAATTAATTGCTGTCCTTTAGAACTTCCGTACAATCAAAGCTCATCCCCACAAGCTTCTCCACTGGTATACACCGCTTACAATCTAGCAGATCGCTTTTCATCGCTAAGGTCTGTTCTCGACTTCCCCTGGTTGCAGTTCTCTCTTAAATTTTTCACACACAACGAATAACCCTGCATGCTTCCTCCAAGCTGCCAAATCACAAGTGGTAGACTACGTGGAGCCTGGCATGCATTTCATGTTCGAGACGTGCAGACTAAAATGCGTACGACTGAAAGAGAATTCTCTCCATAGATGGGTCGCTATTGCGTTGCGTGATACTGCAGCAAGACCTCGCAGGCTCAATACCGAAAGCATAGGAAGGCAGGCGAATACAGACTGCATAAACGTTAAAGAATCCCAATAGGTCAAAATTATTAAGAAGACGTTCCAACATATCGACCCCTCAAACTGTTTGCGTTGTTTTCAAATTTCGTATACCTTCCATCTAATTCTCTCGCCGTCTTCCTCAACATCATTCTGCAGCTGGAGCAACGCTGTTTATGGTGTTCATAAGCTTTTGGCACTCGCTTTGTGGGGCTAAACATGAATGCCCTATTCCTACAACCATGAATCTGCAGACAAATCGCTAAAGCTGACCTCAAAAATTGACAGTGACTGCGCAACACGCTGTCGATCTGATTGCGTGCGTGCGCGTCGGCTGTCTTAGCAGTGAGAATTTGGATCCCTGCCTTCGCTGGTGGTGGCTTCCTTCATCGCTACTCGGGCACTCCTTGCGCACGAGTTCCACGCTAATGTCGCGCGCGCCAGTGCCAATGAGAGAAAACTGGACCGGATCTTTACCTAATTAGAGTGAATTAGCGGATCACACAGAGCTGCTGCCGCCATCCTTGGGCGTCCATATAACACGGCCGCGTCGAAGGGCGGCCGTCCCGAAAGCTTCGCATGCTGCCGGACAAGAAAGGAGAAAATAAATGGAGTGACGGTTTAATAAGAACTCCTTTGGCACGCAGTGCTCCATTTCCCACCGCCCTCCTCCTGTTCGTTTGTTTTACAGTCTCGGGTGTAAATCACTGGTGAGGGTCGCGTCGAAACATGCCGCCCGAGCCGAGACGGAGATGAAGAAAAGGGCGTCGCGGTGCGGGAGGAGACGGATAGAAAGTGAACAAGAAGAGCTTGTCCGGAGGAGGAGGAGGATGCGCTGTTTCGACCAGGGCGCTTGTCAAGTCGTGCGAGGCAAGTATATAAGTGCACGACGGCCAGCGCGAAGAACAGGCCCGCCGGCGTGGGAGGGAATAGCGGGCGCACCGCAGTGCGCGCACCCCCTCCCCAGAAAGCGCGGCGGGTTTGATTGCAGCCATTAGCCGTATCCTGCCTAAATAAGAGTCCCGCCAGCGCGGCGCCCGTTCTCTTAGGGGGAGCGCTGGTGTGGCCGTCGGCTGAGACGCCGAGGAAAGAGCGCTGGCTCTCGTGCCGGCGCTGCTTGGCGCCGCAGTTGGTCGTCGACGCGTGTGACGCGACGCGCGGCCTCCGCGGCTCACCCACCAGAGTACGTGTATGGTGGTTGCTTCGTGGCACCCGCATCACACAGTGCAGATGGACGGGGTTAGGGGTATGTTTCGTTATACCTGGCGCGTTACCTGAGACCGTCCTTCATCATCAATGCCCTTCGACGATAAAAGCAACAACAGAGGCATTGCGCGTGTCCAAAACGGGAGCAACTAGTGAACTAGGACGACGTACAGGAGAGGGCCGAAATGGGTTTGTTGATCAATTATAGAGAAAGAGAGAATTATTTTATGGAGAGCTGGAGAAGTTTATATGGTTTTTCACCTGAAATGCTACTCAACATGCCGGGTGATGACTGTGTCATACACAGTGATAAACACATAACGCATGCAGTCACATACACGCATAAGAGTTACATAACACATGCAGTCACATTGAGTGTATACACATGACATACAGTCACTTGCCTGTTGGTATTGATTAGTCATAGTTCTAATAGTATCCGGATAGCTCAGCACAACCTTGACGCAAGAAACCAAAAAATCGAAGTCGAAGCGACCCCTTGCCTCGTCTTCATTTCTTATTTTGTGTATGTTTTTTAGCGTTATCCAGACATTTCGAATATTGGAGGGACAAGAGTACGTCTTACTTATAATAAGGCCGCAGCCTTATTATAAGTAACAACTCATAAAGAGCTGTCTTTCGAACAAGAAAAAAAAAAGGCAATCGACTAACTTCCCCCGGCATGTGATGATGCTCTATTTCGTAATTTAACCAGCGCTTAAGCTTTCGACGTGAAAAGCCCTTAAAACGCAGCCGACAGGAACTAAAAAAAGTTGTTTTCAGTTGTGCAACTGGTTGTTTGGCGCCAGTAAGCTTGCCAATCGTGTTAAGGCGCATATGTCTATGTCATCGTCTCACTAAGACAAAATATTTAAAAAGGATAAAATTGAACTTTGAAATACCACGACCCCGTCCACCACCGACAGTCATTTAGCAGCGATAAAGATATCTCTTTGCCAAGCTATAATACCGCAACATATATTCAATTCAATTCAATTCAATTTTTATTTACCAGAAAACAATCTGGAGGGACACCTGGGCAAAAAGCTGTCGCAGCAGCTTGAAGAAGGCCCAGGGTCCCTTACGTGGCAATAGCACATATACGACACATGTCAACAAGTGTTTTTACATGGCATTCGCATCGAAAACATTACACAAACAGATCAGCATACATCACACGTACATATAAAATGTAACAATGACACTTCGTATAACAATAAAGGGCAATGCGCTACTATAAAGATAAAAAAGTGGTTGCGCAGATGTTATTATTTATTGCGGTTGTGTGTTTGTACCGGTTGAGTATAGTTGAAATATTATGAGCTAGTGATTGCAGGCCGTAGTTGTTCCGGGACCAAGGTACCTTCCATATTTCAGGGTTGCGTGTGCATTTCGTGTTGTTGTGTGGTTCTAACTTAGCGAGTGACGCAAAGTATTTTTCAACATTTTGGGATGAGAAATAATTTTTTCTAATAATCTACATTCATACAGCCTGTCAACGCGGTGTAATTTGTGTTTGAGAAATGTACCATGTGTGGCTGAAAGTCGATCAACATTTTCTATATAGCGGACAATTTTCTTTTGAATTGTTACAAGTTTTTGCATGTTGCATTTTGAAGTTGTTGCCCAGACAAAGTAACAGTAGTGGACATGTGACAGGAATAGACCGTAATAAATTTGCAACTTTGCCTTTTCAGGCAAGAATGCGCCGCCGAGAACCATATCACCGGTAACCGCAGATAGCCTACCGCAAAGATAACTGATATTGGTATCCCAACGTAAACCAGAAGAAAGATATACTCCAAGAATTTTGAACTCTTCGACCAACTCAATACGTTGATTCTGAAAGTAAATATTATTATGAATGACGAGGGGTTTATTTTTAGCGCGAAACACGATAAATTTTGTTTCTTTTGAATTTACCTTAAAGGAGCACTGATATAAAATTTACTCATGCAAGATATTTTCGTCAGCGAGTAGCTATAGACCCTGTAGCAGCGACTCACGACCTAAAACGCAACTGAGGGATGGATACCTATCACTTTCATTGATTTATATCACTGGTATCTAGCACTATTCAAAACGGCCGGCAATCCCGCCACTTCTAGCGCTGGGAGCGCCAGCAGTGGCGCTACCTCGCGGTCACCTCCAGATCACGCCACATCTGACCACTTCTCGACAGAAAAAAGTGACGTCAGGCTCAGCTGCTCCGCAAACATTTCGTCTGCTAGGCGGACACATTCAGCCATGCTTGTCACTTGCGTTGCTGTCGTCGCCGTACAAAGGGTCGACTCGGGTTCAATACGATAGTCTGGAGCATGGAATTCCCTCGATTCGCGACCTCGTGAATTATTGTTGCTTCAATCGACCTTTTGCACAACAGTGATTCTGATATTGACGCTGTTCCAAGCAGCACTGCAGAGGAGCCCGAGGATGCACGCTTCAGCCATGTTCACTCGTGTGTCTCAGTTATCTATATTGGTGTGTTTTGGCGTGCAAAGCATTCAGGTATACGCAGAGACTCAATGCAATATAGCTATCGCGAGTGAGTATCAGCGGAGAAATAGAATAAGTTTCCTGCTTGCCAGGTTCTTTTTTGCGCCCCCATATGGCCCCACCTATCCAGCCTCTCACGGTTAACACGGTATTACTACTTTTACGGGGACGCAAAGTCTACAGCCGAACTAAAATTTAACAATACCTGCGTGTTATACTTGTTATTGATGTTATCTCACTATACGCCGTTCCACGTTTGGTAGCGTGTGGTCGTGTTTATGTGTAACACGTGATATGAAAAGGCATCTTCATTGTGCTTTTACTATGTTTCGAACTAGACGACTGCTACTCACCTGCAACTCACAACAATTCCCCGATATGCTGACCGACAAGTACACGTTCAATCATGCTCTTTTCTTTCACAATCTTTAAAGGTGGTTTTTATCTTTTTAATTTCACGAAATCATTCACTTCGGTGGCACGAAGATCAGACGCGACGGCCGAGTGCGTTTCTGCGCTTCGGCGCCAGTCGGCACCACGATAAGAACACTCGGATCGTACACGTCATCGCTACTAGGGCATCGTCACTCAGGATGGTATTTGTGGAATGTATCACACCAAACACGTAGCACTAGTATCGATGTCGCAGGGCAGTCTATTTTCCGTTCTTTCTCCTTAGCTTTTCTACGCTGTTTGACATCGAATTAAAATAAGTTCCACGCGACGAATGCCGTTCAAATTTGGCCAAGAAGACCTATGCATACGAAGCGATCGAATGATAGGCACATCTCGATCTTGAAATTTGATGTCAGTGCTCCTTAAAGTCTGTTTGCTTGAGTGTAGATTGACAAACTGAGCATAATTTCATTACATCTTTCGGCAAGTTTGTTGCCATCGGGACCTGACACACACAATGTGCAATCATCCGCGTACATAATAAATTTCGCATCATCGGCTATACTTACAATGTCATTAATAAATACATTAAACAAAAGTGGTCCAAGAATACTTCATTGGTGCACACCGCATAGGACAGGTAAATAGGATGACTTGTGGTTATTGATGGAGACACATTGATTTCCTTCTTGATATGACTGAAGTTTTTCTAACGGTCTTCCACGAAATCCAAATAGAGAAAGTTTGTGAATAAGAATCTCGTGATCAAGACTGTCGAAAGCTTTACTAATATCGATGAATATACCAGCTTTATATAGCAGTTTTATTGAAATCTCTGTGATATGTATTCCTTCAGTGTTAGGAGTGCCTTTTCTGTCGACCTGTTTTTTTTCGGAAGCCATACTGTGAGTCAGTAAGAATGCTATTGTTATTAAAGATGATAGTCTTTCCTGGGGACCTCGGGTGGAAAAATGTTGGTCTGTCTGTCTGTCTGTCTGTCTGTCTGTCT
Organism: Rhipicephalus annulatus; assembly: GCA_013436015.1. Taxonomy (NCBI): domain Eukaryota; kingdom Metazoa; phylum Arthropoda; class Arachnida; order Ixodida; family Ixodidae; genus Rhipicephalus; species Rhipicephalus annulatus. Next base: position 136,978 of record WOVY01014635.1, on the reverse strand, counting down.
GTCTGTCTGTCTGTCTGTCTGTCTGTCTGTCTGTCTGTCTGTCTGTCTGTCTGTCTGTCTGTCTGTCTATACATTTGTCTGTTTGTCCACCCTAACTTTACCTCAAACGGCATCAAACGGCCAACCCCATCCGCAGCACCCACGAATATTGCTCAAGGTTTAGCGTACATAGTTATGCAATTGTCCATTAAAAACGCAAATATGGTGCATATATGAGGTGCCATAACAACATGTCTATGTTTTATATGTCTGCCTTTATACTAGAAGAGGCACGCCGAAGTAACTCTAAGGACTGTAGCGTTTAACGCGCTGCGCTCACAGTGCATCGCGATGCTCAAGAAGGTGTTTCCAACGCTTTGCAACGACGGCACGGTGGTGACACCTGCCCGTCGCTTTGCATTCTACACCTTATCACCTCCGAGACTGGCGCGCATCTTCCTCCGCGGGCGCGCACGCCTACATTTTCGAAGATAACTGCCAGATAGCGCTGGTGTCTAACGTGCCTAGATGCGCTTGTTCGCCTCCGTTACACGCCCGAGGCACTCTAACGCAGCGCCTTCAGAATACCATTCGCCAATTTTCTTGCGCAGAACATCAAATACACGTTTTGTTCACACTCTACAGACGCAAGACTATCGTCTTTCGACGACATTTACAGTGTAACATGTAGATTCGGGCCGATTTTTAAGAAGTCTGTCATTCGAGTAAATACGAGTTTTTCTATACCATTCGAAAAAACTGGGAGTACAGATATCGGCCGGTAGTTTGACGCAGAATTTCGATAACCACCCTCATAAATAACTGAAACTTTAGCGTCTTTCATTGCGCTTGGGTAAATGGAAGTTTCTAAAATTAAGTTACAAATGTGCACCAGTGGAAGAAAAATAATTCTTAGAACATATTTATAGGCTTAATCTGCACATTGTTTATATCTAAAGTCCTACAGTTCTTCAATCCCATGTACACTCCGTAAACTTCACCTTCATCGGTAGACGCAAAGAATCGGTAAGGCAGCATTGACGTCGAAACAGAACACTATATGAATAACACAACATTTAGCTTTTGGTGTCAGATTTCCTTCTTTTTCTGTGCGATCAGGGTTAAACAGTGAATTATTGTTTACTTAGAGCAATACTCTCATTTCACGTTACTTTCCGGCTCTTTCATGGTTTATGTCGCTTCTCGACGTATAGTACTCCAAGATGGCGGCCACTATAGACGTCAGTGCAGGTATACTCTTGCAGTAGACCAACACATAGTTGTGCGCAGGCTTCTCGCAGTATACGTGTCTTTGATACTTCTGTGGGGCCAAGGGTGCAGACAGAATTCTTTTTTGGGGGGAGGAAGTACGGGCCTGGTGTGCGACCCCCTGGCTACGCCCCTATGCACGGCCTTTGGTAGTTGCGACAGAATTTTTAAAGAGCAGAGAGTAAGTGAGTGAGTGAAAACTTTATTTGCGCATAACGCGGAGCATTCCAAATGGTCGGGCCCCTATTACAGGGCTCCACTGGCCCTACCATCATCTCGACCCGTTGGACCAGCCAGCGCTGATCAACCATGGCCGAGCTGGATAGCAGTGCCTCCCCTTGTTTCTCTGTGTTGTTCATGTTGTGGTGTTCTTCATTGTGATGCGTACACTCCCACGTGATGTGAAACAGACTTAGTGTGGCCCCACACCACTGACATATATCTCTGTATGCTGTGGGGTAGAATACATTTAACCTACTTTGAGGTTTCTGTTGCGCCGGGTAGTGCGAACAAACATTACCATCATCATGACCCACTACGCACTTGATTTGTTCTCTTCAACTTGTGCTTCACTGCCACAATGAGAGCGGCCATATGACAGAATACAAAACTGGAATGGGTGAGTCTGTTGCGTAACTAACAATGACGTAAGCTCACGTAAGAAGTCATGGCAAAGAAATAACAAAACGACTAGACACGAGATTAATAATAAAGCAGCATTCACGCGCCTGAAATCATATAACATCACGTAAATAATAATGGAAATTTTTGGAAGCGATTTCACTGCTGTCTCCAAATCATGATATGATTGTGAGAGACGTCGTAGTCGAGAGCTCCGGAAGTTTAGACTAGCTGCGCCTCTTTAACGCACACCTAAATCTAAGCATGCGGGCCTCAAGCATCTTTGCCTTCATCAAAAATATGGTCGCTGCGGCCGGGATTCAATCCCCCAACCTGCGGGTGAGCTGTGCAGCACTATAACTATATACTGATCCACCGTGGTGGTTTAACGTGACTCAGTCACGTGACCAGAATCAAATAACATCACGTAACATCACGTAAAATCAGTAACTACTCGCGCGACTGAAAATCACGTAACATATAACTCAACATCTAGTCACATAACCAAAATGACATAACATTTATAGTCACGCGACTAAAATGATGCAGCATCGCGCTGTAGCTACTTGCATGACATGTTTCTGTCGTAAACCACGAAATATCCAGACACTTGAATTAAATAACGACATATAATATGTAGTCACGTGGCATCTGTAACAAAGTCTGGCTAACATACCTCTATTAGCAAAAGCACGTATGTAGCAAAAGCTTGGTAATATTTGCGGAATTGAACAGGCAATAACGTCAGAAACTGATCGGAAATATGGCGTCGAACACTAACTAAGAAGAGCAGAAATGAGGATCAGAAGGGATATGACTTCACTAAACAGCGCTTCTCTTCCCCTCTCGCCTATACCTTCCTGTAGCACTTCAGTAAAGTGTGTACCATGTTACAAGTGAAAGAGAGATATAATGAATCGTTGCGAACATTATACGAATCGCCACAACCAGCGTGCCGGGGCCACACGTTATGTAGTATATCGTGAGTCAATTGGGCAGACCGTCCGTGCGGGTTGCCCGATCCAGAATAAGCTGGGCCAACTGAATGCCTAATTGCTACGCTCTTACGACGAGAGCATGCATTCGCGAAGGCAATCGAACGTGTACGTGCGGCCCCAAAACGTCGCGAGGGTGAAGCCGTGGCGCCACTTATTGTGAGGTCAGGGCGGTGGGTCCCGTCACGCCATGCCAGCCGCCGCAGGCCAAACAAACGGTGTCGGTCGATGGCCATCTAGCCTTTTCTATGTGCTTTGATTCCACACAGCCACATGCTTGTACTCTTGTTTCAGCGCTTTTTCGTTTATTTGATCCTGTAGAAGTCCCCAGCCGCGGTTTTAGCCCGGTGGCTTGCTTGGAGTCTTCACAACACGCTTATGATTATCGCCGCCCTCATGTTGCTGTTCTTCGTGCGATTGTTCGCCAGACGATGATTTTTGCCAATCTAAGCCACATATTTATTTTGTTGCCATTGTAATATAAAAAAAATCGTGATATGGTCACTTCGAGCTAATCTTTTTCACGTGATGTAGTCCGATGGTGTGCGACGCACAGTATTCACGTTGTTCCAGGTATAACCGCTTCATCTCAACATGAAATTTGGAGTGGGGTGGTCCACTTGCAATCGAAACTCAAGTTAGAACAGTCACTTACGACGGAGCTAACGAGAAATCGGGCACGCTGTGGCATGGCTGCAATATAACCTTTGCTTCCTGGCTCTTCATGTAGAATATAATTATTCTGCGCGGTTGTTTAGACGAAATTCTTTATTTTAACTTTTACGAAGAGGCTGTTCGCCGTCACGAGTGCCGCTGATGTTTAGAAAGGAGCCTCTTTTACCAACCATTGACTCTCCCCCCCCCCCATACGTGTGTACACTCTTATGCACACACGCACACACACTCAAATACGCTCGCACACGCACAGACACGTGCACACGCACGTGAGTATACACGCGCACGCGTTTGAGAGTAAACGTTAGCCTATAGGTTAATTTCAGAAAGTGCCTTATGTGTGTAGACTGCCCACTGATGCCGTGCAAGGACCTACAGACGCCACAAAGAAAAAAAAATATGTGAGTGCTATGAAAAATAACTAGATCAAATTGCACTAACTGCTTGAAAAAAAATGATGCGAAAGATTATTCTGGTAAAGCTCTGTCTGGAAACAGCGTCTTGCAAATTTAACTGCTTAATGAAAATTATCAAAGTGGTCCTTTGTGTGCTTAACGCAGTGATTTTTGATAAGGTGGATGCGTGCCGCACGCCACATATACGAGACCATAACGCAGTTCAGATGAGAAAAGGCTTGATTCGTAGGATATATCTCTACGGCCAAGGCGTATAGCCTACCTAAAACCGAAAACTTTGCAGTGAAGAAACCGCTCTTCAAGTCGGTTCTCAGGACAGAATGGGAGGGTGCAAACTCAGCCCAAATTGAACCTTTAGTATACGTTGTAAGCATAGAAATTTCCATTTGATTTTAATAAAAAACTGATGGACACATCGTAATTCTCAGAGTGTGTTCGGTGAAAGCCTGCGGCCATTTGTATGACTATTCCACGATGACGACGGTGATATTGAAAAGAAACACCAGGTATAGGAAACCAGTTAAGAACCGTTGGACAGAGGCTGTTAAAAACGAAAGTCTTATGAAGGTTCAAAAGCAAGATTCATCTAAAAAGTGCCGCAAACTCTCTTTACCAGCCGACGCCATTCATGACATTGAAAGGCAGATCACAGAAAAAGCGTAAAAAGAAAATCACTATATGATATAAACTTTATTTGGACCAGGCTCTTTGTACTTCAGCCCTAAGGTCATTTATTGATATGTGAGGTTTAACGTCCCAATACCACTACATAATTATGAGAAACGCCATAGTGGAGGGCTGCAGAAATTTCTACCACCTGGGGTTCTTTAACGTGCGCCCAAATATAAGCATACGGGCCTACAGCATTTTTGCCTCCATCGAAAATGCAGCCGCCAAAGCCGGGATTCGATCCCGCGACCCGCGGGTCAGCAGCCGAGTACCTTAGCCACCAGACCACCACGGCGGGGCAGCCCTAAGGTGGGTGGCCTCTTTACTCTAGGTAGCCATGGCTTGCTGCCGGTGCCACAGCCTGGTTCAGCAACCGTAGCTGGTTGTCTTGCGTCAGCAGCGAAGCCTCCCACTGTCTTCGAATACTTCCTGTGAATTCATTTCTTTCTTTTCGTTTGCACTTGGCGATGACGACGGTGGTATGTGCGGATTGTTGCGACTCGCCAGCACCATGTGGCACAGAATGTTGCGCGTGTCTGCAGGGCAAAACTTGCAGTCCCGCCTGAAGGTCCCTGGATACATTACGTGTATAAGTTATCCATGCGGGTAAGTTCCGGCTTGTGGTACGATATCAGAGCTTGTTCTCTACTCAGACTCTTGGGTGCCGGCGGGTACCACTTCCTCTAGCTGCTTCCTGTAGAGTGCCAAAATGTCTGCGTACGTCTTCGGTATGCGCTCATGCTCGTCGTGGCAGCCGTCGGTACGTGTTCCCAGCGTGTCGGAGATGGATTGGCATGCATAATCTCGAGTCGCGGCATGCGCCGCCTGGCTCCCCGCGAGAGAATCATGTCCCGGTGTCCTAAGGATGGTTGTTTCGTTCATCTTTGTGCTTTTTAAGACACGTAGTGCTGCCTTTCCGATCCTTCTGTTCATGTGCCTTCTGCACGCCTCTTGCGAATATGTTATCACGGCAGCCCGCGTCTTCTTGAATGTAGCGATGGCCAGGGCTATGCGCAGCTCTTCCGCTTTTCTCGCATGCCTTACACGTATGGATGCTGCTCTTATTTGCCGCTTTCGTCGACCACGCTTATAACAGAACAATCATATGTAAGGTAAGGCACTGCGTCCGTGTATCTCACATCGTCTTCTTTGCTGTTGTTGCGTTCTAGAATCTTCTTGAGCAATTTTATCCTGGCTTGTCATCTTACTTTGTTGTATTCGGGATGCATGATCTTCGGCATAAGGCTTATATGTGAGTTATTTCTGATCTCGTACGAAATACGCTGAGAAACATGCAAGCCATTCTCGATGCGGTAGCCCAAATCTCGGAGCAGGGCTCTTCTCGTATTCGTCAGCTGCAGCCTCTCCAGCTGTTTGACCGGCTTTCGACGTGGACGGTCTTCCATAGACAATGTTGTTGATCTTGTCACGTCTGTACAACAGCAGAAGAGCCTAAAGAGATTATCAGCGGCACTTTTTTGGATATTAAGGCTGCATACGACAATGTATTACATGAAACCATCCTGGACGCCTTGGGCAGCATTGGATTGGGAGGCCGCGTTTACCAATGGATCTACAGCTATTTGAAGGACAGAACCTTCTTCGTTCAGACAGAAGATGGCGCAACAAGGCAACATCATACTTATCGCGGCGTACCTCAAGGGGGGGTCCTAAGCCCCATACTTTTCAACCTTGCGCTCATCGGCCTCGTTGACGTCCTGCCACATTCCGTACATCTGTCGATATACGCGGACGACATCTGCATCTGGGCATCAGGGGTCACGCGTCTACACGTACGAGCGAGGCTTCAGACAGCGGCTACACTGACGTCAAACTACCTTCAAGGACGAGGACTGCAGCTGTCAAATGAGAAATGCTCACTAGTTGCGTTTACGCGCAAGACAATGACGCCATACCGCATCAGAATTAATGGACACACAATCAGCTATCAAAAGACTCACCGTTTCCTGGGAGTAATAATAGATCGTGATTTGTCTTGGAGCCCTCATATCGCTTACATGATGAAGAAACTGACCATGATCACCCACGTCCTAAGGTTTCTTGCGGGAAAATCAAGGGGTGCATCGGTATGAGCCATGCTTCAACTGTATGCTGCACTTTTTCTTGGCTTCATGTGCTACAGCCTACCTGTGCTTGGCAAGGCCCGCATAACAAACGTACACGTCCTCCAGTCATTACAAGCTCAAGCACTGAGAATATGCCTCGGGCTGCCGAGATGCGCATCCTCAGCAGCAACTGTCGCAATTGCTCATGAACACCCCATCACAACCTACATTCGTGTCGATGCTTTAAGAACGCACAAAAGACATGCCACCTGGATTCAATCGCATCACCTCGCCTCCCTTCCAACTTCCAGGCCATGCTCTGCGTTCTGCTCTATTGTTGCCTCACATCGCACGGTGATTCCCACGAACTTCACGCACGCAGCAAGACCGCCGTTACCATTGTGGTGTCTACATCCACTGGAAGCCCTGATAACCATCCCCGGAATGCAAAAGAAAAAAAATTTGTCAAATTTGGCCCTAAAACAAACAACATTACTGTTTCTGCATGAGAAACACAGTGGACGCATTCACATTTACACGGATGGGTCGGTCACTTCAACAAGTTCAACAGGCGCAGTGGTAATTCGGGAGAAATCCATCACGATAAAGTTCAGGACCTCGCATCTGACATCATCCACGGCGGCAGAACTCGCCGCCATTCGTGCCGCTCTGGAGTTCCTAGTTGAAGAACCGCAACAGACATGGTCAATATTCTCCGACTCCAAAGCAGCTCCCCAGGGCATTGCCTCGCCATATCGTCATGGACCGAACGAACAGCTAATTGCTGAAATACGACTGCTTCATCACCGGGCTATAGAGAAACAACATGACATAGCGTATCAATGGATACCAGGCCACTGCAGCATTGATGGAAACGACCGTGCAGATGAAGCAGGCCGAATTGCTCATGATGATGCCCCTTGTGTAGCTATACCATTATCAAGAACGGACGCCGCTGCAAGGCTTCGATCACTTGCACGAGAACTGACACTCGCTCAGTGGAATTCACCGGCACTCACCAACGTCCACCTTCATAATTTGGACCCACACCTACAGCTCCGTCTTCCATCAGGAATAACCAGAGCAGAGACACTTTTGTGCCGTCTGTGGATTGGGGTGGCCTTTACGAATGCTTATTCGTTTCGAATCAGAATGGCCAGAAGCCCGACATGTGACAACTGTGGCTGCGCAGAAACTTTCTGCCATCTTCTCTGCGAGTGTCCCCGCTTCAGCGTGCCAAGAAAAGAACTGTCAAAAGCTTTAGATAGAATAGACAATCGCTAATTGTCGGAAGAAAGGGTATTAGGACACTGGCCGAGACCGTCCTCTGCACGCAGGGCATTGAGAGCGTTGTTGCGCTTTCTGCGGGCAAGTGGTCTTAGAGACAGACTGTAAACAGCGTCGTGGATCGTCTGATGACCTCCTCTCTCTTTTTTTACAACGTCTGTTTTCTCTCATCCTTTATCCCCCTTACCCCTTCCCCAGTACAGGGTAGCCAGCCGGTCTGAGAACTGGCTAACCTCCCTGTCCTTCCTCATTTATTCCTCCTCCTCCTTCTCTCCAGCTGGTGGACACGGTATGCTTCCATGAACTCTTCCGATGTGCTGTACACTCCCATTTTGAGCAACTTTTTCGTGGATGTGGAAGGTCACAGGCCCGTGGCAAACTTGTGAACTTTTCTGATAAGAGTGTTAATTTTAATCCTGTGGCTACTCTTCATATCTACATACGGGGTCCGGCCCCGCCGCGGTGGTCTAGTGGCTAAGGTACTCGGCTGCTGACCCGCAGGACGCGGGTTCGAATCCCGGCTGCGGCGGCTGCATTTCCGATGGAGGCGGAAATGTTGTAGGCCCGTGTGCTCAGATTTGGGTGCACGTTAAAGAACCCCAGGTGGTCTAAATTTCCGGAGCCCTCCACTACGGCGTCTCTCATAATCATATAGTGGTTTTGGGACGTTAAACCCCACATATCAATCAATCAACATACGGGGTCCTGTCCATGATTATGCTTGCTGACAAACGCCTGCATCATTTTCGTGCAGTCTTCTTTCAGTCCGTGGCTTTTGCCTGTCACCCTTTATAATAGGTGACTGACCGGTTGCACGGTTTTCTGAACCTTTTTTAAGTCTGCTCCTCCTGCCCCATCCTTTTGAATAAGCAGTGCGAGAATGCGCCGCGTTGAAATCTGAGGAATTACGAAGCCTCCCACCTTCACTTCCGGGTCCCATGTCTGCGGCGGTTGTCGGCCTGTTGAGCGCTTTCTTAGCATTAAGAGTTCAGACTTTTCTGGGGCGCACGTCAGTCCACATGTTCCCAGATATCTTTATGTTCGGTCGACCGCTTATTGCAGAGCGTCTTGCTGTTGGCCTGTGGATTACCCCGTAGTCCAAATGGTGAGGTCGTCAGCATATATTGCATGGTAAATCCTTGCTATTTGTTGGAGTTCCTTTGACAACGAGCTTATCGCTATAGATTGAATAGAGTTGAAGAAATGACGGAGCCTCGGAGCGTACTATTCGATGGTATATCAAACTTCTAAGAGCGCAAGTCGCCTATTTCCACTGTAGCTGTTCTTTCTGCCAGAAAAGATCTAACGTAGTTATAAACTTTTTATCCGCAATTATAAATGTTAAGGTGTTGCAGTATGGCTTGATGCGACACGTTGTCGAAAGCCCCTGTACGTCTAGTGCAAGGATGGCTTTCTGGATGTACTTGGCCAGTCCGTCTGTGACATTTTTCTTGATCTGCAGTAGGATGTCTAGCGTGGATAGGTGAGCTCTGAAGCCGAGCATGGTTTTTGGGAAATGTCCGTTGTCCTCAAGATATTCAACCACGCGATTGTGCACCCCGTTCTCGTACAGTTTTTTAGCACTAGAGGTCATATAGGTCTTAGGTTCTAAATCTTAATAGGCTTGTTCGACTTAGGAATCGTGTTCCCCTCCGCATGTTTTAGTTCCGGTGGCACTTTACCGCTGGCCCAACATTCATTGATATATTTCAAGACAGCGCATAGAGATGGTCCATCTAGATTCCGGAGTGTCTTGTTAGTTATTTTGTCGTTCCTGGTGCCGTGTTGCGTGTGAGCTTGCTGAGGGTCATCTCTATCTCCGCCACCATGAAGAGCCGATCTAGTTGTAAGTTGGGGTTTCCACGATACTCGTCAAAGCGTGAATTTATACAGTAATGTTCCGCTTCGTACCAAGGAACTTCTCTTTCACTTCTTCGACAATGTCTTCCGCTTTTTTGGTGGTTGTGTATGAGTCTGTGTACTTGATGTTTTGCAAAGCTCTTAGTCACTTTCTTGGCTAGGAAATGTTTGAGTATAGCCCATGTCTGCTTGGTGCTTACGGTTCCATAAAGCTTATTACAAGTGGCATGCCAGTTTTTTTTACAGTTGTTGAGAATACTCTTGCGCCTCCTTGACCAGCTTGAAGATTCGAATCTTCAGTTTTCGGTTGCACTTGTGACGTTGCCAACGCTTCGCGAGGCCCCTCCGCGCCTCCCACAGGCGCAGTAAGTGAGGATCAACAACGGGGGTGTCACGCGACAATTGGATCACCCGTGTGTGCTTCTCCGCTCTTTCTACGGTACATGGAGTCCTCTTTTATATATCGTCTATTGTAGCATCAGCAGAGCTCTCGTCCTTGTGAAAGGCTTGCCCGTATGTTATCCTGGCTTTTCCGATGTTTGTCGCCGATTTGTGGTGTGGAATGATCGTTTCTATTATATAATAGTCGCTGCCCAAACTTTCTTCCATGCAACTTCACTCCTAACGTTTGAGGTCTTGTACAAACGTGAGGTGCGGACTGGTATTTCTTGATACACTGTTGCCAATGCGCGTGGGAGTCTTAAGGTCGTTTAACAGGGGGAGATGGTGTTGTTGCGTGAAGTTATGCATGTCTTCTCCTTTTTTTCATTGACGCCATGTAACCCCAGGGTATACATGGGGAGCTATAAAATCCCCAACCACTGTCAGTCCGTTGCCCTTGCTCAACTTTTTTACTTCTCTTATTAGCTTGTCTAGATCCTTTAGGTGGTCTTTTAAAGGGTTGTGCACGTGTAACACATACAAACTTTGCTGATGTTTCTTCTCAGGCAAAGTTTCCTCGAGGATGGGCTCGATGCGGTGATCAATGCAATGTTGCTGAGCGTTGACGGTCTTTTTCGTCAGGATTGCAGTCCTTATTTTGCCATCGCTGACGTGAGTGACGTAACCTCTCCACTTGAAGTCTTCAGCTTCGGTTTCTTGTAGGGCTATAACATCGGGGTCAAATTGCAAGCATAATCGAGAAAGGTTACTTCTCTTACTCCGCATAGAATGACAGTTCTATCGCTAAGTTTTGAGCTGTGGGTGCTGCTTGTTTGGGACTTTCTGTTCATTTTTTTCCGCCATCTTTCTTAGTTATTGTCGACAGGATCATAGATTCTCTCTCTGGTTACTTGGGCTTCTTGCGGAAATTCTCTCTTTCTTCCAGTTTGTGAATGCGCCTGAATGTTTCCCACGATTGCGTCATTTTCGTCTCTAGTGACAGAATCTGATTCTCCATTTCACTCTTGAGTGTTTGGAGCCCACTTTGTAGCATCTGTGTCACTGTGCTCTGAAGCACCTGAGATACCTTGGACATCATGTCGTTCATCATGACTGCCATATTGCCGTTGATGTGGTCTTCAAGCGCACAAAGGTCGTTCTGCGTTGTCTCTGTTTGATTGGCCACTGTTGCTGCCTTCTGGGTTGTAGGTTATGCTTGTTGGCGGAACGGTTAATCTGGTTGAGGTCTTCGTCCATTTTGAGTCTGCTCTCTTCGTAGCTTTTCTATTTCTCGCATAAGATATATGCGAGCTGTATCTCTGTGCTAATTTCCTTCTCTTGCGTCCTCTTATCTTGCACTTCTAGCGCCCGCTGCAATTTTTCGTTTTCTCTTCGAAGAAGCGCTAACTTTTCTTCGTAGATAGATAGTGTCGTGATTGGGTCGACAGTAGTTTCCGTTGACAATTAACTGTGCCCTGTGACAACGTTGGCACCGCTTAGCTTGCCCTGCACACTGTCGGGTTCTACATCCGTTGGCGTTGCCCTGGGGATGCCCAGTTCTCTTCCTCTCGGTTTCAATCTCGACTTGGATCTGGGCATTCTCTTCTGTTTGTCCTCATTCGGTGACTGTGGTGCTGGTGGCACCACGTGATGGTCGTCGTTCATGTTAGCGATGTCGTTTTGATACCAAGAGCTTCTCCGCTTCGCTCTTGATCACTCCCGGAATCTCAACGGAGGCGGGGCCAGCTTCAGCTTCCTCAGACAATCTCTACTCGCCGTTTCATGTGGCATTCCGCGGAGCTTACATTTTGGTTCGCACCTATAGTTTTTGGGGTCAGTGTTCTGTTCTCCACAGTTGTCACATAGGTCGTCGTGGGGATTAAGACAGACGTCTTGCCTGTGCTTTATGTCCCCACAGGACGTGCAGTATTGGATCGACTTTCTGTACGGTCCGTAGTGACAGAGTGTGCATCCAACTTTAACGTAGAACGGCACATGCGGACCTTCAAAAGTGATCACTGCTGACGTCGATCGGCCCAGCTTTCTGCCGTATAGAATTTTGTAGTTCTTCATAGCAAGGAGATCTTCTAACTGTTCGTCCGTGGTGCCTTCGTCGATTCCGTGAAAAACGCCGCGCACGGTGCCCGCAATCGGCTTGAGGTACAGTGCGAGTTCATATGTTGCTTGTTTTAGTTGGATGCTTGTTACTTGTGCAAGTCTCAGTGCACACTCCTCCTCTTCTGCACTCACCACAATTAGGTTCTCGTGCCACTGCGTCTGTATAATGACTTTAGCATAGAGTTCCTAGAGTGGGACTCTGCATGCATGGGATAGTTGTCTTACTATAACTCCGTCTATCCAGTTTCGTATCTTAATTCCTGTTTGAGCTCTGTACACAATCATGTAATGGTTTTCTGGAAGCGATGGAACCACTGGCCAGCGAGAAAATCACTTGCATACGTTGTTCTAGCCCAAAAGCGCTTGAGACGCTACTTGCTGTTTTCCATCATTTGTGCTGTGTTCCTTGCTGCTGTGATACGGAGACTCTTCATGCGTCTCCTCGGTTGCAGCGAATTCTTTCTTCTGCTGCTGAGGTGCTAAAATCATCATGCATGGTCTGTTCTTGCATAGTGTTTTTCCGCTATTGCTGTCGAATGTTGGTTTTATGTCGCTCATTTCAGCTTCAATATTTGTGGTTTGTGCTGGAGACGTCGGGCGCCGAGTTTCCATAGCGTTATAAGGAGGCTATATTGAAGAACGAAAAAACAACATTAAAAATCCTGTAGAAAGGTGCGGTGTGCACGTGGAGCTCGATGCACGAGGCACGGGGCGCGTGGCTTCGGACAGCTGGCTTGGCGATTTTGACGAGGCTTAACTGAGCACGACCATCGGCTTGCAACTTTCGAGAATAGTTATTGCATAAATAAGTGACTCACGTGCTCTCGCTGAAGTGACTCACGTGCACTCTCATGCCGTGCTCTCGCTGATTGACACTTCTCAAGCCGAGTCGAGTGCTGCAGGCAGTCAGGTTGTGACGTGGTAATCCACAGAAATTGCCCTCAGAATCGGGAGCACAATTTAAAAATAAATAAATGTTAGAAATTTAGTTTACAGCCGAAGGAATTACTGAAATCTGCCGTCCTAGCTTTTTTTGGGGATGTCACTTACGCACAGGCTGCCTTCATGATAAACTAAAGAAGGCTGTGATAGTTCTTATGTAAGTTTTATTGATTCTTTCAACTCGTCCTATAGAAATTATACGCCTCATTTAGTCGGGAAAAGTTTGCTTGAAATATCAAGTTGTTGTTGAGTCAACTTTATTTTTTCTGCTGAGAATGCGGGGGTTTATTTATTTTTAACTACAGTGTTTGTTGTTTTTTTGTAATCAGACAGGCTGTACGCGTAGTGAACGTAGCCTTTATAACAGCTAAGTCCCTTTTAAGGCCGTGTTTCAGAAGGCCAGTTAAGAAAGTAGCGTTGACTAGCATTATTATTATTATTATTATTATTATTATTATTATTATTATTATTATTATTATTATTATTATTATTATTATTATTATTATTATTATATATTATTATTATTATTATTATTATTATTATGAACGCCAAGCTAAACTAACAGTGCAATAAAAGCATGGTACGACCCACCACGGTGGTTTGCACGCAGGATCGTTTCCGATGGAGGCGAGAATGTTTGTGGCCGGTGCACTTGGATTTAGGCGCACATTAAAGAAAAGCAGGTGGTCAAAATTTCCGGAACCCTCCACTATACGTATCTAATATTCGTATGATGGTTTTGGGGCGTTAAACGCCAGCAAGAATTCTTAATAGTGTGGTACGCAAAATAGATCTGTTCGATGGGATCTAAGATTGAGAAGCCTGCTTATGGAAGGCTTACTCCCGTTTACTACATGCCCACAGGCAGACGCTCGCTTGTGACTGACGCCTCAGCCTTAAGAGGAGATGCTACTCGAAGACACTTTTTTTTTAATATTCACCGTAGAGCAATGAAACTTGAGCTGTTTATGGAACTTGTTATGCTGATTTCTAATATATACTTAGTCTACTTGTAAGTTGCATACTTTTAGCTCTGCAACATGACAAAGGTAAGAACTTCACTCTTTTGCCCCCCTCCCCGTTTTCATCCCTAAACTTCTCTCATTTTTTTACTATTTTAGTTCATAATGTTGGAAATAAAGAGTAGAATGCAAACAGCTAATTAGGAAGCACATACGAAATATGTATTAGGCGTGAAAAATAATAGACGTAAAAAGCCTATATTTCACCCATCCTAGTAAAGGTTTACATACAATTTTTATTATACAATAAAATATTGAAATTTAAACTTCATTATTGCATTTGTAAAACTTTTGAAAAAAATTTGTGCGAAATTTTATGCAGATCCGAACACTTGAAGTGCCTAAAAAGGAGGGGCACATTGAAAAAAATAACAAAACATGTGTTTTGAGAAAAACAAGTTTTAATGTTAGAATTGAGTTTTAATAGAAAAATATCATTAAATCTGATGAAATTTGCACACCAAAAAGAAGAATCCTTCGTGTAGTGGCCACTGACACTAAAATACGCCAGCACCATGAGTTAGTCCCTCTCGGCTTTTTCGAGCCGACTCCTCACCGACATTTCGCTCACAGGCAGGGCCATGAAACGCTTGCCAAACTTCCGCTCCATCTGGCAGAGCCCTAGTGCCAACTGAAAGCTAGGAAGAAGTTCGACAGCACTGCGATATCCAAACTAAGTCCAATGTCATGTCATTTTACGGCCGTGTTTGTGCCACATACCGTCGTACATAATGGCTATGTCGTCCCTGTTCAGTTCCCTCACTGCGAGCTCTTTCCACCTTTCAAGATTGGCGCTGACGTCATCCATTGCCACATCACGAACTTTCCGGCTGACGGGTGTGAATGACTTTTGATGCATTTGCTTTTGCAAGCCAACAACTGCCTCAAATCGAACCATCTGCTCGTAGCCTATTCCTACAGAGTGCGCCGCACAATGGCTTTCGCTTGCGAGGAATGCCTTTTTTTCATTCATAACGGGGATAATTACACCAGAAAAGCACTGTGCAGCTGCGCTGCTCGACAAGACATGGACCCCGCAGTGGCCAATGGCGGTCCCCGATCCGTACTACATCGTAAGCCAGTCGCGGCGCTCAAAAAACGCGCAGAAGTGTGCTTATGTTTATTATTTCTTGCACTGCGTCAGCGAGGGAAACTGTTGTTATTTGAACAGTGATGCTCAACTCTTCGGCTCATGCAATCAACAATGGCGAGCTGCGGTACATCATTGGTGGCAAGGTGCTCGAAGACTGCACACGTTGGACCTTTTAACAGGCACCTTGTGTCTCTTTAGATGCAATTTTAAAGCATTTCCAGTTAAGCCTCGACCTGTATTTTTTTTCATAACAGCAGAGGTACTAATCTTATCAAAACAGGCAAAAATAAAAAAATAGGGTAATTTTGAAAAAAAAAAAACTCGCGCTCTTCGACCCGCATTTCCCCTTAAGAAAAATACCGAAACCCCAGCTTTCCAGAGCTTCGAATACCGGAGTAGACCACCGGATTTTGTGGACGTAGGGATCGCGTTACGCACACGTCGCTCCTAAAGTGGGCTGCAAGTTTATTCGCTACAGCCACTAACATATCAAAAGGAACTCTGTGCTATATAGCTTCGTGCATACGGGATTCCCTTGAACTCGCGCTACCGAGGGAGCCAAAAACGTCACAAGAGGTCACTTTTTACCAAAAACCTGCTGTTTTGGCTAGGTGATAGAGTTTGCAGTGGCGCAACTGCAGAATGAAGCAGCGAGTGATCAATTCATAATAGTCGCTTACCGACCAGAATGACCAGTTACAATTTACGCCCTTGGTCACGCGACATCGATATTGGTTGACGTGAATGAGCCCAAGTTCTTGCAGGTGAAGAGCTGTGAGCTCTTGATTCGGAAATTCACCAGTCCGGGTGTAGCACGATGCGTCTTTAAAAAAAGTACCAGCAACATTTAGACTAATACTGATAAATGTAAATTGGAAAAAGCGCCTTTTATCATTTGGCATGTGCGGGCTCATACCGGTTAGATATCAAATTTGAACTGATCGTGTTACAGGTTGAAGTAAAAAGGTGCTGTAACTCTTAGCTGTCCGCCATGTCCCGTGGAGGCGCCAGCATCTGCATTCAAATACGTGTCAATATACTGCCGAACCCGCCGCACGGTTTAAACGAGGCAGAAGGAACAATACGGGTAAAGGAAACCGAACAAAAGCAGGGAAACAGAGTGATGTCGCTAGTTATAGGGAAGGACGGCCGACGACATGCACCCCACTTGAACTACACCCTGTTCTGAGAGGAGCGGAGTCCTTGCTCTCTGGGAGTGCGTCAGGTGGTGCCACCGGCGCACTCGAGTGTCTCTCCCGGCGAGAGAAGCCGGGTGCGTCGCCCAGCTTCGCCCGGGTGGATAAATCATTTGCGGTTGAGGTGCAGCGCGGCGGAGGAGGGCAGTGCGGCCGCAGAATCTCTTCGCTGAGGAGGAAGGGGCTTCGCCGTGTCGGGAACTCTCTTCCTCGTTTGGCGAGGGGCGGCATATGGCGCTGTTCTCATCGCCGCGGCGTTAACATCGCGGGTCAATACGACACGCCACTCGGTTGCGTCGAACGAAGGCAGCACCGATACGCGCGCCGAGGTGACGAAGGCTTCGCTTTGGCGGCGACAGAGATTAGGAAAGGCGCAGAGGGGGGAGAGGAACACGAGAGAGGGCTCTCAGAGATGTCCGGAGATCGCACGGCTTTCTCGGCGTCGAAAGAGTGTGGACTAGAGAGGGGAGGCTGAACGTGGGGTGCGGCGACGCGCGTGTTATCGTTGGGCGGGCGTAGTGCGGCTGGATTATATAATCATTCTAAGAGTCTGTATTCACCCCTCATGTGCTCGATCAGTGGAAGACGACCTCTGGTCGCTCTAGCGATTGACAACTCTCTTACGTGGCTCTCGGCCGAGCGTTACAATCAGTCACGGTTGGTGCCCTCCCCTAACGCGTTTAGTCTTGTATATGTGGCCCGAGTACAGCTGTTTCACGCCGGAGGTCTAAATGATGTGGAGAGAAAGAACGGATGTGTCTAACCTATCAAATGATAAATTAGCTTTATAAGTGCGATGAATACCATGCGTTTTCAGCTGATGATCTTGTGAATCACACATATAACTTTTCTGATGTTAGAGTGTAAAAACAGCCACGTACAGAACCTGTTTCGGGTTTTCTTTGCAGCTCGTTGTTGGCACTACTGCCGTAAAAACGACATCGTCCCCACCACGTGCCCCCCCCCCCCTCTCCCCACCTCTTGGACCCACCGGAGTAGCTCAGCATGTAAGATGTGGTTCTGTTAAGCAGGAAGGCACGAGCACGGCCACGGTGGCTGCGTGTCAATGGGGGCGAAACGCAATCAACCGAGTGCTTAGATTTAGGTACACGCTAAACAACAGCTGATGGTCTAAGTTTCCGCAGTACTCCCCTAAAGCGTGCCTCAATATCTTATGAAAAATTTGGCAACGCGAAAAGACGGGTTGGTTGGTTTATACGTATTTACATGCAAGAAAAAAAGAACTGCCAAAATGGGTTGTCAGTCCGATAACTTTGAATGAATTCATTTCTTGTGCGTCCTCGTTTGGGGTTTGGCTGTTCGTTTCTCTCGTATGTAATCGTGATTTTGCCACGTAACATCTGAGAAATTACAGTGATATTACCCCCACCCTCTCACTTCTCCACGAACGCACCTTTGAGTACAGGGAGGCGGTTAACGCATACAATAAACACTGCGCAAATTGTAGCGCCCCTAATAATTTCTGTGAGGCATGTGCTTGCAGTTTACATCTGACGTAAACTTCTCACTAACGACCTTTTCGCCCATTTAAGTGAACCATAGGTGTGGTTTTCATGAGGACATGCTATAACACACACACACACATTGTTGTTGTGCCGAATCAGTGATGTTAATAGTTGTATGGCTCGAATAGGAAGCATTCTCGATAACAACTTCGACTCAACAGAAATTCTGCCCTATCCGCATACAACACCGGTGCCGCGCCGAACGTCAACGTCATTAATTATTCCTAGCCTCGTGATGGGCGCAGGACTTATGTGCCATTAGGATAATGCGCAAAACATCACGCGCTTCTCGCAGCTACCGCATCTGGCGTCGACCCTCTTGAGAATCACACCTTTGTAACGTGTGGCCAAGAGGGAATGCGCAGCGAGCGCCCGCTGAGCCGCAGTCACATGAATACGCCATTCGTGAGCACTTCGCCGGTTGCTGCGGCTGAGTACCCTCGCTTTCTTTTTCGAGCCCCTCTCTTTGTTGGTTTTTCTGGGCACGTGTAGCTCGCTCAGCGCAGTCGAAACACACGCAGCGAAGCTAAGCTTGGGCGTGATGTAGCACTTTTAATTAGAGCTATGCCCACCTGTCAGCGGCAACTGTGGCATCATCTGTGAACCGCGCGAGGTGCCGGATGGGTATCATATGCTGTGGCCTCCCCGCGGAGGGGCAGTCGTTGTGATCGCGTGGGCGCTGGTGCCGTGCTCGAAGGGCAGCGGGTGATTATCGGAACTTTGAGACGGAGATAGACGGTCATGCAGTGCAACACCACGTGGTTTCGCCATTACTACTGGAGTGAGCGTCGTCGCTGTTGTTGTAGCCCCAGAGGCTTGATCATTCCTACCCACGAAGAGGACTGACCACATGATGATTTTCGCGAGAAACGCATATAGCGAAGGAATAATTCAAGCAATGCAGAACACTGTAGAAGGAGATCGTGATTTTATATATATATATATATATATATATATATATATATATATATATATATATATATATATATATATATGTATATATACTCTGGAATTTATTTTTTAGGAAGTTGGCGCCGTTAAAAAAGAGAGAGAGAAGCTATAGTCGTTAGTTTATTAGGCGCGAGCGACTCATGCAGAAGTACCTCAGCTATCTTTAGCCAGAGATAAAAATATGCCGACATACGCAATGCCAATGCGACCAAGTGCGTGTTGCTGGCCGTTGGCTGCAGTGAGTCATAATATTTTTGTGTTCTTAATAATTGTTTTATTAGGCTCTTTTAATTAACTAACTTTTCAAGAATTGAAGATGGGTAAAAAATTCCCATTGGAAAGTTGTAGAGCGGCTTTCAAAACGTCCGATTAGGCATTTCTGAGCTTCATATCTATTAATTTAGGTGTTTTTCGGCAAACTAAAAATGCCCGAGAAATACAAAAAATATCACGTGACATGCCCACTCGGGCCAGTGTGCACGAAGATTGTAGTGCTCCCTAAGAATCCACGTACGAACGACCATTTGCCCGTTTGTGCTGTCTACACGAGGTGGCGATGATGGTGGTTGCTTTGCGCCGAACACGTTTAGTTATCTGTCACAAAAGCGATAACCGCTGTGACTGCTTATAGCTATCGTGAACCGGTGCGAGGGAAGCATATTTCGTATGCGGAACGTTGCGGAGCGCCAGAATCACGGCGTGCGTATATGCGCGCCAGGGGGTTTGTCATGTCGTATATTTTTGTTTACAGCGAAAGCTGCTATGAGATCACAAAAAAGGTCGGTGCGTCATAGTTGTCTGCCGCCGCCACCGGTGTCCATAACCACTATCACGCGAAATAAAAAAAAAACTGAGCGAATGAAAACCTTCAAGGACATAATGGGGGATTCAAACACGGGTGCTCTGCTTGCCAGACAAATATATCACAGACCCACACCGCTGCTTGAAACTCCGTTGGAAACGGGCGTTAGGCAGCCTTGATGTCGGGATTGATTGATTGATTGTTTAATTGATTGATATGTGGGGTTTAACGTCCCAAAACCACCATATGATTATGAGAGATGCCGTAGTGGAGGGCTCCGGAAATTTCGACCACTTGGGGTTTTTAACGTGCACCAAAATCTGAGCACACGGGCCTACAACATTTCCGCCTCTATGGGAAATGCGGCCGCCGCCACCGGGATTCGATCCCGTGACCTGCGGGTCAGCAGCCGGGTACCTCAGCCACTGGACCACTGCGGCGGGGCTTTGATGCCGGAAAAGGACTCGCAACAACCAGGCGTAACACAATGCGAATAGCGTAACGAGTGGGTCATCGAATGCTCCAACCAATTACAAAAGCTTCGGGTATAAGTCTTCCTCTTCGTCAGCCGCAGCATAAAAAAACTGCACAAAATTTCTTCTGAGTATGTAGCGGGTACCGTACTTCTTCGAAGAATGACGAAGGATGGCATAGGGATTGCCTCCCATTTATATACGCAAAAGCTAGGATGATTTATGGTGTAGTGGGTACCCTGCAAGTATGTTTGTACCAATTACGCTAAGAGCGTCTAACACAGACTGAAAAGCCGCTCTTCGCACTTTTGCTGTGTCTCTGCTGCGCATTCCACCAAGGCCTGGTGGTTTTTGAATTTCGCGGGCAATTATATTCAGCAGAAAAACACTAAAAATTAACAAGTATGAAGTTCGAAACTCTAATCGGACGTTTTGCAAACGACCTACAACTTTGTCGTTGGAATTTCGACCCATCTTCGGTCCTTCGAAAGTTAGTTATTTAAAGGGGCTATAATTGAGAAATTAATCAGAACACAAAAAAATAATCTGGCTTACTTCAGGTAACGGTCGGCAACATGAATTTGGTCACATGATCATTGCGTGTGTCAGAATATACTTAATGCCTTGCTGAAAATAGCTGGGGCATTCCGTGTGTGCAAATCTTGTTTTAAATAAATTGCTGAAATCGGCAGGCTAATTCCGGTTCTAAATAAAGCAAATATCGAGAAAAGTTCCCATTCCACACTGGGTGCCGAACCTCATTATTATTAGGCCGATAATGCTGAGTACACGTGTATTAGCTACAGGAACTATTGCATGCGCGGCTTTTACAATGCGGTCTGACACAAAAATACAGAGTTTTATTGTAGCAAATAAAATAACAGGCCGAGCAGCATATTCTGATCTCGCTAAAAAGCGGGAATTAGTCTCATATATCGAATAATTTTATATAAAACTGGTGAAAGATATAATGTATTTTTGTAGGAGCTTAATGCGCAAGTACGCTTTGCGGCAGTGCTTTACAGTAATGCAAAGAAGCGGCCTGTAGCCATTTAAAGGAGACGTTTTTTTTTTTTTTCTCGGTGGTTTGTACTTTGGTGGCGGGTAATGTTTAGCGGTAGGTTGTAGGTGAGATGCTCCGGCAACAATGTAAACAGCGTCTCAGCATATCCAAACTAAGCTGTGCGTACTCGTCGGGTGCCAGAAGCCTCGACAGTCTTGCTTTTGTTGTTTCAAATCAAAAGCTTTGATGGCCTCGTCGAGCGAGTGTCTCAGTGAATCTCTGCGTTGCCTAGAAGTGAAGAATGAATACCCATGATACACCGTGTGGAACTGTTGTAGGCGAGCATACAGCGAACCTTTCGTCGGCTCGTCTGTTCATTCGCCGAATGCCATTCCTCGTTGTCCGAGGTGAAAACAGAAGGAGCACGCGTATCCTTGAGCAGAGTATCACGTGCGCGTAGCAGAGTATCATGGTGCTTTAAGGGCCTCACGTTTCAATATAAACATTTCTTTTGCATAAGCGGGCCTAGAAGAACTAGGCCACATCCATCTTTGTTTCAATGTCATATTGAGTGTGCTTATTTAGATGATGAACGCAGAGTTGACGTGAGGCTTTTTTTTTCCTCTACAGTAGAATGTGTTCATTATTGAAAGTATCATGGCGAATAGCCACGTTCTTCTGTTTTGTGGTATACATTGCGTAAAAAAAAAACTTTGTGCGGTGCTGACGTCGACGAGGAGCCAATCATGCCATGACAGGGCATGATTCTAGGGCGCCCTCCTAACCACACCGCACACTTCCCACATGAATGTGGGATAGTTCCCTTACGTTGATAAAGTCAACTTCGTGTGAGGGAAAGCGAAAATATTAGGGTGTATCGCATTGTCAGTGCGCTGTATGTCCAGTGTTGAGGCTATATTTGCTCGATTTACCCATAAATCTGCCTATTCATTTCCGTTAAAGCATTGTAGTGTGCAACAATAGTTCAATATATAGGGTATTACGTTTTACACTAGTTTAATGTAGTGGGTGCACGTTAAAGCACCCCAGGTGGTCAAAATTTTCGGAGCCCTCCACCACGGCGTCCCTCATAATCATATGGTGGTTTTGGGAGTTAAAACCCACATATCAATCAAATCAATTAGTTCAGTATAGTCTGGTTTCACTGTACAAGCTATCAGAAACTCAAGTACAACAGGTATTTAAAATATAGTTTTGAGGCCTATTGTAACCTGACGTCTCGAGTAGATATGAGCTTTTCATGGGGTGGTCGTACAAGACGTTGTGACATTTCTACGGCTGCACTACTCCATGGCTCTGTTGTGACGTACAAACGGTCATCTTGTGCGTTTTAGTGCCTGACGTCATCATAACAAGCCATACTGGCACGTGCAAGCACAAGATGTGATATCGTAGCATGACGTCTTGGTAGTGTCGACATCAGTAGGAGTGTCATGCGAAAATTTACTTTAACGCCAAAGTAAGATAAGAATAGGTATTGATTGAGCTTCACCTTTGCTGAGAGCCGTCTCTGGATGCGGGCGATCAGTGCGGTGGAGTTAACTCACCTTAGCGAATTGGTGTCAATGGCCCTTGGAAAATAAGGTAGGAAGCGTGCAAAAGCGCTCAGGGAAACTAACCAAGGGCAATTTAAATTTTCGCTTCAGGATGTGAAGAATCCAAACCAAGGGAGTTGAACCAGGTGCTGCTTCGGTTTGCTACCTCACAGTTTTGAAAAAAAAAAAACTCAGCAATAAAAAACGACAGAGAAAGAATGCTCAAGGTTATATCAGTGTGGAACATGCCTGACTGCCCGTTTCACGCCTACCGTTGACCACGAAGCCCTGGTGCACTAATATCTGACTTGCATGCATAGTCTGAAAGAAGCAAAAATCACGTGCGAGGATGTTGGCTTAACATTTTCAAGGAGAAAGCTTTAGCCGTCACACAAAACAAGAAAATTGGCCATCCCGGGCATCGGCGTCTCGTGTTGTAAACACGAGTGATGCTAAAAAATTATCACCAGGGGAGGACGTCATCACATAGTGACCTATATAATCCAAAATCTGAGACGTCGTCATGACGTCGCCATTATGTGATTGTGGCGTCACATGATGACGCCATCACACTACATCATCGCTTGGTCAACAGTGGGCCGATCACTGAGGCATTGCAAAACTAGGCGACGTGTAAAAATATCCCAGCCTATCCACAGAGTGAATGATGATTAGTGGAGCGAAGTGTTCGTCAGTCCATCCGTGCTTCTGTCCGTCCATGTGTCCATCGTGCATCCATCCGTGTGACCATAGGTCCGTCCATCCATCTATGCGCCCGTCCATGCGTCCGTCCATACGTCCGTTCATTCGCTTGTCCGTTCGTTCATCTGTCTGTCTGTCCTTGTGTCCGTCCATACGTACGCCCCTCCACCTGTCTGTCTGTCTGTCTGTCTGTCCTTCTGTCCGTCCGTACGTTCACCCCTCTGCCTGCCTGTCCGTCTGTGCGTTCCTCAATCCATTCGTCCGTCCGTCTATCTAGTGAACACTCCAAGTACAGCCTTCTCAGATATTTGCATCATGTATTCTTTATATACAAGTGCCGCCATCCAGTGGACATTCTAAGGATCGCTATTTCGGGTGTATGCCACCGGTGGTTACGCACTACAACGAGGCACGCATAATCCACGCTATAAAAAGCTTCGCCCCTAACTGCTTGCAACACTTCCAATCCTCGAGGCAGTGCACAACCCCTTATGGTACGGAAAGCTGTCGCAGGAGGGAGTATTACTACACCGCATCAGAAGAAGGCGCCTTTCGAGTCATCGGTGAATGCACCCGGGACCCTGTGAGTTTTCATCCCAGATCTATGAATCCCCGTCAATCATCAGTTTCTATGCCTAGTATAGAATTGATAGAGCTTCGCCAGTTATTTTTTTTTCCTCATCCACTCCTTATTCTTTTCCTATGCGCCAAATGTGCGTGAAACCAACACGGGGCACTGCCAGTCCGGTCGAGGAGTGCGTAAACGGGGCCGACGGTCTCGGCACAGCGGTGTCTGGGTTCCGTGGATAACAACCGTGAATGGGGCCGGTGACGCCTTTTTCGCGTTCATGCGCCTACTCGCAAGTTACACGTGCTGCCTATGCGAGCCAGTGTGCCTAATGCCGCCGAGCTTGGTTAAAGATGCATCCGGTGTTGGATTGCCATCGCCCCGGGGTGTCGCCTCGGCCACGTATATTTATCCTGACAGATACACGGCGTTCCTCTTCGCTTGATTGCTATCGCTCGCGCCAGATGAGTCTCTTTATTTGTTTTGATGCTGTTGATTGTTTGTTGAGAGGGGGGGGGGGAGGTAAAAACGTTGATCGCCCTCTGCAGCTCTTCTTTTGCACTTTTGTTCTATTTCTTTGTTTTATTTCGACCCCTCGTGCCAGCGTTAAAAGAGCCAAGCTTTTAAGGATGAGTGATTCACGCATATTGCTGATTGTCTACGCCTGCCTTCGCGTATGCGTGCTTGCGTGCTGTTCTTTGAAGTACCGCATGAGCTGCCTGCACATTCTCACAAGCATTTTATAATGTGTTATGGGTAATTTTGGAAGACACACCCTCGTCTTTGTTTTTTCCAATTCCCATTTTCACTTGCTCTGTCGCTTTCAGTTTAACATCAATCTTGCAAACAATACGGGTTTGCAACTACTAATTGATAGAAAATAACCGCTGATATACTTGAAAGCTGAGCGAAAATGTGCTTAGCGTAATTTCTTTTATTTGCGTGCAACCACCTTTCGAAAGTTTGGACCAAACTTCTCGTAATAAGATGCCGTGCACGTTTTTACGTTGCACGACTGAAGTTTTCGCACCATTTCATCATAACATGATGCCTTTTAACAGTCCCTACTCATGATCAGCAGTTATCTTTATTTGTTTATACCGGCGTTTCCCCCCAAAAAGCAATTGAAAACCCATGAAATTTTTGACGCCAAGTTCTTGTATGTACAACCCGTGTGTAAGTTAATTCAAGCAAATTGACGCTTGCATTCTATTTTATCTACTAGTTTTATGTAGACAATAGAACATTCCTGAAAATCTAGATTTCTCATGTCCCAGTACGAATTAAAATGGTTTATCTTTAATTTTAGCAACATTTTAAAAAATATTGTGCCGCTTTCGGTATTAAAACTCGTGTCACTTGTTTACAGATTGCTTATTAGTAGGCAGCATGTCCACAAAGTAAAATTCTTGCACCCTGAAGCGTGTGATAGGGATGTTTGCGTTACAAATACCCTCGCAGGTATGTTTATTAGTTTCTTATTTGCACAGTGTGGGTGTTCCTAAGTAAAACATCAATGCAACATCCAAATATTGATCATTTGAATTCTCCTATGAAGGGTGTATTTGAAGAGCGCTACAAGTTTACCAAGTTTAGAGTGGTTTATTTTTATACCCCCTTTAGAAAAAAGTCACTTGTCAATACACCCATATTTTAAAGGGGATCATATACACCTCTTGTAGAAAAGTGTTTTTACATGTTACACTTTTCTTTTCAGAGAGCCTTCCGAAGCAGCTCTCGATATAGATGCACCTGGACAACGAAAAAGGATGTCACCCATGGGACAAGTGATGTAAATTCTTAAAGGGGGCCCGTAACACTGGTTCAGCACGTTAAGAAAGGCTGGCAATCGGTAGTCTAACCTCCTGACCACACGCGAGACAGACATTTATAGTGTATCAAGCTGTCAGAAATTTAAAATCCACAAAGACAACTAGAAATTGTTTTCTCTGCTCTTCATAAATGATGCCATAAACACAAATGACCGCGCCATATATCCAAAGTCAACGGACGTTCGGTATGGCCATCATTCGCTGCATCCTTACTGCGTCTGCCGCAAAATATTGCGAAATTCCCACGCGTCTAACTGAAAGTAAGGTGCGCGGCCGAAGAGAAAGAAAAAAAAAGCACTGAAGATCTTGAAAAACGGACGCATTTTCTTGTCGACTTGTCGCCCCCAACGCTCCGCGTGGCTTTCGGTAAGCTCACTGACGCGGAAGAAGTAGACAGAAAGAGCTTGCGTGTGACAAATACCTGTAACTGCAGTCGTACTTGACAGATTTTTAAGGAAATTGCATCAGTCGATTCGTGTAACAACAAGCTATTGCAATGAATTCACTTGATGATTTCTTCGAAAAGAGTTGCAGGGCCCCTTTAGGTGTGTAAACAATTTTAACCTTTACTAAACGCACAAAAATGCGTGAGATTTCAATAGCTCTTTATCAATTTCTGCCAAATTTTTGCAAGCATTCACAGCGAATATTGCGCTTACCAGGTAGACCATACACGCCTCGAGAAGCAAGAAGAGAAAGAAAAGGACGTTTTCACACTAAGAGTACCAAGCCGGAAACAAGTGTGAAGCTGGGCAGCCATCTTTGTTTTAAAGACGATACTCTTTCTTGGGGACATTCTACGAAAAAAATTTTGGTCTATCTGTCTGTCTGTCTGTCTGTACATTTATCTGTTTGTCCGCCCTAACGATACCAAAAACGGCACCAAATGGTCTACCCCATTCTCAACGCCCACCACAAATGCTCAATGTTTAGTGTTCTTAGTTGTGCGATTGTCAACTAAAAAGCAATTATTGCGCACATCTGAGGCGCCATAACAACACGTCTATGTTTTGTATGTCTGCCTTCATACTAGAAGAGGCACACACAAGTAACTCTAAGGAATGTAGCGTTTATCGCGCTGCGCTGACAGTGCCACGCGATGCTCAGGAAGGTGTTTCCAACGCTTTCCTACTACGTCACCGTGGTGGCACCTGCCCGTCGTTTTGGGTTCTACACCTTATCACCTCCGAGACTAGTGCGCATCTTTCTCCGCGGGCTGCACGCCTTCGTTTTCGAAGATAACTGCCAGATGGCGCTTGTGTCTAACGTGCCTCGATGCGCTAGTTCGCCTCCGCTACACGCTCGAGGCACTCTAGCGCAGCGCCTCCGGAATTCCATTAACCGATTTTCTTACGCAGAAAATCAAGTAAACGTTTTGTTCACTATCGTCTTTCGACTCCATTTGCGGTGTAACATGCGAATTTGGAACCCATTTTTTCTTTCGTTTTCTCTATCTTTATTCCTATCTCTTTTCTTCTACTTTTTCAATGTTTCGTTTGATGTATTACTATATTTATTTCTATTTATTTCACCCTCTTATTTCTCTCAATTGCTTTCTCTTTATTGCGGTTTCAAATTTTGTTCCTTTTTTTCTCTTTCTCTCGTTCTACTTGGTGCTTGCTTTATCTTATTTGTTCCTCTTTTATATGTGGTTTGGCCTGCGCTACGCCAAGCACACTATTTGTCTCTTTTTTTTCTGAAGATGATAAGTGTTCGTCGTCAAGGTACTCAAACAGAAGATAAATAAGTAGAGGACGAAACCTCTCCTTGGCGTGATTGAGCGCTCAATAAGCTAGACATGGATCGGTTCGGCAAGCGACGGTGACAGTATATACAGCGACTCATGACACCACACAACAGCTCGGTCCCCTTTAAATATTTAGGACTTAAAAGGGTACTTGCACTTTTTTTTCGAAGGACAGTTAGTTGACTCTGCCATTCCAATCTCCCGTAAACAGAAGCTGCTCTGGGCAAGTGTGAAGCTCGACAAACGCTGGTAAAATATTTTGTTTTGATCTCGTGGATGCGCTAAGAACCCTTGTAAGGTCGCTTGCATCTCGCGGCGTTCACGTGTCTGGAGAGAGAGAGAGAGAGAGATAAATAGAGAGGAAAGGCAGGGAGGTTAACCAAGCTTGGCTCGGTTGGCTACCCTACACTTGGGGTGGGGGAAAAGGGGAATAATAGAACGAAAAGAGACAGAAAAGAAGAGGAGTAAGAAAGAGAAGCATAAATAGTCAGCTCGAAACTACACAGCACGGCCTCGCACAGTTCTTTCACAAGCGGTCGTGAAGTTTGGTGTTCCTTAAAAAGTACAAGAGGGCTTTCGTGGCTTTGTGCGTATGGGAAGCCGTCGGCCAAGGTCCCAGGATCTTCTCTTCTGTAAGCGGCCGTGAATCCAGCTGACAGAGCTTGGCTTCCATAATACGTCGTTCGGTCTGGTATGCTGGGCAATGACATAGAATGTGCTCAAGCGTTTCCTCGCAGGCGCAGATGTTGCATGCCGAAGTGCTCGCCATTCCAAGGAGACGAGAGTACGAATTCGTAAATGCCACGCCCAACCTCATGCGACACAGTAAAGTTTCAGCGCATCGTGGGAACCCGGATGGCAAACGAAGTTGCAAGTTTGGGTCGATCGAATACAGGTGCGTGTTGGAGAAACCCTGCATATTCCATTGTAGGAGAGATATACGGCGAGCAAGTGATTGTAGTAGCCTTGCAGCGTCCGTTCTCAAGAGTGGTATGGGCGTGCGCTGGTCTTGGTCATGAGCCGATCGAGCAGCTTCATCTGCGCGGTCATTGCCAACGATTCCGCAATGACTCGGCAACCACTGAAATACAATATCGTGACCTTCCGCGAGCGCTTCGTGGTAGTCGTGCCTTATCTGATATACTGATTGTTCATGTAGCCCGTGCTGCAGAACAAACCGTAGTGACTGTAAGGCTGACCTGGAGTCGCAAAAGATGGCCCATTGGTTAGGTTCCTGGTGATGAATGTACTTTACTGCACCTTGAAGTGCTGCGAGCTCTGCTGCTGTCGACGTCGTGGTGTGAGAAAACTTGTACTGAAGCAACACATTTTCAGATGGAACAACCACTGCTCCTGTGGAGCTGTTAGAATTAGTGGAGCCATCGGTGTAAACATGTATGCGGTCGAAGTACTTTTCGTCCAACAGACGCAAAGTCAGTTGCTTCAGGGCTAGCGTTGACATGCGTGCCTTCTTAAAGATTCCAGGAACTGATAAGCGCACGTCAGGTTGACGAAGACTCCATGGCGCAGTTGCTGGATGCATGGCAAGTTTGAAGCCAGGCGGTAGTATGTCCTGATGTTTTGTCACGATACCGCAGTACGAAGAATGGGGCCTCCGAGCTGTCAAATACGCTACGTGTCTGGCGTACAGGCCACACTTAGGAGCTACCAGCCACCGAGCAGTAGGTGGCGCAGTGCTTGCGCGGGTGCACCATCACCACCGTTATGGTTAGCGTGATGGCGCCAGCCCGGCCGCCCAGTGCCGAGGCTATATAGGTGGCTGCACAGAAAACATTCACGAGTCTCTCAGGCATCGGGGTGGCGATCGAGTGAACGTCTCCCGCAGAGGATCCACGGGTTACATCAACTGCAGGTTGTTTCGCATGGGTCCCTGAGTCGAACATCGGCGACTCCATCTTCACGTAACATTGAGTTAGTATTTATGTTGATGGAGTGCCTTGAAGTATTGTATAATGTTGTTCTAGCGTGTCTCCAGTGACACATTTGATTTGGCCGAAGATATCGTCATTTGTACAATTAGTTGAAAACGTGGTTTTTCAGATTGCCTGGCAGCATCTTTTGTAGAAGGATCAAAATGTGGGCCAGTTGGTAATTCATTTTCTTCGTTCAGCGAACTGGGAGCGCAGAGAAAAACACAAAGGACGAAGCGAGGAACCACACCATTCCTCGCTTCGTCCTTTGTGTTTTTCTCTGCGCTCCCAGTTCGCTGAACGAAGAAAAAAAAAAAGCATCTTTTGTGTCCGTGTGTTCCGAGAGTGCGGTTCTATCGTCGAGACCACACAATGTCAAAGTCGGTTTTTTCCTCGCGACACCAACCCCGGCTTGACGTCAGGCTACAGTACTAATTCTGGTAAGTTCACGCTGTATATAGTCTGGCTAGTTGGTGTGACGTCGGGTACAGACACTTTAAAGGTGGCCGCGTGTACGTCACAAAACATTCAAAATAGCCCCTTGTGGGTCACGGACGGACCATAGTGTGGAGCACTCACGGAAGTATTCCTCCATCTTGTTCGAGCGCGTGACCAGAAGGTCATGCTGCTCGACCGTGTTTCGAGGACAGGGTACAGCAAGAACCAAAGCTATATTTTAAAAACATACTGCAATTACTATTTCGGGGTGCACACGTGCTTAGAACTACTTTTACTAGGATATTGAGCACTTCGCTTGGCCTTCTTTTTGACGCAAGAAAGGAACAACTGAGAAGTTTAGGTTAGTGCCCCTTTAAATTAGAGAGGTACACCTCATGTGCGTTCAGTTTGTTGCTCCATCTTAAAAAGGTAGGAAAGGGATTATTTGATGAGCATACGTGAAATTTTATAGAATTGACCAGACATGTGCTGCCTTGCTCAGGCGTTGAAAAAACAAACAGTTCGTACTCTGATAGAATGAAAAGAGTTGTTTGAGAACTGGGTTCATTATTAACATCTATGATAATACGGTTAGGATTAGGAATATAATGTTGCAGGTTGCCGGTGAATGTAGCCTAACTAATTCGACTCAAGAATATTTCAAGGTATAAATGCACGACTTTATGCATCTCGCCCTCTCCTGTAATACCTAAGTATGGGCGAGTATAGGCGCAGATAAGTGTGTTAAATGTGGCTGTGGAGTAAACAGGAAGTGTTGCACATAGACTTTAAGTCACTACATGCGACCGTACTGAATCTTTGTTGCCGCATCCATTCTTGACAGGAGAATGAATTTCAGTACGCGAGGTTTGTGAGCAAACTTAGCCACATCACAGGCATAGTCATCGCCACAATGCAGCATTCCCCTTTATATCAAACCACTGAAAAGTTATATCACGTCCTCTGTCTACTAGTTAGCATTACAGTTGTCTTACTTTCCGCACTAACAGTCTTAGGATGCCCGAGATGCCCGACGTAAAGCATATAGAATACATTGCTGAGCTCATTTTAAATGCTTAAACGTACTTTGTTTTATTAGGGCTCCTCGTTCGATCGTACGAAGCGTGCCGCCGAGTGCTGCGAGTGGTCTTCGTTATCCGGTGAGACGTTTGAAAGTGAATTTTTTTCAGATTTCACTTTGAAGATCGCAGCCCCTGTGTATTCTTCAACAGTTATCGAAACAATTATGTGCAGATAATGTGACATTTCTTATTGCTCACACAGTATAAGTTGAGACAGCTGCGTTAAAACTGGCGGCGAGAGTTTTGCCTTGAGAATATCTGTCACTATCAGACGAAGTCTCAGTGACACTCCAACGTGGTGTCACGAATATATTAATTACTAGGGAGAAAGTCTCGGTAAGGTGACAGACGTGATCTGACAGAGAGAGGCACCGAATGGTTCTTCCGAAAGTGAGGCGAAGTGGTGGGCAGTGGCACGATCATGGCGCCTAATATTCACTCTAAGCACCTTCAGAGTCGTGTTGTTTGCGGCCCGGTGACCTTTGCGATTGCGATGATCTCCGCTGTTGATGAGCTGGATGGCGATACAAGACAGACTCTCTTATTATTGACGGAGCTGTTTAAACATACCATGAGTCCGCGCAGAGCGGACAGAAAAGGATCATCATCGCGAACTGGGTTTCGCTCTCTTTGTCCTCTTCTTTATTGTTATCTTCATCCCCTGCTTCGCTCTAAGAACACGTACACCGATTTATTCTGCGTGCCATACAACTTGAATGTGTGAGAGAACGAGTTCAGAGAAAGAGAAAGAAAGAGGAATGAAGATAGAGATAGAGAAAAAATGGGCGTATCCCACAAACAGTGGTAATCGGAGATATGCGATCTAGGAATAAGGAAGGTTGATACGTCACTTTAAAATACGCAGAAGGTTACGAGGAGGACGTAAATCATGCTGTACATGACTTCGATGTCTTGATTGTAATCTTTGGACGTGCATTTACCTTAGTTGTGGATTTACGCCACGTGATACCAAATTTGGTATATGTGGAGCCAGCGAAACGGCTGTGAACACTCTATGAGCGTAGCATGATGTCAGGTTCTCCATGACATGCATATCAAGATTATCATGTTTAGACATGTCACTTACATTTGTCGTCCATTCACGTCACGTAATACCAAACTCAATATATTGAGAGCTAGCGAAATGGCCGCGAGCACATCATGAGCGTGGATATTGTCATGTGCTTACATGAAATGCATCTCTTGATTGTCATGTTTACAGCAGTCTTATACCTTCGTCATTCATTTACGTCCATTAACACCAAACTCAGTATATTTGAAGCTAGCGAAACGACCGCGCGCGCATCATGAGCGTGGCGGCGCGTAGTCATGTCTTACATGACATGCATGTCATGATTTTCACGTCAGGATTTGTCAATTTTGTTCGCCAAGCAGTCATGTCACACCCTACTAGTTTTGCAATATATCATCGGAAGAAACCACCGCAAGAGCAGCAAGACCATAATATGTAAACCATGACATTCATGAGATACAAATCATGATTTTCATGTAAAGGGTTGTCAGTTTTGCTCGCCATAGAGTCATGTTATGCCATACACATTTTGGTATCGATACCATTATCGATACGGCCAGAAGAGTTCAAAGTCGTAAGAGGATAGATAGATAGATAGATAGATAGATAGATAGATAGATAGATAGATAGATAGATAGATAGATAGATAGATAGATAGATAGATAGAAATAAAGATGGATAGATGCGCTCAAAGTCGCCGAAGTTCGGTAAAAATGCTTCGCATTTCAAACTAGGCAGAAAGAAAGGGGGATAAGAAAGAGGACAAATAAAACCAATAAAAAGAACAGAGAGCACGATTATTCACGTAAAGTATGTAATTGTCAAGGATAGGTATGAGAGAGGTGACACGGTCGAAAACCAGTCAAGCCAGTAAGAGCAAAGTGCCCACCAGCTCTGCTGTTATCCAGCTTCACGCACTGTAGGGCACGCTACACTTATGTTTTTTTCAAGGGGGAGAAGAAATAAACTCTGTTATAAGAAACCAGCAGGTTTAGGTGGCTGGGCCTAAGCCTCCCATGTGGGGACGTCAAGGGCTGGCCTCGACGCCGCTTCGCGGGCGTGCTGGATCGCCCAGGTTTGGTCGTAAAGAGCGGGGCTCCACAGAGCCTCATACAGCTTCGACGAAAGGGTCGTGCCGTTAGTGTGTCTGTACTGCGCCGGGAACTCCTACAGCATGTGCGGAAGCGTAGCCGGGTGAGCGCCGCAGCACCGGCAGTGGGAGGTTGTGTACACGTCCAGGAATATGAGGTGAAAGCAGGCAGGAGAGGGATATGCGTTTGTTTGAAGTAGACGCAAAATAGTGGCCTGTGCCCGGTTGAGCTTGGGGTGACGTGGGGGAAATGCTCGGCGTCTGAGGTAAAAGTTCTTAACCAAATCATTGTAGGTATTCTGGTGGTCCCTGGTGTCCATTTCGTCTCCAGTAGCTCCAGCGCGGTTGACAAGGCCTCGCGCAAGGGAGTGGGTGACCTCGTTGAGGTTGGGGATGCGTGGGTGGACTGGGCTTGCATGAGCGGGGATCCATGTCAGGGTGATCATGTTTTCTTTGGAGTGTGGTGCCTGGCAGATGATACGAAGCGCTTTAGGAGAAATGCGGCCTTTCCTGTAGTTAGTGACGGCTGAGCGAGAGTCGCATACAATGGTGTCACAGGTGAGATCTAGAATGGCCAGGGCGATGGCCACCTCTTCAGCCGTCTCGACAGAGGAAGTAGCGACGCTGGTTGCATGGTGTAGGACACCATTGCGTGTGGCGACAGCTACAAAACGTGTGCCTTGATAATACTGAGCTGCGTCAAAAAATGTGTCACCTGGTTCGTGGGCAAGGGCTTTTGTGATGGCTCTAGGGCGAGCTTGGCGCCGGGCTCTGTTGTACTCAGGATGCGTGTTTCTACGGATGGGATCCACGTGGATCTAGCTGCGGATGTTATGCGGAATTGATTGTTTGGGGCCCTGTTGCTGATGATACGGGAAGCCAAGCGTGGAGAGAAGAACGTCCCGTTTCAGTGAGTGTGAGCTGTTCTAGCTGACTGCTTTGTTGGGCTTCGACGAGTTCGGCGAGGGTGTTGGGAACTCCCAGTTGATTGAAAAGTTCAGTGCTGGTGTAGTGTGGGAGGCCAAGTGCTTGCTTGTAGACCTTTCGTATGAGGGTATTGAGCTTGTTTTATACTGCACAATATCACTTCAGATAAGCAGCAACCTAGGTGATAAGACACAGGACAAAAGACTGCAGGAGGCGAAGAAGGCTCTCTTCTTTGAGACCATTTCTTCGGTTGGATATACGTTTGTGAAGATGTAAAGTGTTGTGAGATCGAGCGGAGATCTCACCGACAGCCAAGCCGTTAGAGCCATTGGCTGATATAGTGAGACCGAGGACCCGGATACTAGGGACGTGCGGGATAGGGCTGCCATCTTGAAGGTGAAGGGTGATGGTGTCACAGGGTCTTTGCTCATGTAGGTGTTCGCGGGGACGTCCCCGCTGAATGGGCTTGTAAAGAAGCAGCTCCGATTTAGTCGGTGAACAGCGCAGTCCTGTTCTTTAGAGATTGGCCTCAACCGCGTCAATCGCCGTCGGCTGGGCTGTCTCCAATTGACCATCACTACCTTGGCACGCCCAGATGGTGATGTCGTCGGCGTAGATATTATAGTGGATGTTGTCGACCTGTTGTAATTACTGTGCAAGGCCAAGCATGACTAAGTTAAAGAGCATGGGAGATATGACTGACCCTTGCGGGGTGCCTACACTGCCAAAAGGAATCAGGGCTGATCGTAAATCTCCGACCGAAAGGGTGGCCATGTGGTTGGAGAGGAAGTCACGAATGTAATTGTAGGCTCGCTCTCCCAGGTGGAGGAGACAAACTTGTTCGAGAATAGCAGCATGTGAAATGTTGTCAAAGGCTTGACTAAGGTCGAATCCCAGAATAGCTTTTGTGTTACAGGAACGATCGTTTAGAGCTTGGTGCTTACGTTGCAGCATAGCGTCTTGTGCTAACAGGTGAGCTCGAAATACAATAATCGCGTTGGGATAGATAGAGTTGTCTTCGAGGTAAGTGTTGACATGTGCCAGGAAGGCATGTTCCATAACCTTGCCCACGCATGAAGTAAGGGAAAAGGCTCTTAGGTTGTTGAGGCTAGATGGTTTGCCGGGCTTTTAAATTAAGATAACTTTCGCAGTTTTCCAGGCAGGCGGAAGGGAACCATTGCACCAGCAATCGTTGATGTAGTGAGTCAGATGGGACACGGATTTGTCATCTAGATTGCGAAGGGTTTTGTTTGTGACCCCGTCCGGGCCTGGGGCAGAGCGACCGTTTAGCTAACAGTGGGCAGCATGTATTTCGGATTTGCTAAATTCTGCGTCTAGTGTGGGGTTGCTGTTACCGACGTAATTGCTGTGTGGACTAACTTGTCCCTTGGAGTTGTAGCTGGTGCAGAGATAGTCAAACACATTTTGCTGGCCTAGCTTAAGGGTCTCCGTATAAAGGAGTTTCTGCAGCCGATCCTGTTGCGAAGTGCGGGTGTTGGTAGTGTCGAGTAGGTGTTTCAAGAATTTCCACGAGGATGGGCGGTGAAGTTGCCCATCTATCGTGTTACACAGCTCAGTGCGTTGATGCCGGCTGAGCGTTTGACAGTGCTCCTCTATAGCTGTGTTGAGTTTACAGATATTGCATCTGAGGCGACGGTTTAGGCGCTGTTCCTTCCACCGAGCTACGATAGAGGCCTTAGCCTCCAAAAGGTGGGTTAGGCGGCTATCCATGCGTTCAACCGGGGCATCTGTGGTTATCACCTGAGTGGCCGTCTGGACATCAGTGCGTAGCGCTTGCGTCCAAGTGTTAATATTGGTGATGCGCTCCGCTGAGGTGGCGCCGCTGCGTAGCTTACGAAATGCATCCCAGTCGGTAATAGTGAACTCTTTGGTGGCGGCAGTCTTTTTTCAAGAGAAACAAACTTTTCTTTACACATCATAATGGCAGACAGAGCAGCCTGGGGTCAGTGTGACAGCGAAGAAACTGTCGGACGTATACTGCTTAATCGCCCTTGATAAAGCATCCTGTGATAGGTCCTCTCAGCAGTGTTTCCACGCTTTCCCGAGCAGCAACGTTTTGACAAATCAATCTTGAAATTCCGGAAAAGCTGGAGTTACGCATCATAAAGATCAGAAAGTGACAAAGGCGCTGCTGAAGTGTGTGCGAGTGGCCCACCTTGTTGAACAATTATGACATTACCGTGTGTGTTTGGTTCTATAGTTAGTTTCTACTCATTTTATTCCCTCGCTATCACACACACACACACACACACACACACACACACACACACACACACACACACACACACACACACACACACACATATATATATATATATATATATATATATATGTGTGTGTGTGTGTGTGTGTGTGTGTGTGTGTGTGTGTGTGTATACCTCGAAGCAGATGAGTATGTGGAGCATTTTTATTAACCTTTCGCTCAGGGTCCGAGCTTCATGAGAACAAATGACAAATGTGTAGCAACAGTGCCATTAATATATACACGCCTATATGAAGCGGAATGAAAATATGTTAACAAAAACTGATGTACAAATGTGCACTTAAAGATGAAAATTCGCATGAACAGCTGAAGACAATCGATTATACTATTTGCACACTGACGACGCTGCAAATACATACATGTGGAAATGCCCCGACACGGAAAGATAGAATAGGAAAGGTAAAATAACGAAAAAAAGACGGAAGCACGAAATCGTCACTGCTCAATCAGTAATGTAAGTACACTGCCCTTTATGCCTATAATAGAGGGGTCAATGAGACAAGCAACTCAGTTGGGCCGTGCATTGGTTTGAAGCAAACGCGATGATATCGAGCTTGTCATTCCTGCGTCGATGGTGTCGAAACAGGAACGTTTCCCAGGATTCTTTGTCACAAATCACCGAGGTCCAGACTCAAGTAACGCGACAATAGGCTTATTAGAAGAGTGACCAGGGAGTTGGACATGCCTTGAAATGAACAGGTTCGGCAACTTGTTAGTGTGAGATTTATTATTCTAAAAGCGTAATTCGAAAGGGTGTCGTCTTTGTACGATATGCCCTTCGTTGTACACCGTACATTTAAACATATAATTTACACGCTTGATATTCTTTCAATAGTGTGAAGTTCACGGTACTTGAATATAGACTTGATTCAACCTATGGCAGGTAATCTTGGGCATTCTTGTAAAGAAACTCGAGTATTTCTGGATTTTTTATAGTCGACCGGACTATCTGACCACCTGTAAGCCTGCAATGAACACATGCACATGTTCACTGACGGAGCTTTGTTCCCTCTTCTTTTCACCTCCCGGCAGTGACCTAGTGGCTAACCCCCGTATTTAGAAACGCTCGTCGACTCGAATTCCATCCTTCACTTGACTGAGTTGAGCACTGCACCGCTGCTCGACTGAAATTGACGCTGCGCTTCTCAAGAATTGCTGCTGAATATTGACGATATGCCGTGACTTGGTCTGCCAAGAGACGGTGAATGCAGGTGATCAAAATTTCCGGATCATGCTCCTATCGACTTTTTCAAGTCGAGGAGAGCCCTTGAGTGGAGGAGCGTTTGTTAATACGGGGGTAGGGCACTCAGCCGCTGACCCGCCGGTCACGGGATTTAATACCGACAGCAGCGGCTGCATTTTCAATGGAGGCGAAAATTTTGTAGGTCCGTGTGCTCAGATTTGGGTGCACGTTAATGAAACCCAGGTGATCAAAATTTTCGGATCCTTCCACTAGGGCATCTCTTATTCTCATATGGTGGTTTTGGGACATTAACCCCCCCCCATATCAACCAATCCTTCTCCTTTCTTTTAACCCCTTCCTCCGTCCCCCCAGAATAGCGTAGCCAACAGGACGCACGTCTCGTTGACCTCTCTGCCTTTGATTTCTTCCCTTCCTCCTCCTCCTGGTATCATGGGCATAAAAGGCCAGTATACTTTCATCACTGATTGAGCGTTGAATATTTCGTGCTTTTGTGTTTCTTAGTTCTTTTACCTTTCCAATTTTACCCTTCTACGATTGGACATTTCCAAACTTGTATATTTTTAGCAATGTCATTGTACGCCAAATGTGTCAGCGATTGTCTTGAGCTCTTTCTGCGCATTTTCGTCTATAACTACACGTTTGTTGACCAGTTGTAAAGATGTCTTTACTCCGCTTTATGTAGGCATGCTTATTAGTGGCACTGTTGCTGCAAATTTTATTCTGATGAAGCTCGGGCCCCGAGCTAAACGTCAATAAAACTTCTTCACACGCGCGTCTGTTTATCTGTTCTGGGAATATTGCCCCGGACTTGAAAACCTTTTTTCTCTCTCTCTCTCTCTCTCTCTCTCTCTCTATATATATATATATATATATATATATATATATATATATATAGCTTCACAATAAGGTGCATTTACACTTATTGCTGTTATGGCCATTGCTATTACTGAAATACGCTCAGTTTTCATCAGAACCGATAAGAGTTTCAGGCTTACCATCTTGAAGGCGTCTGGCAAGTTCATGTCTGACGTGATTCTGGAAAACCCCGTAACCATGCTTATTTAGTGATACCTACGTCGGGGAGACTGGTGGTAGCGTATTTTCAAACTTAAGCGTTATTGATTCGATTGTGCTTTTGAGCACTGTAACACAAGAAAAGGATGTACAACGAATGGCAATATTGTTGTCATATGTAGACACAATCAGATTGTGTCTATAAGTACGAATGAAAAGACCTCATCAGTGATTTTTAAAAGGAAAGAGAAAAGGACAAGGTGCACTGTTTCCTAAAATTTAATCTGAGCAAGAAGTGTGGCGTGCTCTCAATATTAGTGTGAGCATGTGGGGTTTTACATTCCAAAAAACACAATATCATTATGGGAGACGCCATGGTGGGAGGTCTACGGAAATTTTATCATATGGTGTTCTTTCACGTCCAACGAAATCGCACAGCACAAGAGCCATTTTGCCTCCATCAAACCGTCTCCTCAGCAGCGTAACCCCTACGCTAATATTCAGCGGATTGTCGGCTTTCGAGAGTACTTGGCCGTTAGATCACCGTTATTACCACAGTATATTGGAATTTATTTGTTCCTTATTTTAGGTGTACCGTTGTCAGAGAAAGATTAACCAATTTTAGCTGCAACTGCTTGACTTGACCAATCCTCCCCTCCTCCCTTCCGTCCTCCTTCCTTTTTGCCAGTGCTCCTTCCTTTGTGCAGGAATGCTCATATATTTATACTTTGGACTGTGAATAAACTGCAGTAGCATGACACAGTTAGGATTCCCCCCCCCCCCAAAAAAAAAACGCACTGCGAAGGTCGCACTTCGGCGGTCACGTGCAGTAACTATCGTGGAAGAGCCGTCTTGATTTACGTGAGACACTGGGAAAGCTGAGGGAGGACATGGCGTCATCTCGTCGTGTGTGTTCGTGTGAGTGGCGCCAAGCTCAGCGGAGAACGTGTGTCTTAACCCTGTAAGCAGACGACGATGACAGCGGCGCCCCTCTGCTAACGAGGTTAAGTGCTCTGATTGGTCGGGCGCCGTGCTGCCGATGGCGCTGCCGCCGCCTATGCTTCCAATTACACGGCCAGAAGGCAGGGCATCCGCACTGTGTGTTTTTGTATGCATGGGAGGTGGGTGGTGGTGGTTTTGAGGGCCTGAAACAAGTAGTCGGCGATGTCGACTCATTGGTATGGCTCGCGGCTTTTGTCTTTGTTCCTCTGCGCGAGGTCGATAATTTTTGTTTGTTTGGCTGTTGACAGGGCAATCGAGAGACGGCCGTGCCTCTCACAGCACGTCAACTGCGCGTAGCAACGAGCCGTCGCCGAATACCGACGTCTGTGGCTAGATAGAAGAATTGTGGACCCGGGCAAAGAATGATGCCACGTTGCGATGAATCGTTTGTTTCCGTTCAAGCACAGACGGCAGGCGTCTGTAGCAGACATATGACGTCTATGATGAGCTGAAATTATGCCTGTAACTCGGCGCATTCTTTTCCTTTTTTGGAGTGCCGCTTTCGGATGTGAAGCTGCGTTCTGTTTTTGTCCTGGTATGTTTTCTCGTGATTTTGAGGGCAGTATTCTTTCTATGTCCCAGTCTCGACTTATATTCTTTAAGTGGCCGCTGTCTACTAGTAGACTGCACAATGTTTTAAATATGTTACTTTTCCTATAGCCTGGACCCTATGAAGCTGAGCGTAGGATTGTAGTATTGCAGAAACCTATGAGCATATTGCATATTCCACCTGATTCTAGTGAGCACTAACGAGTCATTGGTCAGTTGCCAGCTCGTAAAATATTCACGATCTACGTGCCACCAACAGGTACGAAAAGAGTGCTCCACAATCATCATGGTCGCGATCGGGGCTGACTAATAC
The DNA here is from genome assembly GCA_013436015.1 of Rhipicephalus annulatus. NCBI lineage: Eukaryota > Metazoa > Arthropoda > Arachnida > Ixodida > Ixodidae > Rhipicephalus > Rhipicephalus annulatus. The sequence goes on along the minus strand of WOVY01014635.1, from coordinate 96,362 downwards.
TCCCACGTTTGAGTGCACAGATATTTGTTACGACGCACGACACTCACTCAACGGAACATATATTGCTCGCCATTTATTTCACACTAGCGTGGACTTCTACGAGTCCGAGTTCAGGCGCAGCACGATCGTTACGAGGCGGGTGAGCCGCACTGCTTGCAGGTGATGATAATGTTGGTGTACGGTGCCACAGCTTTTTCCCATCTTAAAAGTTCAAACGATCAGGAGCAAAGCGCTCTTGCGCTGAGCGCCGCAAAGGTGGATTTGCCGGAAACAGTGAATAGAAAATTTTAGTTCAGTGTACGCAAAGCTGTACGTCCGCAGAGGGCTGCGCGCTGCGTACGCTACGTTTAAGGCTTCGTCGTACAGCGTCAGTTTGCCGTACGCAACATCTATGACGTGTATTGCACCTGAGGGTCAACACGCTTGACTTGGGGTATTGCTTCACATCTCGGAGAGAGGCAAGAAGTTGTAATAGCCGACGCAACACACAAATCGGGGCATAAGACAAGGGCATCTTTTCCAAGGACGAGTAGTGGTTTGGGATGTAAAGAGTAGGTGAACTAGCAGCATGAGAGACTATAGACACGGCGAAGACGATCGCTTTTTGCCAATTTAACATTTATTGCTGGCTACAGACGTCTTCTAGGATCATGACACAACATAAAGAAGAGAACCAAACTGCCAAACTGCAAGGGGTTGCTTAACGCTAAATACAGAAATACCCAATTGGTGGCGGCGTTATCAACTGTCATTGTTCACGTCGTGATAGCTGCTTTCACATAGATGAAGGCACCGTGTGCGAGAAAAATCACCTGAGCTTCGCAGAACACGGAGGTGCATCCACATGCACGCTAAATACATGACCAGAACTAACCTTTGCTTTCTAACACTTGGAATGCTTTGGCAGGCGATCATTGAGATATTTTCTGGTTGGACACACGCAGGAACTCCCACAGTTCGAAGGGATCACGCACACGACGCACCGTCAACAACCCACAAATCCGTCGCGGTGCTACACGACGAGGTCACATTCCTGCTTCTTCGTAAATGACGTTGTCCAGTCGTCCAACAATGCGCTCCAGTTTAGCAGTGATTCCGATCCGCTGCACCTGCTCACTTACTGGGTTCAGGTTACTTATTTAAGTTCTGGCTGCGGCGGCTGCATTTCCGATGGAGGCGGAAATGTTGTAGGCCCGTGTGCTCAGATTTGGGTGCACGTTAAAGAACCCCAGGTGGTCTAAATTTCCGGAGCCCTCCACTACGGCGGCTCCCATAATCATAGAGTGGTTTTGGGACGTTAAACCCCACATATCAATCAATTATTTAAGTTCCAAATGCACCGAAATTAATACGGACTTCGTTCACCGCGACAACTACCATACTGTTGTCGGTCGCAGTCATCTTGTCTGTTTTGGTCTCGGCTGTTCGAGATCTCTCGAGAGCTGCCTGTAAGGTACGCAACGGCCTTAGCGGGCGCAACGTAAGCGCCGAGATCTAGTGTGTGCATCCCCTGCGTGCGCGAACGCGCGCATATTTCTTAGGTTCAGCGCATGCGCACTCTAGCTCCAACTCGCGCATTGCGTGCGCAGGGCCGTTGCGCGCACTAAACTAAAACTCTCTAATCTCTTGCGCTTTCACTCGAAAATTCTTGACGGGCCGATAGCGTGTAGGTGTCCCACAATTCATCAACTGAAACGTTCTGCCGTCGCACTTGGTCCAAATGGTGTCGTTACGTTTCCTCAGTCGTGTCTACTGTGATCATGCACTTGCCCAGCTGAACACGCGCGACACCTAGTTTCCACCTTTTCCATAGCCGGAACACTCGAGTCCAAACACGCCGTCCTACAGCCATCGCTTTTCTTGTTCGTTTCACGGCTTGGCTCTAAAAGCCTGGGTGGTCGGCAAAATGTAGTCGAGCTTCGTTCGCATTTCATACCCCAGCAAATGCTCCGCTGGAGACTTGCCCTCCTTCACTGGAGTGCGGCGGCAACGGAACATAAATCTTGACATTCGAGTTTGTAGCAGAATTTCGTCGTTTTTCTTCAATCCTTCTTTCAACGTTCTTATGGCTGACTTCGCTAAACCATTTGATTGGGGATGATAGGGCGCTTTCGTCAAGTGTTTTACTTCGTTCTTAGCTAGGAAATTGCGGAAGTGGAAACGCGTCAACTGAGGTTCATTGTCCGTCACAAGAGTTTTAGGTAAACCAAATCTCGCAAACATAGCCCTCAGGCCGTGCACTGCCACTCCTGCTGTTATAGATCTCATTGGAAGTGATTCCATCCACTTTGTTTCAGAATCCACAACTACCAATATCATGTGTCCTTTAATAGGACCTGCTTAGTCGGCGTGTAATCGGCTGCATGTCTCTCCGAGCATCGTATGCCATGGTACAGGTGTTTGCGCTGTAGGCATCGCCGTGGCCTCTACACTCTATCACTCTATATAGTTGTGGTTGAGTGAAAAAAACTTCACATGTAAATATTTTGTTGAGCTCCGTGGTGTAGTACTCCTCGAGGTACTTGATGGTGTCGTCTTAGATGAGTGCGTTGAATTGTCTCGGATGACAACATCCCTGGACCACTCGGATCGGGTTGTCCAGTATCGAGGTCACTAACACTGCTCGTCACTTCGTCGCGTCCGTGATGTCTTGCACTTCGAAGTAGGCTTCGAGGCGAATTGGGAACGTTGATCACGTTCCTTCAAACACTGGTGGCCGTTCCGCACTCATGGCTCTGTGGGTCCAGGACTCGTTGAAGTCCTCGTTGTTCTCGTCGCTACTGTTACAACGCATGACACTGTGGTATCGGACATCATCATCACCAGCAAAGAGCGTGTCTCACCCTTCTCGTAACGCTCGCGCTGCGCCTGATGATGATGTTATTGTCCGATCCACAATATCTTCAATGAAGTGGACAGAGAGATGACCACCGCTGTAGCGCAGTTTCGGTCCTTGCCGGCGGCAAGTTATTTTTTCTTCTGCTTCACTTTCTTCACCTTTATATAATATTTACTAAAGATAACATCCCTTATTCATTCGTTTCATGTCGTTTCATTTATTTACCTCGAAGACCCCAAAGGGTTATTACATTAGCACATGGGCTTACAACATTTCCGCCTCCATCGAAAATGCAGCCGCAGCAGCCGGGATTCGATCCCGCGACCTGCGGGTCCACTCAGATTATGAGATATACACATGGTTGCGGTAGCGACATCGACGACTGCTACACTCTTAGCCGCCTCTGTTTGATGAGACTGACTGACTGACTGACTGACTGACTGACTGACTGACTGACTGACTGACTGACTGACTGACTGACTGACTGACTGACCGACTGACTGACTGACTGACTGACTGACTAACTGACTGACTGACTGACTGACTGACTGACTGACTGACTGACTGACTGACTGACTGACTGACTGACTGACACACTGATCTCAACTTCTGTGACTCGAAGCTCTGGATCTTCTGACGTACGCTGGCTCTTTGCTAGACTGCTTCTTCACTATTAGTGGACCGGGTATTAGTATAGTGGGTAGTAGGTGAGTAGGGGTGGCATTACGTCGTGGCAGCGGTTCACAGTGCTCAAAATAGCCAATGGCTGCTAACATTGAGTTTATAATGGTGTCATCTTGGTTTATGGCATCAGTCGTCGAGAGATGAGTGAGTCATTTCTAGCCGAATTTAAGAATTACTTGTATGTTCTAAGCCGTGTGCTTCGCTATAAGGTTTGGCTCATTAGTTTTCATGGACTTCCAATACAGATCGCCTGCTTTTTTTTACCATACTGAAAAAAAAAACGCTAGGCTATACGCGGACACACAGCACAAGTCACAGTGAGAGCTGCAAGGCTGGCCTTTCTAGAGCTTGTTGTAAACTCTATTGTGGCAATAGCTACAACAGGTCTTGCAAAAAATCCCCTACAGCACAAATCATCAAAGTTTTGGGTTAACAGAGAAGCACCCACCACTCCATTATTCGTCATTCTTCGGAGAATCGAGAAACCCACTACCAGTCTGCAAGGCATCACGTGCCCTTTCTGGATACTGTGACTGAGGAAAATAAAGGATTAGAGCTGAGCCCTTTACGGCAGGTTGGAAGCTTTAAACGACCCACTTGTTACGCAACTCGCATTGTGTGATACCTGGTTGTCATTTTACTCTTCTACCACGCTCTACTGCATATGTTAACGTGATTCCTTGCCTGACAACACGCCTGTATATGATCTTCCAGCGAAATAGCTTTAAGAACCAGCGTGGTTCTGTTCTATAACACTCAAATGCCACGCATGTGGCCTAGGCTCGGCTAGCAACGGCCGGGATATTTGTTTTACAGTGAAAGCGTATATGGTATCACAGTGCCGTTTCTGGCGCCGTAGTTGTCTGCCACGGCCAACGGTGTCCGTAATCACTATCACACGTAATAAATATAATGAAGTAAAAAATTACCCCCAATGGAACGGGTGTTCGCATCTGGGTCTGCTCAGTGGCAGCCCAATACTTCAAAGCACAAGCATGCCAGTGCTCCGAACACCTTCGAAAAAATACCCTATGCAGGCTTCATGTCGAAAGGAACCATGTTAACGCAAACGCAAAACAGCGTGGTAGAAGAGTAATATAAAAAGCAGGCGTCCCACAATACGGATTGCGCTACGAGTGGTCATTGAATTGTCTGAAATATTACAAAGAGCTCCGCCATAATGCTTCATTGTTGCGAGCCATCGCATTAACAAAGTGCATATATATCCTTCCAAATGTGTAGCGGGTACCTGACTTGCCTGCAGAAGGACGAATAATGGAGGATAGTGGGTGCTTTCTCGATTGAAAAAAATGGCAGCATATACACGGAGTGAATGATGGAGAGTGGGGCGAAGCATTCGTCCGTCCATGCGTCCGTCTGTGTGACCGTCCAAGTATCTGTTCGTGCGCCCGTCCCTGCGTTCGTTCATGCATCCGCCCCTGCGTCCGTTCATGCGTCCATCCATGCATCTGTCTGTGTGTCCGTTCGTCCATCTATTCAACACTCCAAGTCCCACCATCTCGCATCTTTTTATCATATATTCCCCATATAGAAGCACAGCCATTCAGTGGACATTCCAAGGACTAAACGAGAGGTGGCACACGCACACTTTCTTGCGGCTTGCGCTTCGGGTCTACTTCCCACCTTCAACCACCCTGAGTTCATGGTATATACTAGTTCACTGTATTCATGGCACTGCGGCCCAATGCTCGCTAAACCTTTCTAAAACCAAGGAGGTTACGCCCAGAGAGTATAACGTAGCAACCTTTTCCTGTCAGATAGTGCTCAATGTACATGCCAGTGGCTGCTAATGTGAAGTGAGAGACAGGAGGATTCAGCTTTTAATTTCTTACGGCTTGCGCTACGTATCTGCTTCCCCCCTTTAACCACCTCGAATTCATTCATGATATATACTAGTTCAATGTATTCATGGCCCTGCGGCTCAACGCTCACTAAACCTTTCTAAAACTAAGGAGGCTACACCCAGCGAGTATAATGTAGCAACCCTTTCTTGTTCGATAGTGCTCAATGTACATGCCAATGGCTGCTAATGGGAATCGCAGCGTGCGCGTTGACTAAAAGCCAAATACTCCTGTCTCTCATTCTCCATTAGCAGCCATTGGCATGTACATTGAGCACTATTTTTTTATTTTTAAACAACGCACAGAAGAAATCTCTCACCGGCACCACCTTGGAGGTCAAATGTTATACCTATTTTGGGTATGTGCCACTGGTGGTTACGTACTACGAGAGACGCCCAAACCGCGCCATAAGGAGCTTCGCCCCTAAAAAATATGATTTATGACACAATGGATACCTTGCAAGCCTACTTGTACTAGCAGTCCTAAAAAACGTTCTCAGCAGGTTCTGAAAATTCAGTTCTTCAAGCTTTGTCTGTGACTATGCTGCACTTTCCGCAAAGCCTAGTGATTTATTTTTTTCTCTCTCATCTCGTTGATGATTTGATTGATTGATATGTGGGATTGAACGTCCCAAAACACCATATGATTATGAGAGACGCCGTAGTGGAGGGCTCTGAAAGTTTCTACCACCTGGGGTTCTTTACTATGCACCCAAATCTCTTCCTGTCATCTCGTGTGATAGCCGTTACAGATAGTAGTGGCGTCACACTAACTCGCAGCCAAAAAAAGACTGCTTTTGTGATCTCATTGCAGCTTCCGCTGTGAAATTGTTGCACAGCCCCTTTGACAGAAGCAACGAACTTGAGCATTATACTCGATGCGTCTGTCGTTGCACTCATCTGCGTTCTCCGACAATGCATCGCAGTTCTGTCGGAGGTGTTGCCACGATATGTTTTGACTATACATGAAGACAGTTTGATTTTAGCACTAGATAGCTTCGCTGTAAGTGAATATAACTGATTGATTTAAAATTAATGAGTGATATAATAATGCGTCTGAAACACGGGATCGATTTATCACTTCAAGTGGCCCTTCGTTTGGTGCTGAAGTACTTTAGTATGGTCAGAAAAGCGTAAGCAATAACACGTGCGTTTTTTCTGCATTAAAACACAAACATACACACACACATACACACACACACGCGCGCAAACACACATACACACACACACCCGCAAATACTCGTAGTTTTCACAAGCACTAGCGTAATGCAGCGGTTGTCATACTATACCAGCACTTTCGAAATATTCGTCCCCAAAATTATATAAAGATTTAAATTGGCATGCCACTTAGTATGATTCTATAGTTTTCTAATACAAAATTTGGGGTAAAGAGAAAAGAAAATAAGAAGGTTTCAGTAATCATAAGCCATTGATCAATCTTTAACGGATGGGGCAGTTACTTAAGCTCCAGCAGTGCACGCAGAGCACATACTTATTCGAAGACTTAGTGCTCATGGCAATCTTACGAGGTCTTATGCAGAGTTACAATCGACAATTCAAGAAGCGGAAGACCTGCCAATTTGTCGGATATAATAATTGTCAGTGATGGTACATGTAATTCGTAGGTCAATCTCATTGTTTCGAAAATACAGACTTCCCTATCTGTAGACCGTGGTGGTTGATCGATATTCCAGTACAACCATGCAGTCTACCTCGTCCATGCCCACGCGGCTGCTGTCCTCGTAGAAGTTGTTCTTCTGAGGGTCCTGAAAGCTTGCATTTCCCAAGAAATATGCAATAATGTTATTTATCAGGACTTTCGGTCGTGTTGAAACATTGCGAGGCCGCCGAGTCTCCAGGTGGACTTCGTTGCCGCTGGTGAGAGGAATTCGCTTGTCCAAAACGACGTCGTGTGGCCGCGGATGAACCGGGCAGGCTGCAGCTGCTCAACGATGTTCTCGCCCACTTTATCACCTGTAGTGTTCTCGGAGAAGACTATTTTAAGCTGTAGAGGCTTCTTTGGCGCGATGAAGTGGTGCCACGGCGTAATCGGTGATGTGAAGAGTAGCCTGCTGTTGGTTTTCAAACTATCCTTCTTGGTAGTACCCGGTGAGATCCTCATTAGCTTGATATACTTTCGTATGTCTTGAAATTTCATGGCAGCCACGAACTGGAGAAACTCAGTGATGCCACAGAGAATGTTTTTCGTAAGAGGGCTCTTTTGTCGGCTGACGTACTCGTGGTTATTGAGGTTGTCCTCCCAAGGCAGTAGGCAACAAAGCCACATAAGCAGGATGTATCTCAGGATTTGCCATGTCACCCATTAGCAATGGTGCAATGATGCGAGCTTCCCCGCTCCTTAACTCAAAGGTGTTGTCGTGTACCTTCCTGGTAGCCTTGTATTCCTTGTGCTTGCCGTTATGGGTGTCCCAAGATGTCACGTTGCTGTCCACTAGATACAACATGTCGTCATTGTTTCCGCCACAGCCGAAAGTCAAGCTCGGGGCGTTGATATTGGCCTGGATGTCTTCGTAGTGGTCGGCGAAGTAGTAGACCTCAATCACGCGCAAGCCGAGGCTGAGGGTGCTTCTCAAGGAAAATTTATTGACTCGCTGCTCGAGGATATTCTGCAGATCTTCTTCAGGCTTATCCATGCCGATAGCCTGGTGCTTGGAGTCATTATACACGTTTATGGGAGCAAGTATATATGAAAATGGGCATGCTAGGAAGCCTCACATCTTCCAACCAAATGAATCTTCTTCTTCTGTTTTTTGGCAAAAACCACTGGGAATATGCCCCACTATATCTACAATTTTATTTTTAACGAATTTCGTGCAATTTATATCTATTTCTTTAAATCTCGCTACGCAGTCAGCTAACCCTGTCTTGCCAGTACTTACATACGGAGCGGAAACCTGGAGGCTCACAAAGAGGGTTAAACTTAAACTGAGGACGGCGGAGTGAGCGAAAGAAAGGAAAATTCTAGGCGTAACCTTAAGAAACAGCAAGATAGCAGAGTACTTCAGGGAACAAATTAGGTTATGGATATCATAGTCGAAATCAAGAAGAAGAAATAGGCATTTGCTGAGCACGTTGCGCGTACACAGGACAACTACTGGTCATTAGGGTAAAAGTGTGGATGCCAAGAGCAGGCAAACGCGTGTGGAGGAGACAGCGAATGTGGTGAGCAGGTGTAAAGTGGCAGCAAAAAACACAGGACTGGGTTGACAAGCGGAACATAGGAGAGCCCCTTGCCCTGCAGTGGGCTTAGTCAGACTGATGATGATGATCATGATGATGCAGTCACTGGCTATGGTTTCAGTCCCAAGATTAGATGAAATCCGGTTATTGTACGTAGCGGAATTTTTTTTCGTATCCCACCGGAAGTGGGGCCGAGTGTCCTCATTGCAAATCTTTTGCATAAGGCTGACTCCAAAGTGTATTCGATCCGTCGATTGTTGAATCATATTGTCAAAGCATTGTCCCTTACCTGGAATCGGTGTTGACAACGTTCGTGTAAAAGACCGCACGTTTTGAGATGAGAAGTGCCGCAGCATTTATAGGTGTAAGACGTATGTATGTATGTATGTATGTATGTATGTATGTATGTATGTATGTATGTATGTATGTATGTATGTATGTATGTATGTATGTATGTATGTATGTATGCATTGATATGTGGGGTTTAACGTCCCAAAACCACCATAAGTTTATGAAAGACGAAGTAGAGAGCTCCGGAAATTTCGACCACCTGGGGTTCTTTAACGTGCACACAAGCCTGAGCACATGGGCCTACAACATTTCCGCCTCCATTGGAAAGCAGCCGTTGCAGCCGGGATTCGATCCCGTGACCTGTGGGTCAGTAGCCGAGTACTTTAGCCACTAGACGACCGTGGTGGGCGTGTATGTATGTATGTATGTATGTATGTATGTATGTATGTATGTATGTATGTATGTATGTATGTATGTATGTATTGTATGTATGTATGCATGCATGCATGCATATATGTATGTATGTATGTATGTATGTATGTATGTATGTATGTATGTATGTATGTATGTATGTATGTATGTATGTATGTATGTATGTATGTATGTGTGTGTGTATGTATGTATGTATGTATGTATGTATGTATGTATGTATGCATGCATGCATGTATGTATGTATGTATGTATGTATGTATGTATGTATGTATGTATGTATGTATGTATGTATGTATGTATGTACGTAAGAACTGCTATACCTTGCAGCAAGTCACTGTCACATGGCTGTACCGGCCTGGGCGAGCTGATTTCATATAGCGTTGTCAGTTTGTTAATCCCATTACTCCACCTTTATTTTTGTCATCCTACACCACGCTTCCCATCTCCTAATATCTGGCTGCTGCTCTAAACGACCCTTGGGTACTCTGTCATTCACATGACATAAACGACCAAGATTAGTTTGTTTTTCGCTTCATATGTATGTAGTATTATACCGGATACCCCTGTTTATTGTCCGATATATTCACATGTTTTCCGATGTCTTAATGTTACTCCTATCATTTCTTGTTAGATCGCGCACCATGCATGCTGCTCTTGTACTTCTTGTAAACTTTCTTTCTGCTCTCAAACTTCTTTCAAATTTCTTTCTGCCTGATATGCGGCAAGTCGTAAGATGCAAGGATTGGCCACTTTCCGCTCCCGTGGGAGTGGTAAGTGTTTGCTCTTGAGTTAACACATCCTAACGTATCCACAGCGGCTGATCGCTATCTGTGTAGTCCTCTTTTCAGTGAGTATATAATCCGCTGACAGTATATATATTCAACTAAGGTATATGCGTAGCCTTTCACAGATTCTAGGGTTCGATTTTCTATCGCGGTCACTCGACCTTTTGCTGGAGCACCTAGAATGTCCTTGTCTTCTTGGCATTCATTCAACACGTACACATGTCTTGGTAGATTTAACAAAGGACGAGCTTTACAGGTGGCGCAAAGTGTTTGCGTGGTACTTCTTCGCGCCGTCGAGATAAGCAGGTCGTGTCACTTCTTTTGTGAGGTCTCTCACTATACAGGTGTGTGCAGGTGCTCAATGTTATGAAGCCTATCGCACTCGCAAGGAGTGAATGATAAGGCGTTTACCGCGTCGGCACCTTTCGCGCTCGTGGTGGCGTCGCAGAGCGTGCGGGAGTGCGAGCACCTGTCGTGGTGTGCCGTATCCGCAACTCTGAGCCCTGTCTAATAAAGGGCTTCCCGCGGCAGGTATTCCTCGCCACGAGTTGAAATCTTGCACTCGTACAGGCAATCAGCGTGAGAAGCCACCAACCTGTTCGTTAAGCACAGTATCTCTGCTTTCTGCGTCCGTGCGCAACCGCGCTGAAATACGCTTACAGCAGCATCGTTATAGCATATAGCGGATGGTGTGAATAGCCTTCATAGTATGCGTGCTGGCAATATTGTGACGGCACCCTCACTGCTCACTTTGAGACCCACCTGTTATACTTCTGACGTGATTGCGCAGAGGCATGCTTCGCAGAGCGTAAGAGCGCAAGGTGGCATGGCATGACCACGTACAGACTCTGACTGGACACTTACAGTGCCGGCAAGCGTTAATGCTTGGGTTACAGTCACCGTACAATATCTCCTGTCATTCTCGGCCCCTTCATAGAGCATTAGCATACTAGAGCTGCACAGTCGAAATACAGTGGTCCCTTTTCATCAGCACTGATTCCAGCTTGAACACTTGCTCTGAAATATAAAGTGCGGGTTGTTAAGTGCCAGAAAGCACGGACCGATGGAGGCGCGCCTTAAGTGAGGAAGAACTGCGGAATAATTTTTACAGGTTATGGTTCTCCTAAGTGCACTCAAAGCAAAGAAATAAACGTTTGTGCCTATCGTAGTGTCCGCATCGCAATATCCACACGTACTGCCCAAACGTATACACTGTACATATCGGATTGCAGTTTTTGTAGCCGTGTTCACGAACTCGTGTTCAGCAGCATAACAAAGAATGCGGTGAAAGTACTGCCTAGGCCAATTAATTTTCGAGTCTATTCAGCCTCATGTTTAATCGCCGGTGAACCTATTGTATACGCTTCCCATGTCATGCGAATATGGCTTGTAAATGAGACGACAAAGCAACCGTCTATTCAATAAAAATAGGTCTTATTTTTACCGGATAGAACCTACACGGACGTGACGGAGTACCCGAGCTACCTAAGCCCTTGAATAAGGTAAAAGATTAAAGCCACAGGTGTACAAAGAGCAACCAGTCACTGTGGCCTCTGTGACAGCACGGGATTGTAAGAGCAAATATTTTCTATTAACGATAAATATAACGCGGGTGTTGCTATTAGACACATTATACTCTCCCAGCAGTTTCTGTGTGCAATCAATAAAGAAATACTCCACGACAGCAAAGCCAGGGTGGGGTGAAAGCACTTAAGAGCATGCTATCGGGAATATTTTAAGTACCATGTTAGGCGAGGTGAAAATTCACAATGCAAAGGTACCATGTTCGTTTCTATTCTCTCTTGATGTAACGGCATACTAAGCTATTTTTAATCGAACATGTCTTGCCATAACACAGGTGACAGGAATATAAATGAAAAGCCATCAATTGAAAAGGCTACAGAATCTGCTATCGTAATGCATGGACCTCGTAAGCTCATACCTTTCACACCTAATTATTTCGACGCCGTGTTTTTTCCGCTTTTGCTTCTTTATCATTCAAGAATCATTTGGTGTAGTGAAAATTAAAACAGTAATTTTATTTCAAAAGCACCATGCTCGTCACTATAGTTACGTGTGACGAAACAATGTAACCACACTTTTTGTATCAAATACGATCACATTTGGCCGACCTCGAGGTGTCATCAATGTCATCTTCCCTACACCTTCACGTCCTCAGGGGATGATCACCTTCAGAAAATTTTTCAGGGTAAGTGAGGGTGGTGGTGCAGAGCCGGGAAGGGGGGGTGTCAGGGTTCAGCAAGGAACTATTACAAAGTGAGATTAAATAACTAAGACACGAATATTATTGCTAAAGGGGTCATTAACCACCCATTGAGCTTGGTTAAAAAAATAACTCATCCTGAAGAAGGCCGCCACTTGCATACCTTTACTACACCCACTGATAGCAATAAAATGGCTTTCAACTTTTACATGTCTTAGGCAAATGCAAAAGAGACATTGTGAGTACATTTGTTTTAAACAAGCAAATTATTACTACGTGATCGGCAATCGTAAAAATGCTTTGCTATTCATATAATACTGCGGCGAGAATTCTTGCAAAAAGGTATAAATCGTGACTAAATACTGATCATGATATATATCAGTAACTCGCAGAATGCATCTGCGTTTCATCCATACAGTTTCCTGGACCATTGCCATATGTCTTCGCGGGGAAGTGGCTCAACTTCTTTCGCTCAGTCAAGCTTATCAAGACTTCGAAGAGTATACTTGTATGTCATAGAAATTCCTACAGCAGTGGTGATGTTCCTTTGTATATGATTTCGAAGGGCTCATAAACCAGTTTCTTGGTTAGATCTGCGACTGGATTCATTTAATCTCACACATCTGGCTTGGTGGTGTCATGGCTGCGGTAGTCGACTGCTGATCCGAAGGTGGTGGTGGCGATCCTGGACGCGGCGGTCGCATTTCGGCACAAAACACTTTTCGAAGCACCCATCAGCTGCAATATACGCTGTTCTTGTTGAAAAAGCGACTGCTCAGCTACGGATCATCACGAAGTCTACTTCACGAAAAGTAGGTAATAAATTTTACCCCATAGCTGATACTGGAAATTTAGCGAAATGTTTCAGGGGCTCTCTGCTGACTGTAACCCGGAGTTGTTTTTGAGAACTAGCTGTTTTTGTGAGATGTAATCTTTCCCGAATTTCCTATTCAGTTATGCCAGGACACCATCGATGCTGCCGAGAGATGGCGCCACAAATAGAAGTCTCCAAATCCTGGGGAGTGAAATAAATCAGAAAAATGTTTAGTTTGAAGGTGGGATGGGACAGGGGTGAATCCCCTCTTCCCCTTGCTTTGCTCGAAGGAAAATGCTGCAATTTAAATTTAGTTTATTCATTCATTCATTGAAGTGAGAATAGAACCCAGACTGTCTCTGTGGCAAGCAGGTATTCTGCTACAGCGCCACCTTATTGCTTGAAACTTCTTTCGAATAAATCACGGTATCAATATCGTGTAGTGGAATGAGTTGCCTAACGCTTGTTATATTGCATGGCTGAATCCTATAGAATCACACCAGGCGCCAAAACGCGTCACTTGCACAAGGAGTGGGTGGTTCAAAGAAGAAGAAGGTGTTCAACGAGAAGAAGGAGGGGAGGTCGGCCTTGAAAGTGGGCGTGGTTTAACACTTCGCGTTCTACTATAAAGACGAAGCTGAAGCGTCCTCCAAGCTGCTAAAACTAATTCTGGACTTTATAATTTCCATGAGAGTAGATTTTGCAGTGAAAAAAAAAAGGCTGCTACTCGAAAAGGCAGTGGGTACTATTCACCTAGAGAAGATAACGTTTAGTTGTCTCCACGCTTACGCTGGATCCACCATTACGACACCAGTTGTCAAGACTGCTATTATGTTTAATAAACGTGTGGTACTCCTAAATGCCTTCTTTTACCTTTTTTCACGGTGATTGCTGTCATGAGATCACAACAAGGCTCGTTTTTAGTGCCGTAGCTGTCAGCCACCACCAGTGTCCATAACCACTTTATCACAAATTAAGAAAAAAATTAGTAAATAAAAAGACACCAACGACACAATGGCATTGGAACCCCGGTTTCCTCCGTGTCAACACTTATTTATACCACTCAGCTACTGCGGTGCTTCAAACTACGCTGTAAACTTACCCTAGGCAAGCTCCGTGTCTGCGGAGGAATCACGTCGATATGAGTTTTAAAGCGTTTTAGAATTGCAAAAAACAATAAGTCATCACACAATGCGAATAGCGCAGCGATTGGGAATGGGTCATTGAATGCCACAACCCCGTTACAAAAGCTTCAGGCGGAATTCTTCATCGTCCTCAACCACAGCATGAACAAATGCACAATATTCTTTGCAAACATGTAGCGGGTACCATTCTTCTCTGAAGAATGACGAAGAATGGCATAGTAAGGATCAGATTTTAACATCAAAAATATCAGACCCGTATCTCTAATATCTAACCTGATCAAAATTATGGAGAGGGTGCTAAATGACAAAATAAATGTGTGCATAGAAGTCAAGCTAATATTAAAACCAAACCAAATTGGATTTCTGAGTGAGTGCTCAATTCGGAGCGCTCATTCTGTGTTAGATAATCGAATCCAGCTTGCTTAAAAAAGACGACATTACGCTGCGCTAAAAACACTTGACGTAGCTTAAATGATAGCGTCTAGCACTACATTTTACTGGATGCGCCACAGAGCTTAATTTTTACGCAATCTATTATTGAATGATTAGCAAAATGTTTAAAGCAAAGAAAATTGAATGGCATCAAGTATGAATGTTGGTCATCTAAATTTAAACAGAAACGCCGAGTTCCTCGAGGGGCAGTCCTACCTCCGGTATTATGCAATGTACTTGTGAGCTCTATTATATTTTACCGAGATGTCCCTCTCTGAATTTACGCAAGCAATATCACGTTTTTCGCGGCAGACATTTCCTCTTTACATAAAAAATTGCAAATATCACGTTTATTTCACATACTTGACTGCAGTTCACTTCATTGTCTTTAAACATTAGTGAAAGTGCACTCTGGTGTTTGCACTATAGCAGATTCAATTTCGATTTCGTTAATATATAAGAAAGAACCCATCCCACAAAGGAATTCTATCAAATATTTGGGCGTGATTTATAAAGAAAAACTTAAGTGGAGTCCAAACAGATAAAGTATACAGCGGCGAATGTCTAACAGGCTTAAGGAATATTGCACAGGCTGAGCAACAGGAAATACGGATTACATAGAGACACCTTACCAATGTTGTACAAAATGTATCTGTGCCCAATATTGAAATTTGGGTGCGTAATATTTAGCGCGGCCCTGTTCATAAAACAAAATGTTTACTTTTTTTGGAGTGAGAGGTGCTGCGAAAGCGTCCAGGACTTTCCAGGTTTGTGACTATAATGTAATATATCCGGAGGCTCACATGCCAACACTTTTTTTCTCGATCGTGTATAGTAACGGTACCAACGTTCTTGAAATGTTACAGCTTACCGGCTAGAAGATATAAGTACAGCTTTGTCAGTAAACCCAACGCCTTTTTTTCTTGGTGATTGGCCTTGATTTCATACACCTCAGATTATTTTTGTTCATAAGAAACCGAAAAACGTAAAGGTAGATATTATATTGGTAAGTGAAACTAATGACCTAAATCGCAATATTGGAATAGAATACTATTTTTTTAGTTACAAATACTGCTGTGCGATTCTCGAGATAGCAGGACTGCATGAAATTATTCAACACAAAAAATACATTTGAACAAATTACATGATTTCGCAACTTTTTTTCAAACTGCTAAGTATCGAGTCCGCGCATAGGTTCGTCAAGCTCATTTCATATATCAATGGTCTGCAAAAAAAAGGAAAACTTAGAGCAGCTAAGACTAGCTCTAAAGGGCGTAATATTCAATAGATGAAATCGTCGGATACGGCATGCGGAAGCTGCAAAGAAAGAAATGGGCGTTAGAACATTCAAGCTGGTGAGAACTATTTTACGCAGGAGGTTGACACAATCGCAAGTGCACTGGTGCTCTAGATACTGCAGCCATAAAACGTGTGCATGCTAAATCTGATAAAATCCCCCCCCCAACAATCTAAGTCCTAATATCTGAAATTTCTGAATAGCAGATTAAAAGATTACATAGTTCATGCAGAAACAAATAGCATATTGGCCACAGACACTTCTGTGAATAAAGAAAAGGCAAAAAAAAGGAATTGCCTCTGATTTCTTCAGCTGGTCATCCTACATAGCATTGATCAGATATAGAAAGTCAGCAGTTTGTATAAAGATATTATAAAAAGTATTACTAAATCGACATACTGTCAGCCACTATGATTTCCCTGGAAACCTCAGCGGAGTCAATCCAGAAAGTTTAAGCTATTTTGGCCGAATTTCTATGCCGCATCCCTAAATTAAATTTTTATTGACACAGAGCTGGTCTGGTGATATATCCCCTGTGCCCATTCTGCGAAGAAACAGGAGATATTGAACATTACTTTGTAGAATGTTGGAACTATTCATGAAGTAGGAAATGACTTCTTGTTATCCCATTTTCTAGGTTTAGGTTTAACCGCAGATGATGTTGGAAGTTTCGGTGCTTCTATCTTGCGAGATTGCCACAAAAAAGTATTTATTGCAGTATGTATTTTATTCAAGTAAGTAAACGTATTCCAACAAAATGTGAATTGTAACATATACTCGAAAAATACTAGTTACGTATGTATAAACGTAAGTAAATGTAGCACATACATACCGAATTTTATCGAGTGAGGTAAACTCAGCTGTCTGGTCAGCTCAAAGATTTCAGACTTTCGTTATGGTATTCGTAATCACTTCATTTCGTTTTTATTTATTACTATGAGTTTTCCTTTTCAAACTTTATCTCTTTATCGCTGTAAATTTTAAATTTTTTTTTCTAAATTCTCAGTGATAGGTTGGCCATCATTATTGTTGTTAGTATCTATAGGCTGCAACAAATTTTATTAGGCAATTCCTTAGACTGGGTATGTGCCAGAGTAGACAGGCCTCAAACAAACAAACAACAAACAAACAAACAGACAACTGAATACCTTTATACTCGGACAATCCCCTTCAAGGCGTCTGCCATACGCGAGGTCAAGAAGAAGAAAAATGCCTCCCTACTGAAGATATTGTTACTGGTGCATCATCGACAGGAGCAAGCGTGGCACTTAGCGAAGATGAAGAAGACGCCTGTGCGTTAGGCGCTTGCGCGAGAGGCAACTCAGACATCTTGTTCGGCTGCCGATTCTCGGTGGACGCTATCCTGTAAGCCTAGACCTCGCCCCGTCACATTTGGTGGAAGTGCTGGGCAGCCGCCTCGCAACAGAACTCTCAGCGGCCGACGTTTGAAGGGTCATTCCACATCGATGACGGAGAGTACGGCGTCTGCATCTGCTCCTGGTGTTCCTGCGGCCGGAGATGATGCGATAAGTACATCTCCTTCTGTGACCACAACCTTCGTGCTCGAACCCCCGCGGGATTCTGGCACGTTCAGCGGTTCCTGTGATCCAGATGAAGTTGACGTTGAAGATTGGCTGGCACAGTACGAACGTGTGAGTACTCGATACCGATGGGGCCCGACTCTTATGCTGTCAAACCTGTTATTCTATCTTAGGGGAACCGCCCAATCGTGGTATGAGAACCATGAAACAGAACTTGGGAGTTGGGCAGTGTGCAAGGAGAAAATGTTGGACCTGTTAGGAAAGCCGATTGGAAAAAAAATGGCCGCGAACAAAATGCCCGCGTCTCGGGCGCAGACCTCGACCGAGTCTTACGTCTCCTATATAGAAGATGTGTTATCGTTGCGTCGCAAAGCCACTGCCGAGATGCCGGAGGCTGACAAGGTTGGAAATATTCTTAAGGGGATTGCGGATGACGCATTCAACCTCCTCATCTGCAAAAATTTTTCTACAGTGGACGCAATTATAAAATAATGTCGGCGCTTTGAGCAAGCGAAGAGCCGGCGGATTAACAGCGTGTTTACCCGCCTTCCGAATACGGCTGCAACATCATCTTGCGAAGACCGTGCAAGAACACAGCCACCACCTCGAGATTCATCGGGTCAGGTGACCCGAATTGTACGGCGCGAACTTGAAGCCATTGCCTCTGCTCCGGCTCACACCGCTGCAAGTGACACCACTGCTAACATGGTTCAAGCCATTGTCCGCCAAGAACTCGCCAGCATAGGAATTCCCTCGGTGTGCGCTTTGCCAAGCCCGCAGCGAGCTTCATGGCGTCCACTCTCGTCCTATCACGAGCAGCAGTTTACGGGCCGATCTCGCGACCCTGCTCGTTGGAGAACCGTCGACAATCGACCAATTTGTTTTCATTGCCACCGTATCGGTCATTTCGTCCGTTACTGCAATTACCGCTGGTCCTCACCACCTCGGACTTCATCTCAACCTCACTACCGACAGGACAGCACCCGCTTCGCGTCTGCCACGCAGCCTTCTCCGCCAAACAACTACAGGAGGTTCAGCAGCCGATCTCCGTCACCGCATGGTCGTCAGTCGCGTTCGCCTCCAGGACGTCGCCAGTCGTCTCGCTCACCGCAGACTCGCAGGCCGTCGTCCTCATTCAACCCCGCCCCTGCCTACCCGGAAAACTAAACGGTGCAGCACCCAGAGGTGACGCTGCATTTTCGACTCCCTCCACGAATCCTCTCTTGACGCTTCCGACTAGACAAAGTTTGTTAGACGTTGACGTTGACGGTGTTGCTATTTCTGCCCTTATAGATACTGGACCGCACATTTCTGTACTGAGCGCGAACCTTCGCCGACGCCTACATAAAGTGCTCACGCCTGCAGCTTCCCACAAACTTCGTGTCGCTGATGGGAGGACCCCTGATGTTCAAGGGATGTGCACGGCCCGTGTGTCCATTGCCGCTTATCCTACATTAGTTCAGTTTGCCGTCATTGAAATGTGTCCTCATGACCTAATACTTGGTTTGGACTTCCTGTCACGTCATTCTGTGCTCATTGATTGTGCCACTGGTGCTCTTCAGCTTGAACTGCCGCAGTTTGCCGATTTTCCAGCTGACTATTCTCCCCGTTTATGCTCTCGTCACCTCGTTCGCTTGCCTCCGCAAGCTGCTACATATGTCACTTTGTCGTGCTCACGTCATGTGCCTAATGGTGACTACCTCGTCACTCCTATTTTCGACGTACTGATGGCCCGAGACGTCGCCCTTGCTCACACTGTTGTCGCCGTCGCTAATAATACAGTGGTTACACCACTGCTCAACGTGAGTCTCTTGACGCAAGTTATTCCGCAAGACATGTCTTTAGCCACCCTATCTCCACTTGACAGCTGCAACGTTACTGGTTTGGACACCGATACTACATCCGCCTGTCTTGGCCGCAATTACACTCTGCCTGCAGATGACATTAACAAGATGATTGCTCCCGACCTCACTGCAGTGCAAGCTGCCAGCCTCCGTAGTCTTCTAACGTCATATAGAGACGTTTTCGACTTTGACCACCGCCCTCTCAGCCATACAGCTGCAGTGGCTCACCGGATCAACACTGGTGACGCCAGTCCTATACGGTGGCGTCCATATCGCGTATCTCACAAGGAACGCCAAGTAATTCAGAATGAAGTGGACAAAATGATTACTAAAGACGTAATAGAACCCTCATCCAGCCCCTCAGCCTCCCCAGTCGTGCTCGTTGAGAAGAACGATGGCAGCTGGCGCTTTTACGTGGACTATCGCCATATAAACAAAGTGACCCACAAAGATGTCTACCCTTTGTCTCGGATTGATGACGCCCTCGATCGCCTCCATGGTGCCCAATACTTTTCGTCCATCGACCTTCGGTCCGGCTATTGGCAAATTTTCGTCGACCCCATGGATCGTGAAAAAACCGCTTTCGTTACGCCCAACGGCCTCTACCAGTTCAAAGTCATGCCGTTTGGACTGTGTAATGCGCCGGCAACTTTCGAGCGCATGATGGACTCCCTTCTCCGAGGATATAAGTGGTCCATCTGCTTATGTTACTTGGACGATGTCATCGTCTTTTCACCTACCTTTGACAGCCATATAACACGTCTTTCAGCCGTTCTGGATGTTTTTTGAAGAGCTGCTCTACAGGTAAATTCTGCAAAATGCCATTTCGGACGTCGCCAAATCACCATACTCGGTCACCTTGTCAGTGCCGATGGTGTTCAACCAGATCCCGAAAAGGTGCGAGCAGTACAACAATTTACTGAACCACGCTCAACCAAGGACGTCCGAAGTTTTGTAGGGCTATGTTCCTATTTTCGTCGATTTGTCCGCAACTTCGCCGACATCGCTCGACCACTTACTGATCTCTTAAAGAAGGACGCTCCTTTCGCATGGGGTATAGAGCAAGCGGACGCCTTTTCGGCTCTTATCCATCTGCTGACTACGCCACCAATACTGGCCCATTTCGACCCTGCATCACCTACAGAGCTTCGGACTGATGCCAGTGGCCATGGAATTGGAGCGGTCCTTGGCCAACAACAGCACGGGAAGGACCGCGTGATTGCTTACGCCAGTCGTCTTCTTTCACCTGCCGAACGGAAGTTCTCCATCACTGAGCGTGAATGCCTAGCTTTAGTGTGGGCCGTGGCGAAATTCAGGCCTTATCTATATGGCTGAACTTATTCCGTTGTTACGGACCATCACGCTCTTTGCTGGCTGTCATCGCTAAAGGACCCATCTGGACGTCTCGGTCGCTGGGCGCTCCGCCTGCAAGAATACTCGTTTGTGGTCCACTACAAGTCGGGACGCCTGCAAACAGACGCAGACTGTTTGTCACGTTATCCGGTTGAAACGCCTGACTTGACAGATCTTGATTCAGACCCCTGCGTTCTCTCCATCCACGCTTTGGGTGATATCTCCACCGAACAATGACGTGACCCGTCGTTACTATCCGTCATCGAGCGTCTGACCTCTGCTACAACAGACCCTTCCGTTCGCCTGTTCTAACTGCACGACAACATGCTGTACCGTCGCAGCTTCAACGCTGATGGCCCGGAATCACTAGTCGTGCTTCCCCATCACCTGCGTACCAGCGTTCTCGAACAACTACATGACGTACCTACAGCCGGTCACCTAGGCGTCTCTCGTACCTACGATCGTGTGCGACGTCGCTTTTTCTGGCCCGGACTGTATCGTACTGTGGTTCGCTACGTCACTGCTTGCGACCGCTGCCAACGCCGCAAGCTCCCCTCTGTGCTACCGTCTGGCCTTCTACAGCCCAATGACATACCGACGGAACCATTCTTCCATGTTGGCTTTGACCTGTTGGGCCCGTTTCCTACGTCCATCTCCGGAAATAAATGAGTTGCAGTCGCCACAGACTACGCCACACGCTTTGCCATCACTAAAGCACTGCCGACAAGCTGTTCCACTGAGGTCGCTGACTTTCTCTTGTATGAAGTCATTCTTCATCACGGCGCTCCGCGGCAGCTTCTTACTGATCGAAGAAGGTACTTTCTTTCACGTGTTGTGGATGACATTCTCCACGCCTGCTCCACTGAGCACAAGCTTACCACCGCTTATCATCCACAGACAAATGGATTGACCGAGCGTCTGAACCGAACGCTGACGCAGATGCTGTCAATGTACGTTTCGCCAGATCGCCGTGACTGGGACAAAGCACTCCCCTTTGTCACATTCGCGTACAATTCTTCACGTCTCGACAGAGCTAGTTATTCGCCGTTTTATCTGCTATTTGGCCGACATCCAGCATTACCATTTGACACGCTCCTTCCTTCGGCTGCCCCCTTGTCTACTGAGTACGCCAGCGATGTCGTTTCTCGAGCCCATGCAGCCCGTCAGCTTGCCCGTGATCGGCTGCACTTGTCGCAAGCGAACCAAAAAGACCGCTATGACAGTCGCCACCAAAGCGTGCACTTCTCGCCGGGGTCTCTGGCACTTCTGTGGACACCAAACGGCCAAGTCGGCTTATCAGAGAAGCTACTATGACACTACCATGGCCCCTACAAAGTGTTACGACAACTTAGTGACGTGAGCTACGAGATCGCACCCCTAAACAATGCCTCTTCGACCCCCTCACTCCAGACAGATGTTGTACACGTTTCCAGACTCAAACTGTATCACCCTCCTCGTTCGTCGCCACCGTACTAAGCGCCGTGACGGCGCTTCCGCCACAGGGGAGTGATGTTACGGTGCATCATCGACAGGAGCAAGCGTGGCACTTAGCGAAGATGAAGAAGACGCCAGTGCGTTAGGCGCTTGCGCGAGAGGTAACTCAGACATCTTGTTCGGCTGCCGATTCTCGGTGGACGCTATCCTGTAAGCCTAGACCTTGCCCCGTCACAATATATTATAAATTGTGGCGTAGTGGGTACCCTGAAATTGTGCTTGTAGCAGTTACACAAAGAGTATTTAAAAAGGGCACTAGAACAGCCACTCTTTCAGCTTTTGCAGGGACTTTTCTGCTCGTTTCAAGAAAACATGGCAGTTTTGTTTTTGTTACCAACCAGGCTATACGTGTACCATACTTGAGCTCACAGCTATCGTCCAGACTTATTATGACTCTTATGTATTTATTTTATGTATTGATTTCCTTCCTCATGTCTAAGACAAGAAAGTACATATTGATGGGTACGGCTGGTCTCCTTGCTCCTTGCTATTCTTCACCGTTTGCCGTTTTTCTGTAGAAAGCGACCACAGACACCACCTAAAAAAGCTGAAATACAGCTAGCCTGCTTCTTTCGTAACACAAGTAGGTGCGGACGCGTAGTTTTTGCCCAAGGTTTACCGCATGCTTGAACTTCTTACTGTTCTGTATGAGCTTTAAAGGGACACTAAAGAGGAACAATGACTTCCTTTAAATGGATCAAATGCACTCTGAAAACTATATATAGCTACAAGTTTTACTATAATAAGTCTATTTTAAGCGGAGAAAATTAAGGCTGAAGTTTCCTTTTTAAATTTTGTGTCAAGATGTTAGCGTGCGACCCAAGAAATTTCAAAATTTATTTTCAATATTGTCGTGGCATTGGCTCAATAAACTTTTCTGAAACTACGTATCCGAGATTTATGACATTTAAAAACTACAATGTACTCCATATTTATCGATTGTAAGCTGAATAAGATCCAGTACACGCCTTCAAAATTTCTTACGTCACGGTGTTTGGTGCTGGAATCTGACCATGGCGTCTCCTCCCACATTTTTTTTCACGCGTTTTCTTGTTTACCAAACGTCATGTCATGTTAAGAGTGGTGTTTTTGGAATATGTGAATTACTACTTTACTAATACGCAAAGCTCTTTAGAGTTCCTTTGAGAACGCTTGTATAGTAATGCGTGAACCTCCTACAAGACTCTGGATCTGCGTAGCAGCCCTGGCTGTCCGAAAACGAGGCAATCATGGCTGCCATTTCCATTTATTTCATACTTTTTGCTTGATTCATCAGCGTCACTTCCCTTACAATGGAGCAGCATTTTTGGCCAATCGTTATCAGCGAGTATGCTTAAATGCGGGCGCGTTACCGGTATTCTTCCGTACAAGCCATTTTTTGTCTCGCCTTCGTGAAAAGTAGCATAGTCAATGCCAGCACAGTCTAAGTAGGAATGCTGCGCCTGGTTGTCCTAATTCTATCACCGCACAGTCTCATTCTTGGATTCATTAAATAAGTTTATCCCGGTAGGTATATTATTGGCTTGCAGAGCTATAAGAGTTATACGACTAAAATAAATTGGGGCGTCCCTGAAGGTGGGACAATATTTTGTCACAAATCACCACGTTGCTGTCAATACCCAATGTCACCACCGCAGACACTTTTAGGTGCAACAATTACGCATGACAACTGAAGGCAACTCAGTTGATAAGCGTGTCGGAAGCATCAATACTAAATGAGACGATCGCAGTAATTTACAGAGAAAATAAAATAAACAGCTAGTTTCGGGAAGAGTAAAAGAAATAACAAAACATCACCGCTTTCGTCAGCCATATGGTCAACCTAAAGCAGATTTTCTTTTTTACTTCCTCAACAAGGATGACTGGCGTTGCTTTTATCACCGATTGATACAAACAGAAAAGAGCGAACCAGAGCCTAGACGTTGTAAAACTGTTTTGAGTCATCAAGTAAATTGCGAGTGCCTATATTGCCCAATGAACCGGGAGAAAAGAAAGAAAAGAGTGGCAGAGGAAAAAAAAGAAAGAAACGAAAGCTAACTGAACAGGTAACAGCCAACAACGGCGGTCTGAAACAAGGGATGGTTAAAAAGCACGGGGGCCCCAGCAAAAGCTGCGCGGTAAGTACCACTCTTCTGTGGACGGCAAAGGTTACACAGTAGCATATGCCGGTCGCCGAAACAGGCGGCGGCAACGATGGCCAAATTGCGGGGAAGACGTCAGAAAAAGAGAGCGGTGCATTATCGTGGTGCACCATCAACCGGCTGGGGTAACAGCGCGCGGCCAAAGGTGCGCACCGCTTTTTTGGAACGCTCCGCGCGCTCATTACAGTCAACGGGGGTCATCATGAGTCACGGAGGCACGGCTACCGTTCCGCAGTGAAGGGCGAAAAAGAGAAAGAGAGGAGTTGACGCCTTTCTCTCCCCCATTTATTCCCTCTTTCCTTTACTAGCTGTCTTTTATGAGCCGTTTATTTCTTTTTTTCATTGCTTGCCCTCACTGTGCGAACAGTCTATACCTGCCCCGTGTCCCCCATTAACCAATTCGGCAATAGCGGACTCGCTGTGTAGGCGAGCAGTTCACCCTCAAATATGGCGTGCGGGTTCGAGTGTCTGTCGCTCTGCGTTCGTTTTTGTTTCTCCCTCTTTGTTACTCCTACTATCGTTGCCAGCTTCTCCTTTTCTCCCCTACGAAACCACTGCCGCCATAACCGTGAGGCAAACCTCCGTATACCATAACGTGAAACTTACTTGTTACACTTCAAGGAGCACCGATATGAAATGTACTCATGTCAAGATTTTTGCATCCTTAAGTAGCTACCGACCCCCTAGTAGCGATTTGCGACCCACAACTCAACTTAAGCTCTTTGCTATTGAAATAAAATAACTTGCACATGATTGACAAGGTTCAAATTTGCCAAAATGACCTGATGTATACTAGGGGTACGCGTTGGAGATGATTCGATATTGCGCCCATAAATGACACGTAATTTCCTATTTACAGTTGTCATTCAAACTTTTCATTCATCTTTTTCTAATGGTCTTAAGGTATTGAAAACGTAGAAGGCACGTCACCATTACCACACGGGGTTTTAGTTAAAACATTTTCAACACATGCGGACCATTAAGAAAGAAGGGGTTGAAAATGTTAAAATCCCTCCAGTAATGGTGACTGAAGTATCATTTATGGGCACGACATCAAAATTCTGTTATGTGTACACCTAGTATACATCATTTCATCGTGCACACCAGTGGTTAGCGATCGCATCGGCCTATACTTGAAACATCTCAAAAACAGATTACATGAAATGTACTCTAATTATGTTGGTAATTATCATTAAGACCATGAGTATTATACAGAAGCGAAACGCAACGCCCAAATACTGTTTTACCGGCCGTATACTGTATTTAAATTTGGCAGCTTGGTACTAAGAAGCGGTTCATTATAACCTGCCCTTTGATGGTCCAAGGAAAAAGATACTGTTCCATAAGGAAAGCACTACTGCCCCAGTTGACGTCATTACAGCAGTATTAGTAAAACAGGTGAGAAGAAGTTGTATGCCATGCATTTTCTGCTGCCGAAAAGCCCCCGCTGGAACTTCACGCTGACTTTCAATGCATCGAAGGTGAGACAAAGACAGGCTTCTTACTACCTTTTAGTTGTTCAGCTGGAAAATGTTTTTTCTCCTTTAAAGCAAAAAAATACTTTTGTGAAGCTTTCTGGTAATTTACTTGCAAACTGTATTACGCAAAATTATAAAAACCATATTTTTAGTTGCACAGCTACATTGCGAAAACTAAGCCACATTGTAAGTCCGAATGCTGTATTTCCGAACTTTTCCACAATATTTTGGCAATATTTTTACTCAATTTGCTTCCTCAGTATTCTAATCATTTAGGATAAGAGCATGTAAATCAGAAATCGTAATTTTATTACTGGCGAAAAAATTGGCATTTTTTTTACAAGTAACACTAGACATGCAGCATAATGCAATTTTTGACATAGTAAAAAAGGAAAAAAATCAAAACAAAAATGAACAAACTGATATAGTCTCTAAAGTGTAGCCCCTTCAGATTATTAAAAAAAATGTTTCGTAATAATCACTCAAACTAGTAATATTACATCAATAATTTGGCGTGACACAGTTTCACTAGGATGTATGAACGGATGAATGGATGGATGCTAAGAGCGTCTTTTTCATAACGGGGTGGTGACATGTGTGTCACCAGGCTCACAAGAAAAAGGAAGAAAACATACCGTTCTTGTTATGTTGGCCTATTGCCTTATCTACCTCGATTAAATTTATCTTATTATGAGAAAAAAATATAGGTTTGTGTTCCATCTCTCTGCCTCTTCAGGCAGAATGACGTCATT
Source organism: Rhipicephalus annulatus (assembly GCA_013436015.1). Classification (NCBI taxonomy): domain Eukaryota; kingdom Metazoa; phylum Arthropoda; class Arachnida; order Ixodida; family Ixodidae; genus Rhipicephalus; species Rhipicephalus annulatus. The sequence goes on along the minus strand of WOVY01014635.1, from coordinate 69,754 downwards.
TTGTCTTTTATCTCTATTTTCCGCCACCAATATTCTAACCGTCTCTTTTTTGCTTCCACCGTGGACGTGTTCAGCTTTCCATGTTTTTCCCTAAATCTCAAAGCTTCATGTAGGCTTGTACCCACTCGTATACCTGGAAGCTATCGTCGAATTCAATCAGAATATGTTCCTTTGTTTCTTGAACTCCCCCACAGTATGTACATTGTTCTTTTTCTTTATTAAATCTCGCTTTATGAGCCCACACTCTAAGGGAACCAGACCTCGATTCAAAGAGTAAAGCGCTTCTCCTTGAAATATCATAAAACCTTCCCCTCCTTATTTTCCTTTTGCCCTTTCTGTAGTTACTGAGAGGCGGCTTCTTTTCCATCACTGCCATCCAATCTATCCTCTCCACCTCTCCGACTTTTCGCCTAAAGCTCCTTGTTGTAATGTCACCCACACTTTTTTTTCTCCACGTTGTGTCCATGCTCTTTCTATACATATACCTGAACACCTTCCCTGCCCATCTACTCTTTTTCCTATGTGGTGCTCCTTCTCCTTCATCTCGGTGCCCAAAGTGTAAAGCGCCCTTTGGGCAACAGAATTTTTTGTGAATTATTACGCCTCAACAACTATTTCTAACGTTAACATGTAAACATACGATTTTTTTTCATCATGATTGGAGATGGTCGACAGTTTATCGGGTACGTACACTTGATATGAAATAACTCATATGTAAATAGATAGTGCGAACCTTGCATACGTTTGCCAGCGTTCAAGCATCTTTAAAGAGCGAGAGCCGAGTATGTATACCTTGACGCGACGGTAGAGGCCTATGCCACGTAAAAAAAGCAAGACATGAGAAAGCTCTAAAGGGGCGAAAAAATTGCGTCCTTATCTATAGGCAGTCTCACAAAACCGGCATATTCCAAGTAGGGAAATTCATACTTACTGGTTAAACCATATATAACAAAAGAACATAGCATATTGCGTTACATGTTATTTATCCCTTGATATTGCAAAAAGGCCAATGAAAAAGAGAAATCATTTTCGACTGCTGCATCTTATTCATATCTAGTCAAATTGAGTGCCTGATCGAAAGTGTATAAGTCAGCATGGGAAAACGAGAAAGAAAGAACGCCTTTGAGAACATTACCGCATGCATTTCAGAGTCATTTGACTCCTTTCGACAAGACCTGACTTGTCACTTGTATGACTCTCATTAAAGAAACACGAGAACTCCCTTTGGATATAACTATACAATCGTCGGAGAGTTGTGGGAACCGAAAGAGAGTTATATACGTGAGAAATCAGGGTTTTTATGAAAAAAATGAAATATAATACTTTCTTCTTTCTTATAACATCAAATACATCCAGACAGGCGCTGAATCCAAAAAAATACACTGAGTCTCCTAACAAGCCCCATGCAGTGGCTTCGGCTTCCTCTACCAAGGTGTGCGGCGGCCTCCTAAAAATGCCAGCTGCTGTAAACGTGGCTCTTGCTCCTAGTCGTCCACTCATCGGGCCTATTAAGCTTGGTCGTGCGTGACTCACGACGAGCGGAAGTGAGCGCCCGTGGCTGGCTGCCACGGTGTAATTCGATAGCAACGTTTCAATTATTCCATTAACAGAGCTGTTCTTCATTGACTAGATGGTCTCTGGTGAGCTTCGCTTGTACGAGCTTTTCATCCACTCTTCGCGAGTGTAAAGGAGCCCGGCAATGCGGAAGCTATCGGGACGTTTACGTCAGAGCCCATGCATAGAGACGAATGGGCCACGGGCCTTTATTTTTTATTATTTCTTCAGTGGTTACCACTCATCCGCGGTTGTAGCGTGCTTGTATCAGACGCAGGTATAACTACGTTTATCCAAGAAATATTGCCGTCCCGCAGGACATCTCTTGATCTATGTCTAGCATAAATACAAAAAAAAAACGAAATGTTGATGTTTTGTGCCAAGAAGGGCACGCCTATCCAGAATGAAGTGTCTTAAAGAGGTTCTACTAGAATTATATTGACATCGTAAACCTGCTGAAAGTACAGCAAAGCAGCAAAGGCAAGGGAACAAAAGAAGTAGAGGTTAAAAAGGAATACAATAAGGCAAGTAAAAAAATAACAACGTCAGGCGCGCCAAAGCAACAACTCGTCATCATGCATACATTCCGCACTCAAAACGTGCACGCCATCACGTTTGCAATCAAAAACCACTAGTGACGTAGAGAAGTGAGAGACGACAAATAAATTAATACACATACATAAAAACAACAAAAAAAGAGCTGTAAAATAAAAGTCGAAACGTTCGCGAAAGCTGCACCCGACGCGCGTGACACGTTAAACAAAGCCCGACGCCCAAAACGCGTTCGGACCTCGGTCCACGGAACGTTGGGCGCGGGCCGCCCACTTTCAGTGGCGCTCGAGGACCGCCAAGAGAGCGGCGGGCAAGACCCCCCCGCGGCCCTCGAAATCACTGAGCGGCGCCCGTAAGTCATGTGGCACGTGGGCACGTTTACCAGCTGACTCCGCGGCGTTGGTGCACGCGCACGCATGGACACGGTCGTGCACGCACCTGAAGTGGCCCTTCGACCAACCCTCCCGCGTGACCCTCGTAGTGGCGAGAGGCCACGCGCCGTGCTAGCGAAAAGAAATAAACAAAATCACGTAACGAGCTACGGGGGAAGCCACCGGTCTTTGTTTCGTTCGTCTGCTTTCACTCGTGCACCGTTATCTCTCTGTGTTTTCCTTATTGTTTGGTACGTCTCTGTGTGGAGGTGAGGGAGGAAAGATGGCGGAAAAAGAACGCCGTCAATGTTTTCATTTTTTTCTGGGGGGGGGGGGGGCAGATTGTACGTAGCACGTTCCGAATGGCCGCCGGTTCCACTTGAGTAGTTCGCAAGCCGAACCGGTGGCAGCCCTGGTGGCTGCAGAAAACATCACCCCCCCCCCCAACACACACCCCTGACTACACGACCGCGTGCTCGAGTGAGTCTCGGCAGGCCGCCGCCGCCCTGCTCTCCGTCTGTCGCGCGCTCTGATCGAGTTGGTTTTTCCCGTTGTTTGGCTCTTGACCTGGGGCCCGCGACTGCCGCCCTTCCGGTACGGATTGTGGCGGGGGCCTCCCCTCCCGCTGGCTCATCTTCATCCCGCACATCACCGCTAGCCGAGGGTCGGTTGCGGTGCCTTTCGCTCTTGGCCGCTACCACCGGCCGCTCTTTCTAGTTCGGCCCTCGAAGGGCTGGTAACGACCCAGACATGGCAGAGGTCACTGCACGCTTCCTGGTGTGCTGCCCCGTACACTTTGAACGCGGCAAGAACGGGCAATAAGTGCCATTTCTGCTGTTCCGCTGCCACGCTGCTCATTTTCCCGGCAGCTGCTTCGTTCCTTTTGCATATTTCCATGTCCACCTCTGAGGGTTATCTCGATAGCGTGTTGATGAGATGGCGTAAATGAAGATTAGATGTCCCCAAATCATGCAATAACTTACATGGCATGTTGTTTGTTGAAATATTACTCAGATATGCTTTGGCACACGGATATTCATTTGTGCGTATGGGAATATACTTTTAGCCTCGCCGCAGTGGTCTAGTGGACTTGTGAAAATTAGCGCGAACACAAAGGCAAAATACCAGAAGGACGCAGTACGAGTGCTGGCTTTCTTGTTTCGTGTCTCATCGCTTATTTTTCACGTAAACTTCGTTCCCAACTCGCCCTAATGTCCACCTTACTGCGACAAGGCTTTCAAAATTTTGAAGCACGTGCGTACATTGGAGTTGATGGAAAAACCACAAATACCAGGCACTTTACAAACGGCAGGCTTCAGTTACTATTCCAGCGAGATCGGGCAATAGGTGGCCGCACCATGTCAGCGCAAGTGGGGATAGGCGGTCGGTGGCACGTGTACAAATACACGCAGCGGCACTAAGATGCCTGCGGTCTTAGCCGATTGTCAGCGGATAAAATTCGCTGACTGAAATTTACTGTTGATATCTATACTGAATCGGCGCCCGACGTCTATGCAATGTTAACATTTCCCGCTAGTAAAGCGCATTCTGCCTTTCATAGAAATGTTCGCCCTGGGTGACTCTCTTCACGCTTTCGCACTAAACCACACCTTTGCTGAAATGTTTGTACGTGTTTAGCTTGTGTTACGTCTGCTACGCACCGCTTTAGCATGACTGAACCACTTATTTACATCTTTGTCACCTGCATTCTACAAAAAAAGACAAAGAAAAATCACAGAAAGCCCGTATATTTGTGAGATTAGTTCAGTAACACCGTTCGCACCTTTTACGCAAAAGATTTTTTTTTCTCTCGTTCTGTTCACCATTAAATGTAGGACCGTCGGTAAGTCTATAAGAAATCCAAAGAGCTGACAGAATTTAGAGGTACACTGCGTTTACCACGTGTACGCACATGTTCTTGCACCAGAAAAAAAATATAAAAATCTTATTTATGAGTTCAGCAGAAAGCTTACATCGATGGGTTACGTGCATGACGGTGCTATAACAAAGGCCTGGTTTATGGGACAAGCATGTTTTTTTTTTCGGACAAAAACTTCACCGCTGCCTTTCGTCGGTAACTAACAATGCCACACAGACGCTGAAAACAATGTAAAAAAGGCTCAATTTTAAGTGAAATTATACAATATTATATATAAGGCATGCCATATGAATTATTGTCAATGTCTGGGCTCTTTAAAGTGTTCTTAAATCTAAGCACACGGTTGCGCATGGTGACTCTATTTCAAGTACAATGTAAGTACTGAGGTCTCACAGTTTATGTGATTGTTATGTTTCTATGTAATGGTAGCACGGCCAGATAAACACAACTGAAGCTCCTCGCATCATCGATAAACTACAGTGCCGTAGCTGTACACCTACCAACAGCGCGAAAGTGCATGGCCTGGAGCCTGTATTTTTTTAATGGGAAGCATTTCTTAGCAAACTTCGGTGACTTTGAGCGTATATATATATCTTATCTAGCCGCTTACGTTTGAGGGTTCTCGTGGTCGCCCCCTTAACTTGGCGTGATGCCAAATTAGCATGGGAGGGTCAGATGGCTTGACGAGCACATGAATAATGTCACCTTCCAAACATGAATAACATGCATGTCGCCTTCAGAACATGAATAATCTCACAATCCCGTCGCGTACATCGTCAAACACTTCCCGCCAGACAGTGGCCCATACCCACGGGCGGGTATGTGCCGCTGGTATGCGCGTATGTGTCACAGGTGATAGACACTTAGTATCTACCCAGGAACAACGAGAACACACAGCGGCAATTTGAACGCGTGAGCGTTAAGCAATACCCGACATTGGTAGCGTCGACCCAACGAAGGCATTGAATAAGTGTAAGTGTTAAGAAAAACCGGACATAGACAGCGTTGACTCCCCGACGAAAGCAAATAACAAATTTGAGGGTTCCAGCAGGAATCGAACCCAAACGTTCCGCGTGGCAGTCAGGCATTCTACCTGAGAGCTACGCCAGGTCTCGGAACTACATTACAAATAGACGCTCTTCGTGAAACGTCAATAGTGGTTGTAGTGCTGTCTATCCCATTTTATAAACATTACATATGCACTCCTTTGACACAGCCATCGCGTCGTTGCGTCGGGTTAACGTCAATTGTGGTTAGGTGCCATGCGCTGAAGTTGATTTATGTAGCAGTGTCTCGAGGCCAGCATCTTCGCGAGCACTAGCGCTTCATATCAGCTTTTGGTGTGCCAATACGCATGTTCCAGTGAACATCGTTGTGCAAGTGCAAACAACTAGTTATATAAACAACAGCAACTCTTCAACATATGTCTGTGCGTGCAACATTTCAACATATACTTAGCGGCATTTCATGACATGTCGTTCAAAAAAAAAATGCAACAGAGTCACATTCCCTGCGCCTGCTTCGCATAATGTCAATTCCCAGGTACGTAGAATCTGCTGATTTTTTTTACAACTGATTCGCTATAAAACACTGCGCTCACACACCATTTAATAGTCCTCATGTTTAGAAGCGTGCAAAGAGCATTTTGAGATGTGCCTGAAACAGAAAGCGGCACCCACTCTGAAATTATTCAAGTGAATGGAGGGTACGACGAATATAAACAGCACTCTGGAAAGTTGCATTTGCTGATCGTAATACAGTGCATTAGCAGCCGAGCAAGACCAAATGCTTTCGTACGTCGCTTCAGGCATACGCAGAAACAGTTACACTCGTGCTCACATGACCGGACAAACCACAATTTCACAACGTGGTGACATACGCACACATAGAAACCCGACATGGCTAGCAGATGACGCAAGGAGCAATCCACACTTCACCGTTTCGCCAATTTGCCCCAAGGCGGCGACTCTGCTCAATCTTGCGGCCAATAATATGACCAAATATAGAAAAAAAATATACATTTTCTTGAAAATATGCATTTTAATGAAAGGCATCTTAGTTTACGCGATGAACCACTAATGCTGCCTCGCCGCGGTGGTCTAGTGGCTAAGGTAGTCGGCTTCTGACCCGCAGGTCGCGGAATCAAATCCCGGCTGTGGTGGCTGTATTTCCGATGGAGGCGGAAATGTTGTAGTCCCGTGTGCTCAGATTTCGGTGCACGTTAAAAAACCCCAGGTGGTCGAAATTTCCGGAGCCCTCCACTACAGCGCCTCTCATAATAATATGGTGGTTTTGGGACGTTAAACCCCAGATATCATCAACCACTTTAGCTGATCACAACCTTCGACAATAATGCAAGCTCCGCCAACAGAACTACGCCACTTCTAAGTTGCACCTGTCAAAAAAGGGTGCCACATGGGGCACTGCTTATCACATTTAAGCCCGATAAAGATCAAAGTTCTGCACCGCGATTGGTTCTGTGTGGCTGCTTAACCAAACTATAGCCAATCATGATCAAGAACTTCAATCCCAATCGGGTGCGATCGTAATCAAAATGGGACCGTGTGACACCCGCGTAAAACACTTGTACAAGCATGTTCCCGTTCGAACTGTGTGTTTTCTCGGCTAATACTAATACGATGCCTATCAATGATTATGTGTTCATCACCGCTAGCTAAAATATTATGTTTGGCTGAAAGGGAATTTCGGATAGAACGTGCAGGGTCGTTCAAGTTCTTGACAGAAAACCAGTGACAAGAACGCACAGGGAGGTCAAAAGTTCACAGGCCGCTATCCCTTGCATTACTATGGAATCGCGGCCTGGGAACTTTTGACCATCCCCTGTACGTCTGGAAAGTCAGCGACCTGAGACACGCTTCAGTGTTCACGTCGCGAAAATGAGCGAGCGCAGTTAGATAGAACGTCTATGCTGATTCTTTGTGGAACTGCTGCGATGGCTGCGGGCGGGGTTTCTATTTACCCTAAGATTCTAGCAGACTAAGGTAAACTTAGACACTAAAGTGGTTATTCCCTAGACAACCAGTGGACAGTCAGTAGAAGTGCATATTGCCATTACAGAATTCAAGTTCATTAGTAATCAAGGCTATAGGCCCATAGCCAAGAATATTTTTTGATGGAGGGGGGTTTTGATGAAGACTTTGAAACACACCTGTTTTATTACTTACTCTCAGTAAAACTCCCGAAACCTCCTGAATTTCAGGTGGAGGGGGTGGCTACCCCCTCCACCCCTGCTTACGGGTCTGAATAGAGGCATCACCATATAGTGGTAATTCTGATTATCTTAGAATCACACTACACACTTTATGACTCGAAATGCACAGTGGTTTCATTTTTTTCTGCAAATGAAGTGTCGTAACTGACAATTTATCTACGCCAAAATTATGCAATAAAAGTTTGTTTACAACTCATATAACGAACTTTAATATTACCGTGAGGGACAAAAGGAAATTAAGACGTAATATTGATGCCTGAGAAGTCATTAAGATAAAACACATTTCATTAAACAAGTTGTATATCTTCGAACCTGACATATCTCGAAGAACCTGTCGATGTATGGGGCGCAAAGCCAGCCCCATACATTAACATTATATGGAGGCGCGGCGAGAGGGGGCACAAAATCAGCCACGTACATTGACATGATAGGAAGGAAGGAAGGAAGGAAGGAAGGAAGGAAGGAAGGAAGGAAGGAAGGAAGGAAGGAAGGAAGGAAGGAAGGAAAGAAGGAAGGAAGGAAGGAAGGAAGGAAGGAAGGAAGGAAGGAAGGAAGGAAGGAAGGAAGGAAGAGAGTGCCTGGAAACTGTGGCACACACCCACGCTGGGGGATTGGCCAAGAACCGGGTAGTTCTGACGAAATACTGTTAATTTGTTAGCTCACGGTTTTTAAACTATTGAAAAAGGGCAAAAATTAGATGAGAAAGGGACAATGAGAAATAACGGATATAGAAAATGAAGCAGATGGTTTCACCATACAATAGGTAAGTGAATGAATAAAGCAATTTGGAAAAAAAAGGTAATTTAGGAGTAATAGGTTCTAGAGTCTGAATCTTTTTGAAGCTTTATTAAACTCCTGCAAGGCATCGGCAACTTTCCCATCAGTGAACCCTATGAACAAAGCCCCCAAAGAAAGTAGTATTTGGAGTGATCAGCTCCAATCCTATGAGACGGAAGAGGGCATCTAATTTGATTTTGCGCAATGAAGCGTATTTTTTTCAATATATCAGATAATGCTCTGATGTCTCAGGGACTCCACAAAACCAAAAATTAGGGGCAGCAGCCATACCAGCTCTGCATAAATAAAAATTGAGATATGGGGTATAACACTTCAGCCTTGTGAATGCGACTTCAACTTCACGCTTGTCACATATTTTACTGTTACAACGATGCTTAAGGTGTTGAAATTTCGATGTGTTTATTATAGATGGCAAAGAAAATTCTTCTAATATCATTTTTCTCCTAAATCGGGACCCTATAACGAATTTAGATGTTGGAAAAGTATGCGAATAACTGGGCCATTTATTGGTGACTTTCCCAATGCATCCGCCATTTCATTGAGGAAAATTCCCTAGCGCCTAGTACCCAAACCAATTCAACCAGCAGTATATACGGTGGAACTAATGATTTAAAAGTACTCAGCACATGGGAGTTGTCATTTTCAGTGAGAGAAGAATACACCGACAGCAAATCACTTAAATTATTGCCGAACTAATGGTGCAGTTAATTTGGGGAGAGCCAAAATTATCGCAAAAAACTCTGCTGCGAAAATGGCTACAAAATCTGGAATGCGTGAGAAAATGGCCTATCTAGAATGGGGTCAAAAATCCGAATTCCAATTTTTTCTTCATTTTGCGAAGTATTTGTCGCAATGACCGTCTGTATTGATGAGTGAACCAGATAATCACTCAGAATAGAATTTAAAGTGTGGTCTGACATTAGTTTCGCTTGTTTTGGCAAAATTTTGTCAAACTGTATTTTGATGGAGCTGTTGTTATCACTGATCGGAGAAACGGATATTATTTGGACATTTACGTTGTCAAGGAGGCTCTGTATATGAAGAACTTGAGGCGTGTGAAATCTTGGCCAATATGCTCCAAAGAACAACTCAGGCTGGGAGATAAATCCGTTTCGGAACGCCCTGCTGGGGATTCACAGAGATTTAACAATGATTGTACCACCAACAATTTGAAACGTTATTTAATTGACGCGAGTCAAGCTTCCATATACAAGACTTTAATTGTTGCAAATTTAGGAAGACCTAAACACAGACGCAAGGCTTGCCTCTCAAGCATTACAAACGGGCGAAGCGTATAAGCAAGAGTGCTAGCGTATAATATGCATCCAAATTCCGGCACCGGCCAAACGTACATGTAGTTTATTGATAAAAGCGTTTGCCTTCGCTTGCCAAATCGACTGTAACTAATCTTGCGTAACAAACTGACCCCCCGAGCACCCTTTACTGATATGTATTCTATGTGTTCCTTCCAAGACATGGAGCGACCGTACAGCACTCCAAGGTATTTTTATGATAGCGAGGCGGGATGGAGGAGCTGTGATGAACATATGCCCCCCTGGATGGGAACACAGCACACGTTTATGAAGGAAGGATTTTCGTGCTCATCTACATACGGTCTCCATGGCTGGGACTCGAAACGCACATCCTTCAGCTCAGCAGCGCGACGTCCCACCTGCTAAGTTACCTCGGTGAAAGCTTAATCTGGCTTCTCAGTGTTTTCATTTATACACGGCTGGCCACCTACACTCCGTTACTTGATCTCCCGAAGTTTGCAGAGTGCATGCTTTTTCACTGATTCAGAAGCTAGTTCGTTTACGAAAACACGTTACGGTGCTAGTTGGTTTTGCACATTTTTGTTCTTCATGAGAATCAGCCCACTCGACTTTTTCTAGCATAAGGTACACAACGTCTTTACATAGAGGGTCCGACGCTTCCACTATGCTTAATTTAAGATGTACATACAATGCATTTGTAATGTGTTTGGTTTAAATAAAGGTAGACAAAGTGCAGCACCAGTTTTGTCATGTCCTTTTATGTTCTCGTAAAAAAGGAGTAGCAATTGTTTACTTTCATTTAAACAAAAAATGGCAGATCCCACGTACAGTGGGAATCAACGTTATCTGAGAAATGAATGAGGAAGGTTCAAATGTCACTTTAAAATCAGCACAACGTTACAAGGCGGACGTAAATGATGCCGTACATGATATTCATGTCATGATTATCATGTTTGGACGAGTCATTTACCTTCATCATCTGTTCACCTCACGTGATACCTAATTTGGTATATGCGGAGCTAGCGAAACGGCCGCGAGCCCACTGTGAGCGTAGCAAGTTGTGATGCTTTACATAACACGCATATCACGATTATCATGTTTGGACGTGTCATGTACCTTCGTCATCGATTCACATCACGTAATACCAAATTTTGTGTATGTGGAGATAGCGAAACGGCCGTGAGGCCGCTTTGAGCGTAGCATGTAGTCATGTTCTTACATAACACGGATCTCATGATTATCATGTTTGCACAAGTCATATACTTTCGTCATCATTGACGTCATATGACACCAAATTTAGTATATATGATGCTAGCGAAACGACCGCGAGCGCACTGTGAGCGTATATAGCATGCAGTCATGTTCTACATGACACGCATGTCATGATTAATGTGTATGGACATGTCATTTACCTTCGTCTTTCGTGTCACGTAATACCAAATTTGGTATATGTGAAGCTAGCGAAACGACCGCGAGTGCATCGTGAGCGTATGACGTGTAGTAATGACTTACATGACGTACATGTCATGGTTTCCACGTTAGGGCCTGCCACTTATGTTCGCCATGCATTCATGTCTAACTATCGATACTACTTTTGCAGTATGTGGTGTGAACAAAACCATCACATGAGCAGCAAGACCACAAATTGTAAATCATGGCATTCATGACATACATGTCATGATTTACATGTTATGACTAGTCATTTAGGCTCGTCATACAGTCATGTTATGCGATACCAAATTTGGTATCAATAACATTATCGAAAAGGCCAGGAGAGCTAGATAGAAGGCCAGGAGGCCAGAGAGCTAGACAGTTCAGGAGGCCAGGAGGTGGCTAGATAGATAGATAGATAGATAGATAGATAGATAGATAGATAGATAGATAGATAGATAGATAGATAGATAGATAGATAGATAGATAGATAGATAGATAGATAGATAGATAGATAGATAGATAGATAGATACGCTATAATCGGTGAAGTTCGCCAAGACATGCTTCGCATTTAAAAGCAGTCATTTTGCTCGAATGTACCATGAGTTGGCTGTATTAACCAATTGTAATTGTGGTCAAATTGTTACTTCACAAATGTTGACACAGAGTACCATCATGAATCTAGAGTCGCAAAGCTTTACCTTCTGCCCTCAGTCCACTTGACTATAAAACACGCTGCGTGGTCCATGGTTGTGGTATCAAAGACTCCGAGGCCTCTATTCGGCTTTGCCAGGCCAGCTGACGCCTCAGCTCCGATATAAACAATGGACCCACTGTCAGTGCTATTCGCGGAGAAGGCTGAGGCAGTGGCAGGTGCCTCGCGGCGTCAAACACTTGATCCTGCCCCGAGGCGTGGAACACCTGATTCCGATTAGTAGGCGCGCACCCACGAAACAACACATGGCGCACAATGCAACACGAGTCGAGAGGCAACGTAAACTTCCCTGAGGAGTCTGCGGAAGATAACATTCTCGGCACTCGAAGAAAAACCACAGAAAGAGCGGTCTCCTTATCACATCTATCAGATGTCCACCCTCTCGTCGCTATAGAGGCGAGGAAAAAGAAGTGAAAGGAGCCCAGACACTTCAAAGGACAAGGTGTTCAAACAAACGAATGACAGATGAACCCTTCAGCCATAGACGAGCTGAGTGGTCGGGAAGCTTGGCGTGGTTGACACATTGTGCGAGGTATATGCGCTGCGTTTCGGCATTCAACTTTTGTGGACTACTAGTTCACCGTTAAATCTGTCACCATGATGTTGTGCTGTCGCTGAATAGTGAGGATAAGGTTGCGGCATTACATCACGCACCCATTTGAATTAAAGATAATATAAACTACTAGAGAGTTATTTCCAACGCCAGCGTTTGCCTTGTTTGATCTATACAGTCAAGAAGAAATGCTACACCCAATTGTTGCGCGTTACTCGGTGGCGATTTGAACTATTACTTATTAGTATCTCTTGAAAAAAAAAGATGCTGGATTTGTCGTCCCTGAACCGGAAAATTGTTTTGCTTTTAGTGGGCCACAAAAGAATGAAAAAAACACATCAATGCATCCAGAACTTCTACATTCTCTGCTTTGTGAGAGTTGCATTGGGGTGGGGCGGTTCACTACCAAATCGATATCAGTTGTATCGAAGGAGGGCGCATCACCTGTAGCGTTACGGCGCTCTTGAGCGTCACCCTGAAACGGTGCATTCTAACAATTACTTCTTCTCGTCAGTAGCGCTGAAAATGCCTTTCTCAAAACCAGAGACGCCTTGCCAAAGTGCCAATTTCGATAGTGTGTGTGACTGCATTATACAGCCTTAGCGCTGATTCTGTTGGAAGCCGCCTTGCGTATGTTGGTAGATATTGCGTTAAAGACGTAACGTCATACAAGTTAAATTTTTTATACACAAGCACCCAGTTGATAACCACTCCTTATTGGTAATCAATTTATTCTATCGGTGATTGTTTTACTACACCTTAGCATAATTAGGCCACAGGAAATTACACGCAAAAAAACACAGGCTAATTTAGCCACCATGTTTATAGGGGCTTTGTGTGACAACTATAAACTGTGACTCATCAGTATTAATATCAAGGAGGACGAGCGTTTTTTATTGTTCATTGCTCTTTAGGCACATCGTTTAAAATCCCTACTGTCAATCAGCCCAACTTGTGTATCCTAACTACCTGAATGCCGTGCAGCAGCCACGTTCACGTCTCTCCCACCAACGAAAATCAGACGACCTTGTGCATACGGATCTCGTAATACGCGATGATTTTTTTCACGTGAACAAACATTCTTTAAGTTTGATTCTCGTTGTTTTTCTATCGAGTTCGAAATTTCGCTTTTAGTCGATGCTCTAGTTCTGCTTATTTCTCTTAACATTTTCGTTTATGCTGATTTTCTATACCTCGCGATCCAAGTTTATTGAGGAACATGCCCAGTGCCACCGAATAGAGTGGGCCAATCCTCGAGGTAGAGTAATCGACTGCCATACACAAAGTGGAGGGGTCTAACTAGCCCATAAAGCACGCAGCTATACTTCGTATATCCAATACATTTTCACCGACAAGAAACTCACCGTGTAGAAGGGCCAATTCAAAGTCCATTAAATTATGCGGAAAAAGGTTGTCTTAAACGAACGACCGGCTCTGCCGATGACGTTTACTTATTGAACTGAGAAAACTTAGCGTATCATTTCGTTGGTGTGTACCAGAGGCGTACCTTTGTGAACCAGCAAGCAGCCCATTTCATAAAGGTAATAAAGATAAGGGTGCTGTTTTCTGCCTGAGCGCGGGTGAGTTGTTTGCCCTTAAATTATCAGCCACCTTAAAGTTGGCGGAAGAAGTAAATGAAGCTTCGTTGCAATAGGCGTTTTCCAATAAACTGAAGCGTTAAAGTTGAGAGAAGGCACAGACAGAAAAATCAGACGGGTTGGAACTTTCTTACTAAAAACGAGTGCATTCTTCCCGTTTCGGTAGTATCCGTTTTCTATGAAATGCGCACTTCGACAACGGGTAGATGCCAGCACGATGATAAACTACAAAACTATGTGTTCAACCAAAGCAATCATTTTTATATACCTGCCATACATAAATGGCCGATGGTGAGTATCGCTGTTGCCATACGCTGCAGAACAAAATTTCACGAGTGTTGTCAGGTGCGCTGGTTCTCATAGGAGCTGCCAACAATCACAGCTTATACGTGCCTTTGTCCCGGATCAAGATAGCAGTTACTAGCCTTGTTACTAAGTGCGTTGGACGCTGAATATGCAATCAATTTCTCGCACGTACCTCGGCTTATATGCTCAAGAATGACGGCACTACGATGTCTCCAGGACACAGCAATACGACGAGGGTCCTACCCTCACGCAGAATAGAGGGGCCTGACTTTCTGTTCGTTCTGTCAATAGTTGACGCGCTCTTTCTTGGTCGACCTCCATGAGTTTTCTTTTATTTTTTTCATTCTCCTAAACGGTGGCAATAAATTCGAGATCGTCAGCTTCCAAGGCCTCGAGCACTCCTCGAAGCTTGGGACGCTCACATCGTCGATTTGTTGCCGAGTTCCCATTTGATTGCAGCTAAGTTATCATTTTTATAGATGTGGGCTCCACAGCCTGGGCTAATTAATAACGTGCACGCCTGACTGAAAACACAAATTCATACACAGAGCCGTTCAGATCAATTCAGCCTAAAACAGAACTGCCGACAAGTCACGAACATTTGTAGAAACCGTGAAAGGATAGCGGGTGTTAACTATAGGGTTGTAAAACATTATCGTAAATACCGGTCATGTCGGCTAATTGGCACCATCTTGTGGTCATAACCCCGAAAAAGATTTGTCGGTACCGTGTAGCAGGGATGCTAAGTTGATAACAAAAAATATAGACAACACTGGTGCCCAAGATTTACTCTCACAGTGTTAGGCGCGAGCCATTAGTACCTGGAATTAAGGACTCCACCCTACTAGATAGTGCTGTAAGCGTTAAACAAAATGAAGCCTCTCTTTCTCTTTCTATCTCCCTCTCCAATGAGGTTGTTGTAGAATTGTAGAACTCAGTCAATGGAACAAGACCTCAAGACGCATCCAGTCGCTAGCAATCGAACCTGGTTTGTAAAAAGTTTATTATATACGGCACAAGAGAACACAATGTGTCGGCATGTTTTGTGTTCTTTTATGTATTTTGTCTGTGGCCCCATACCCTTACCTGTGATGTGCTTCACTGGAAGTGAGACTTATTTCCCGCTAGGTTTCAAACATCTGAATCAGACAAGTCTATATTGAGCACGAAAGAAGGGCTATTGTACGAGGGGGATTGTTTGCTGTATGCGTCACCACTAATAGAACCTATACAAGGAATTAAAGTAACGAATAGATGGCATTATTGATGCTTCAGTAACTGTAGTGTATTGATTATCACTTCAATTGATATGAATTAAACTGGACAAAACAGAACCCTTTCCTTCAGCGGTATCTGAACAAAACATTCGGATTATGCGCACGAAGATGTGCTATTTCAGTGACGACCAGACAAGCTAGACGGAACCTAATTGGGGACACATGATTATAAGTTTGCAGAAGCCTCCATAGATCGATGCACAGATTGTAAATGACCGGCTTTGACAAGGACTTTAGCAGCTCAACGAAGGGATGTCAACCTGCCAGTAGATTAGGTGTAACAATTATGCGTTCAGCAGTCGTGCAGTGTGGAATGTGTTGGTGATACTTCGGAGCTACTGACAGCCGTTACTAAGGTTCAGGGCTGAAAAGTTACGCTACCGACATCCATGGTAGACGCTTTAAGAAAGGGCTCCGATTTATCAATTGTCCTAATTAATAAGTAGTGTAGATCTATGATAAAGCAGTCTTTATGAGTGGAAGCTGGAGAGTACGCCTGAGAGAAGAGAGAACATACAAAATAAACCTGACGTGGCCTTCCCAAGCTAGACCTTCTGCAGTCAACGAAAAGTTTAAAGTAAATGACATTCTCAAGAATTAAATTCTGCACCAGCACTTAGAAACCTAAAGAAGATTACGTGCCACCATATTCATATTTCATTAAGATATCGCCCTTTTGTGGCTTTATTAATCTCATAACTATGGTCTCATTCTCATGAACACCAGGACCGAAATGCAAAAAAAAAACAAGAGAAGAGAAGGGGAAGGGAACTAGCGTACTTTGCTGTTTCACAACGTAAAACATCGGTTAAACTTCATGATAACGTTCGCTCAGAAGTCATCTGGAGTGCCCTACTGCTTTGTCTGTCATAACCTGCAGTGCAGTTCCAGAAAGTTAAGTGCCAAATTTCTTTGGCCTCTTAAGACTCACAAAAGTTCATTTGGCTTATTAGTGTTCCTATAGCGTCCATTTATCCAGTAGTTTGTTCTCCCCTTGGCATCTGATTCCCCCCTTCTTAGATGCCTGATTAATTTATCTTCGCAGCGTTTTAGTTCGCAAATGCTCCAAATTTGGTCAGATCAGACATAACCTATTGACCAGCAGTCTAAAACATGCGGTAATAGGAGTATGCAGCTCCAATTTAGAGCCCTTTATTGAAGCAACAGACAATCATTTGTAAACAGGAAAACGCTTGCTTCGTCAAGTTGTGAGTTATTAACCAGTCCTTACGGGACTATATCAACAGGTCATTGATACTTGTTATATATGTTAATTGAAGTGTTCTCATCAACATATTGGAAAAATTTATGCTCTGAGATATCGGTGTATTCTCATCGTCTAGCACTACGTACTCTAATGAAGACAGTATATATATATTTACATTGATTGCACAATGTCAATGTAGGCTGGAACTCATTTTAGAAATGAAAATGTACTAAACCCTCAACAGTTTCTAAAGAGCTGAAATTGAAGATCAGTCAACAGCTTTACACAAAATTTAGTGTGGTATTAAACAGAAAATATAAAAAACACCTAATAGTGTCAAATTTATAAAAGGGCTTAACAAAGTTGTACTCTGAAGCGTCGCTTGCGTCAGTCACACTTGACTGAAACAAAAAACTCCGTGATCACAGGCTTTGATATGAATGTATACATTCTGTTCTGAAAAAAATTGTCAGCACCACATGTCCCTCTTTTGCAAAATGACAACCTATTATTGAGTGGCTGTGGCGACGGTACGCTAAATAGTCAGTGAAAACAACCATGCCGGCGTATTCGACCATACGGTGCACAGCAGTGACAGATGTGAGTTTAAACTTTGTGTGAAAAATTCACCGAAATCCTTTATTTCTTCATACGAGGTCATTCAAACTGGCCTCGCGCGCCTCAATAAGCTTCTAGAAACGTATCCTGCGCTCATTATAGCTCCCGACTTGGCCGTTCAATTTTTGCTTCAAAAATGTGTAAAAGCTCATGTGCGCCGTTCATTACATTAATTGTATCGTGTTTGCGTGCGATGTCCTGTTACGTTGATGGTGACAGTGTTGAAGCAATAGCGAATTTTCGTTACAGTGGGACGTAGGTCGCTAAAAACTGTCGAGCTTCGAGTTTGGAATCACTCGGACTCAGACTCACCGGAATTTTCCTGAACCGGACTCACTCGGACTCACAGTGACAAAAATTTTCACCAATACTCAGACTTAAACTCACAAAATTATTACTCTCCCGACCTCACTCACAATAAACTGTCTGCTCAATCTGAGTCTGAGTAAGTCCGAGTGAGTCAACTCACCAGTCCGTTAGCTTACAATCAGCTTTTTTACCCGTGTTATCAATTTTTAAACAACAATAGCTCACTTAATCGGTGGTATTCTTGGCACCTTTTGATACGGGTCGGAACCTTCGAACACGCATTATGAGTGGTTGCACATCAGTATACGGGCATTTTTCTTAATAGAGATCGCAACAAAACAAACATGTAACAAGAGCTTGCCTGGCATAGTTGGCTAGGGGGAGTGTAAGGCAGCTCCCTACGTATTATACACCTTTGATCAATAAATATTCAAAGGGTGTGTGAGCGGTATACTGTTTCGGAACGCATGTGAGTAAATGCAAGTATACACGTGAATCTAGACAAGGCTGATATTAATGCTGGAGCTTAATAGATAGGGCCACAAGTCGGCAAACAAAAGTGGAACTCACTCAGACTCACTGAATAAACATATCTCGAGGTTGCGACTTATGCGGACTCAGGCTCTCGAAAAGTTTGCGGAGCCAAGCTCACTCGAACTCACAATCACGAAACTTTTCTTCCACTATAGGCTCGCTAAGACTCCGAGTCACGTAAAAATGACTCCCCAGGACTCCCCGAGACTAACACTCACGGCACGATCATAGTCTTGAGTGAGTCCGAGTGATTCAACTCACGAATTAGTTTGCTGACCTATGCAGGGGGGATAATGAGCTGTTGCGTACAGCGCTGACTATCCTACTGTCGGGCTTTCTCAGAACAGAAGGTGCACATGAGAATGGTCACTATAGATGCCAACACGCCTGCCGCTGTCTTGAACCTCCGTATTTCCCTGTGTGTGACGAGTACCATTTCTTCGTTTGAATCCGTCAAGAAGGCGGGGCACTTAATGCAACTGAAATAAATTGCGGAAGGGTGTCTTGAAGGGTAAGTTCGTGCATAATAGTGCGTTGAAAACAAGGCGAAAATGCATGAGACGAAGGCTGAAGAAAAGCGCTTGCGTTGTTTGTTCCTTAGCCTTCATCCGGTTTTCTCGCTGTTTGCAACTTATAGCTGAAAAAGTTTGCCGTACCATCGAATGGCTGTGGCACCGGGTGCAGAAGCGCACAGATGATGAAACAGACAGCTGGAGGATCACTGACAATAGAATCCGTCCTGATACTACCAAATTACACCTACCTTTCCTTTGCTATGAACATCGGAATAAAGCGCAGTTCATTCTATTCATCGCACTCCTCTGGCTAGTCAGTCATTTGTTTTTGTGCCCTAAGAAAAATAGTAAAATCTAAGAAATCGGTAAGGGCTCCAAGCCTTAGTCGTTTTATTTAGGGCTCTTTGCAACGAATTGAAGCAACCTAAAGACGACAAAAAAATATTGTGAACTTAGTGATCAAATATGTGGCAGAGACACGGGTTACTCGAGCCACCAGAAACGAGATGGCTTCGCGAAGTATATTCTGTGAAGGATAAATACTCCCCCTACCAAGAACACTATACCATCCTCAACAACAACAACAACAACAACAACAACGACGACGACGACGACGACGACGACGATGACGACGACGACAACAACAACAACAACAACAACAACAACAATAATAATAATAATAATAATAATAATAATAATAATAATAATAATAATAATAATAATACACGAGTCAGGTCAATAAAAATTTTCGACAGCAGGCACTGCAAACCGGGATGACGAAGTGCCTTCGCGTCACCACTTGCAGAGGGCGCGGGACGCAGCCACTGTATAAAGATTTTAATAAAAGTCGCTTGCCATCATACACCGACCAAATTCACCTATAATACCGTCTTCCGGCACGCGCATGGTTCCCGCCGGCCCGATGGCCCCGGCAAACGCGAGCCATAAATCTTCGCTCACACACACACAGCCTTCCCCCACCCTCCCCGATAGCAAAGATTTCGCGCAGTCTTCCACCAGACGAGGGGTCGGGAGAGGGCATAGGAGAGTTTAGCAAAAGTTAGGAGGACCGCAGACCCTGAGCACGTTCGACAGCGGGCTTCATTATGGCGCTGCCCAAACGTGGGGCCGTGGCATAGCAAACACGACCACTCGCGCATACCTTATATGCGACGCTATACGGTGGGTCCCTCTCTTGGAACCTTTTTTTTTGTCCCAGTATCACCCGCCTGTGACGCGCTGCACGCTATACACTGTCTACATATCGGTGGCTGCCGATAGAAGCCATGCAGCGGCGCAGCCGCGGATTTCGCGTGCCAGATATTTGCGCTCGTATATTAATGACGGCGTGGCGCTGACGTTGCGCCCCGCGCTGCAGCCGTGAGAAGGCACGATCGCTATGCGTCGCCCTGATGAGCGAAAGTCGTGATTAATAATGTTCCCAGCTGGATGAAGTGGAGCGGGGCATGAGGTTGGAGCTGTGAGGCTGCGCCGGTTGTGGAACCTCTAAGTGCATTGTCGTATCGCACGCAGGAGAGAAGCCATGAGTGAGTATGAGGCTGGCACCGATACGAGGCAACAGTGATGCGTGCGGTCACCCACACAATGACTTGATGGCATCGCGTTTCTTCGAAGGATTATTACCGTAGATTCGGGTGGGATAAAATGCAAGATGGAATGTTTTAAAATAAGTACGTTTTTTTTTCTGATAGTGTTCGAGTATACAGCAGATTGAGAACAGGTGGTTGTGGATGCCTTCCTGCTATATTTTTTTAATGTACTGGTACGCTTCAAAAAAGCAATAAGTAACCAGTGTGATATTTTAACTAATGGTGCTAAATGGCATTTAGGAATTTCTAAACATTTTTTTAAGTGATAGCGAAGAACGCAGTTGAATACATCTTATGTATGATGAATCAGGTCCGAGGAATCCCGGAAGGTGAATGAATTGCGACTAATAAAAGAGAGAAAAAAAAGAAGGTGTCATTCACTCCTTCGCAGCACAAAGACATACGGGAAATTCAAAAGACTTCCCCAAAAAAAAAACTTCGTGATTAAAAAAAATGGTTGCTTCAGAGGTGAAAATCGATCGCCCTATAATGACGTCGTACATGGTAAGAGTCAACGACATGAGCAAATGTTTCGTCACCTAAGGCACTTTTTTTCTTCCTGTACGGATACCTTTCACAACTTCGCCCTAAACAGTGGGATAACGCTTACCTCTTTTCATAGACTATGCGCGGTATAGACATATACATTGCGGTACAAACGTTGATAGAAAGGTTTCCGGCGATTGCAAACAGACCAGCACGTAGTTACTGTTGTATTCGATTTATAAGGTAAGCACGGCATGTAATACGAGGGTATGTGATTTACACATACATAGCTCGCGCGGAATTGCAGAAAGGTCAGGAATGCGGGACACTTAACGCCACTGAAATAAATTGCGGAAGGGTGGTCAGTTTGTGTATGTTAGTGCGTTGAAAACAAGGCGAAAATGAGACGAAGGCTGAAGAACAGCGCTTGCGATGTTTGTTCCTTAGCCTTCATCTGTTTTCTCGCTGTTTTCAACTTATAGCTGAAAAGTATGCCGCACAATCGAATGGCTGTGGCACTGGGTGCAGAAGCGCACAGATGATGAAACAGACAGCTGGAGGATCACTGACGATGAAATATTTGCACTTCGATTCCTCTGTATGAATCAAATACGCAACCAGTCTTGAGCGCCACTTGTTCTCCCCGCACTCCGTATACGACGCAACCAAAATGACCCCGATCTTGGCTTGTACGATGCCCCGAACCTAATCTCAAATCTCCCTGCGTGAGTCAATACGCCCTGCTTGCTGTCAGCGCGAATGCGTTCGGACGCGGGAGGATCAATGACGCTAATGAAAGGCACGCTCTCGGGGCCAGCAACCCGGGCCGTAAAAAGGGCGCCACAGCTCCTCCCGTCCTAATGGGGACAGTGGTGGAGCGCGCCCTGATTAGGGGCTCTATTAATAAATACCAGGCGTGGTTCGACCCCCTCTCCACGAGAACGGCGCATGCGTGGCAACGGTCCACCGGTCCGCCTCGGGATAGCTCCCTAATAGGCTGTAATCGGCCCCACTGTTTCTCCTAATGTGGCAGATGGCACATCCGCTGCGTGGTCAGTGGACCTTCGCGTCGCACGCGCCGTCGCCCCTGTCGAGTGGCCGGTGCGACGGACGCGTGTCTTAGCGCAGCGAACGCGCCCTCTCTCTCAGGACACCCTGGGTTACACGAGCAGTGGATGCTCCTTATTGGCGTATACGGAACTCAGTCAGTGCAGCGTTCATTGCGAGTGATGTTCCAGACACTTCTCTGCGGTGGCTGCTGTCGTGCAATCGATACAGGCTACCGTACTCCTTTCCCTCTCGGCTGCACAGAAGAGCTGAAACAGTAATAACTAGCTATCATTATAGTCGGACAGATAGAACCCTGGTATTGGCACTGCTCATGTCCCTAGTTTCAGTGACATCTCTAAATAGGTATCTTCTCAGAAAGATGCCTCTTGCTATTTTTTTTGTTTCGCAGAAGGGTATACATGGGGTCAGTTCAACCTTTCATTAATCCCGCGTTGTAACTCTCTTTTGCCCAGAAAAAAAAAGAGAAGAAGAAGAATGAAATTTGTACCATGTATCGCGTGGCAGAGAGCTTTACCGGCAATTGCATGGATTATGTGTGCAGGTGTCAGTGTTCAAACATCTCTGCATTTCAATTATTAAAG
The DNA here is from genome assembly GCA_013436015.1 of Rhipicephalus annulatus. NCBI lineage: Eukaryota > Metazoa > Arthropoda > Arachnida > Ixodida > Ixodidae > Rhipicephalus > Rhipicephalus annulatus. The sequence continues at coordinate 47,282 of WOVY01014635.1, read as the reverse complement.
CAAAATTGTCATGACTGTCCTTCCTATACAATGCGCAAAAAAATAACTCATGATAGCTCTAGTTAGAATTGGTCACAGACCGATTACGGCACGATCCATAATGCAGTGTCCTCCGAAGAGGTCTTGGCGGATGGAAGTGACGAAGGCAGTGCTGAAATTCTTGAAGCCTTTAGACAAGCTTGCACCAACAGTTCCATTGTGACTGTGAGGTGAGTGACTTTTTGTGTGCGTGCTCCCTTCTCTCCACCTTTGCCTCTTTCTTTAGCACTCTCCTGCCGCATGCCTCAGTATCGCATTTCATACCGGATCTTCTAGACCGGTTTATAACGTCGCTGTCTTTCCTTTACTGCTCTTTCCATGCTTATCTGAGAAGAAACAAAGAAGTTTTGGGCTCTTATTACAATCTGACGTGGGTGACTGATACAGCGGTAGCCCCTCATCTGAATATGAAACAGTGCAAGCCTTTTCATGCGAAGCATGATCGCAGTGTTTAGAAAGAACTCCACGTCTGAAAAGCACGCTGACCGACAACACTCGGCAGAAATCAGAGCCATATGTGTGAGTGCCTTTCAATTCAAGGAAGGCTGGTACTCCCTTAATTGAGAGAAAACACACTCACGGCTGGTGCTTCCGTCTGTAAAGCTACGCATGCCACATTGAAGTTGCATGTCTGTGAAGTTGCACAGTGAAATTGCGAAAGTTCAATGGAGTGCACTCGAGTGTTGTTGAGTGCCGGTGAATTTCAATGCGACAGTTTATCACGATGGGCAAGTTTGTGAAGTTGCGGTGCTAAGTAAGGCTTGAATGACAGTATACATGCACACACTTTACTTCTAGAACATACAATATCATTTGAGGCCAAAATCGGGATATCAGTATGAGATACGCTGTAGTGGAGAGTTCTGGAAATCTCAACTGCATGGTCATGCACTGATATAGTACAGTGCAAGTGCCTGTAGCGTTTCGCCTCCATAGAAATGCGACTGCCGCAGTCGGAATTGAACCCGAAAGCATTGGAATCAAAAGCCGCATGTCGTAGCCAACGTACAACCAAGGAGTCCCGCCGCGGTGTTATAGTGGCTAAGGTACTCGGCTGCTGACCCGCAGGTCGCGTGATCGAATCCCGGCTGCAGCGGCTGCATTTCCGATGGAGGCGGAAATGTTAGAGGCCCGTGTGCTAAGATTTGGGTGCACGTTAAAGATCCCCAGGTGGTTGAAATTTCCGGAGCCCTCCACAACAGCGGTTATCATAATCCTATGGTGTTTTTGAGAAATTAAACCCCACATATAAACCAATCAATCAATCAATGAATCAAATAATCAATCAAGTAGTTATTAATTATTAATTATCGATCAATCAATCGGCATACCACCTAGAAGGAATCTATGAACACTTGAGCATATCTTCATTTCACTTTCGTGGCACATTACACAGTGCCACTCTAATGTGCCACCATAGCTGTGTGACAGCGGCTAAGCATAAACAAATATTGTCATAAAAACGTGCTTGCTTTGAAAAGGAAGGCTTGTCAATAATAACCTATAAAACAATGTCATTAACGGTTAGAACGACGAACTTCAGGCAGCTCCTTGAATGAAGCACAGGTAGTGTGACTGATGCAGCTGATCGAATGATGGCCCATACTGAAACCATCACCTGATTTCGCTCCTACAATTCAAATATAAAGGCTTCGCTTAAAGGAAACGTTAATGTAGCAGAGCACTGAGGAGAATGGTGTCATACGTCTACCTATAGAGTGACGACCGAAATGTTGGGTGTGTTAAATACTCACCGTAGACGACTAAATAGAGAGCTTAATGGACGGTGGCCATCTTAAATCTCATTCCAATTTTCACTTAGCTGGCAGAATAGACAGCTCCAAGAAGACGGCATCGTTCACGAAAACGATGCTGGCTACTTTGCTGTCTAAACAAGATGACGACTTAGCAAATCTCTCGAATAGATCAAATCTCGCCGGAATGGTCATCTGCACACAAGCAGACGCTTTTCCAGGCGCTCAATGTGAGTAACGTTCATTTTTTTTTAGATTTCAAGATGAAATAAGTTAAAAACTAAGAGTTACATTTGTTTATTTTAAGCCTTCTGTTCTCGACGCTAGGTGGCGCCTTGTTGCGTAGAAGCCGTCCAGACGTGTTGCCGATACTCGGGCAGCATGGGTTCGATGCTATCTTCTAAGCTGTCAGCGAGACTGTCTGCGATGCTGTCTAAGAATTCGAACACAGCCATTGGCGGAAAGCGCACTATAAACTCAGATGCACATAAAATCACTTATACGCTTGAGCCACCTGTGAGGACCAACGTAACACCACCACGGTGTTTTCATCGATTTCTCGAAAGCGGTGAAAACGTTCACAGGTTTGGGATGGAGATTAAAGTAAGCAAGACAATTCTCGTGATTTTTTTATTTCCCGTTTTCTCTTACAAAACGTGTAGTTGAAGTATTTATACCTCGCTTACACGTTAGATTAGTCAGAGGCCCGCAGAACACAATTTATTTGATCATCAAGCGCAGTACTCATTGAATTGGAGCTGTGCTTGATATTCTTTTTTTTGTTTGTCCACATGGTGCGTCCACATGCCTGCGGGCATTCGTGGCAGCTTCCCTTTGCTTCTGCCAACTTGCCCTTCTCCTTCCACTTACGCGGTGCAGAATCAAAGACCACACGTATGTCAACTTCGTTAACATCTCTGCGTTATATCACCCGTTCGTTCCCCTCTTCATGTCACGCAACTTGATTCCATTTGACATTCAAAATGTTTTGTAGTTTGCAACATTGCGATGAGCATAAGCGATGTGTCCAATTTTCGTTAGTTGAAACCAGGCTGGCAGTAAAAAAAGGGACAAATTCACTTTTTAGTAGGGTGTATCAATTGTAAACGACATGAAGAACAGCCATTGGCATCAACTTGTTCTTGAATAAATAGACTAATTAAAAAAAAAGGACTGTATGCCTCCGTTTTGCGGGTCGGCTACAACCAGCTGCAAATGGTCTTATTATTTTTTTTCGCTTGTGACTGGCCATCAATTGAAGACTTCAACTAAAGCGTCAAATATTTTACACAAATTTTCTCGCTTTCTGGATCTGTTAGATATACATCGCTGCAATTTGTATCACATTCACTCGTGCGAAAATTAATATGCCCGCCAACACGCGCTTAGTCAGTCATTGTAAATCATGATAATGGCGACAAGAAATTAGAAATTATTGGGCATGTGCGGAAGAAATGCGTGTCATTCGTATCTATTTTGTGGCTTAGCTTTCCTGTTTGTCATACACATGCAACGTATGAAAACCAAGATTTACACGTTTCTAAACAGACGCATGGCGTGAATTCAGTAGTGAACAGTGACAGAGGACGAATGGTGAAAAGGCAAATTAAGGGAGTGCTCTCAGTTTTTTGACGAAGGCGAGATCTTTGGGTGGTCCCTAGAGATAAGCTTGAAGTTAACTCAGTGCACTGAGAAATAATTAAAGTCTATGTAAATGATCTAGATACCGTCTGCGGTCTGGAAGCAACATATATATGAACCAGCTAGCCCAAATTACGACATAGTCAAGGTCACAAACACCAAATGAGATTGAATTCCGACAGCATCGCTGATGAAAATAAATTGGTCTTGCCATGTGAACACGTTGCATATTTCACGGCACACACTTCATTCAGTTGGTCGATTATTATTACTTGACGTGCTGCTTTACAAATAAACGCATGCAGAAGGAGTTGTCATATTGTGTGGACTGAGACCTGCATACGAGTACGTATTACGAAGTTGCGCTGGCAACAACGATGGCAAACAAGCGATTGCAATTACAAGGCGGTATATCGTGATATCGAACTACTATAAACGCAAACACGCGTATGCATCCATATATATATATATAGACGGTTACTGTAATGCAGTGAGAAACTACGAATACAAGTGCGCAATGTGCGCTAACGGCAAAGCAGGCACGGAGGCAAGCAAACCAGCAAAACAGTATTTCAGTTCAAACGAGAGTCCAGGAACGTTCTTTTTGTCTTTGTGAAACTCGTGTTTGTGGAATACGCACCGCATTTGAGGATGTTACGACAGGAGAGAGGTGGATTGTACTAGCGTGGGGAGTGAGTTAGGCCGCCACAGGAAAGCCCAAAATGGAGGAGGAGGAGGCGAAGAGCGACGGCGGTGTTCCGACAGCCGCGTCGCTTCTCCCCCCAGCTGTGTGCTGTGGTGCGCGGCAGCCACTAGATAGGAGGCGGCGAGGGGGACCAGGGCGGGCTGAGAGCGCTCGGGCGTTCCCGGAGGAGCAGCGGCAGTGTGGCCGTGATTAGGCAGCGGCTAGGATGCCCCGGTCCTTCCTGGTGCGTCGATGCGGCAGCTACGCGCGATGGCGGGCAGCCGTCCGGGCGGCCTCCGAAGACTCCCTGCGCCCGCCCAGCCAGAACAGTGAGTAGCCGCACGTTACTCCACTACGCACGAGCACGTGGTCTCCGGTAGCCCGTTGCATGAATGTCATCTCTGACTGGAGGGGCCGGTGGAAAGATGCGCTGGGTTTCTCATCGACGTCGCTGTGATAGACGCGCGTCGCTCAGAAATCTCAGCCCAATAACATGGTCGCCCTCTCCCTAGCCCTATTTAATATTCAACATGTGGCCCGGTTACGATCACCCCTGTAAGCTAGTAGACACCTTTGCGAAATGAATCAGCACGAAAGACAGGACGGAAGATACAGATCGAACCAGAAGACGAGTGCTGATCATCAGCCCTCGTCTTGTGGTTCTGAGATTTTCCTCCCACCTTTCGTGCTGATTTATTTCGCAAATCTCGCACCAACTTGCCCAGACGACAACGCTAGTAGACACCATCTGTAGACCACCTATGGGTCGTTGCGACGGTCCTTCATTTCTTTTTGGAAACTGATAACTGTGTGGTATCTACATTGTTTTCATTCCATAGAGAAATATAGCCATCTTGCGGGGACTGCAAGCTAATGTATTACTGGCATTATTCGCGACAGCAATAAGCAGCAGGGAGCAATATACCTGACGTTATTCATGAATGTCTCTTTTTTTTATTTGTTCTTCCATGTAGTTCCTGCCCGCACGAATAATCTTAGCGACGTACCAACTGGCCCCCATAGAAACTTTACTTCTGGTGTTAGTGAACCTTGCCTTCGTGATTTATTCTAATACAATGTTGCTTTGTAATTCTCACCTAACATTACGACCGGTGCAACGTAGGCATGCAATGCCATGCAATGCTACAAAGAAAAGTTGCACTTCAGTATTGTAATGGTCGCGCTATTTTTTTTTCTTATCAGCTCTTTGCTTCCCAATTATTCTTCCCACGTCAATTCAAACGACTTTCATGATAGATTTCCACGCTTGAGGACTCCAAGTATGTTTGACTGGTGTCTCTCAACTATTCTTTACCCCGTTTTTAGTAAGAAAAAAAAACAGAAGTAAGTCTCATTTTTTTTTCAAGCTATAGATTGATTATAAGTTCAGGTGCTTAATGAATGTTCAATAATTACGTGAGCCTAAAGTTGTTAACACGGCTTCAATTGGATGCTAGTGAGGGCACACCACTAAAAGAAGAAAAAAGTTTCCTAGAGGCCACCAATTAAGGAATTGTATTAAAAAAAGCATGTTACACTAAAATTGTTCTTATGGGAGAAATTTCTGACAAACTCCATTTCACCGATCAATCCAATCAACAAATATACTTGATTTGTTCAATGCAGTCTCTGCTGAAAACTGAGTAATGAGTGGCTTTAGCACTTTTGTACACATTGTGCCCTAAACAGCGTTTGCGCTCACAGACGGTATGTATTTGTGCGTTACTCTTATAGCCAGCCATGGTGCTTAAGCGGCAACAGCGTTGAGCTGTTTTGCACGCGGTGTATACCGGGTTTGATCCCGGGCCATGGCCACCCCATTTCTGTGCGGGTGAGACGTGAAAACACACCGTGTACACGCTGTAGGCAAACGTTGATGAAGCCATGGCAGGATGGCAAAAATGAACCCGCAGTCCCCTTTTACCTCGTACCTTGTAGTTATGTCTTGGTTCTGACACCCGAAATGACATGAGAAGGATCGACAGATGGGCTAGTTGATGACCATACTTGAACATTTTTTACACAGCGCATCGAAAACGTCGACGAAGAGAAAAAAAATGTAAAGACCACAGCGCTGACCCACAAATGAATGTTTAATAAAAGCACATGAAAGAAGTTTGATTTAATGAGGTCGCATGCGTGTGGGGGTATAGTAGCCCTTTTTTTTCTTCCTATTTCATATGCTTTTAATAAACATTTATTTGCGAGTCAGCGCCGTGGTCGGTCCTTCTTTTCTATTTGTCCACGTCGTCATTTCGCTGTGTCAAAAATGTCCAAGAAATGCCCCAATTTACATTCAAAATGAGCGCGTGCACCTGTAAAATGTTTTTGCGGATATGGTTTCTCCCTGATCTGTGATACTGTGATCTTAGCACGCACGACCTGCTGGTTTTACAGAACGCTGGTTTTGCCCTGTTTGAACGATCACTGTCGTGCTTTTCTTTTCTCACAATGTTTTCCTGGTGCCAATGATTACCACACTGCACATTAAAGTGAGCGCATTTAGTTGCAGCTCTTGCCCTTTAACGTTTTGCAGTGCTTTTAATTGAATACTGATGCAAAGTGCGGGAAAATACTCAGCAAATCTTTTCTTTTTTTAGTTTTCTTTCATTTGAGGGGAGCCTTTTTTGTATAGCGAACATAAAAATTATCAACAGGCTTTAGCAAAACGTGAAAGATTCGTACAAGTGTACATTCAATTACGACTGATACAGTTCAGCACAAAATCTAAATGCGAGGGTCACTTTTCGGTTGTAAATAAATGCTCATGATGCGGAGCCTGCAGTTGCAATGATGATGTAACTAGTGTTTAAGAAGGTTGTCTAGTCATAGTTTTGTTTAAGAAGGTTGTCTATTCATACTTTAAGTCGAATCGAGCACTGCTTTCGGTCAAATAACCATAGTGCATGTTGAGCTCAAGAAGAGTACATTGGATGCGACTTTATGAGACTTCATTTCCTAACTAAAGTTTTGCTGATGCCCAGGTATTGTTGCAGAAGAACGCACCAGGGCTCGTCCTGTCTTCTTCGGTTTGATGCCTTGTCCTGAGCGCTGTTTCATTTCCCAAAACCACCATGTTGAACATTCACTCGATCTCAGTGTTGTATCTAACTTTGTGCTAGTGTGTTCATCTGACTTTTTGCCATGAATCGTTGCGACATATTTTAGGAGGATGCCAGAAAAGGTGGTCATGAATCACATTCTGGACAGGAATTTAGCTTTTGGTTAGAAGATTTGTAAAATAGAAGCACTAAACACAATATACCGCGCAAGGCCAACCACTCTGATACCTCTTCGGCAGGCAGTTCGATCTATTTGCTGTGGTTGTCTCCCAGAAAAATGAAATCGTTGAAAACACATGCACAGCTACATAAACTAATATTCTTGCGAAAAAAAAGGAGTAACTCTCCCAGTGTTTTTGCTCTGCAACGCCCATAAAGTGCTTGCACACACTGAAGTGCTACCGGGAACTCTCTTCTTCAGCGAGGCCATTTGCTTTTTTATGTTACATACTGTAGTACACAGGCCACTCTTAATTTCTGGCATAGTCAATGAAAGGACGGTATTGTACTTCTGTCTTTTGAATCAACTGCGAATGTTTTCCGCCTGCGTCTGCAATTAAGACAATGCGTCTGTGTCAAACGCATTCTGCTATAGTTTAACATCAAAAGATACTTCGCTTGCACTGGAGCATAGTGCATGTAACAAGAAGTAGATTGACTAGTTCTGAGGAGAATGTTGAGGAAAGACCTAGGGCTCTGCATAAAATTGATGCCCTGGTTTTACATTCATGACAATTGTAAACCGGTTAAGGCACAACGTTTTTTCTAATAGCAGTCGTCATTATTCATGTTCGCTTTACCGTTCTCAGTGAACCCTGCGTGCACCTCCTGTCTGCGACGAGTCATGCACGTTCAAGCATGTCATCCTGACAGAAAGCAACTTTTCGCACATGGTTAAGGATAAAAAATGGGAGACATAAATTGGTAATTATTGTTAGAAAACCGTCCAAGTAAATCCTTCAACAACATGCAGGCCGCAGAAAAATTAATAAGGCTATATAGAGAAGTGTGCGTGGCAAGCTGAGAGGGTCACAGTTGCTGCCCTGAGCAACAAGACTTCAGCACTCACAGACCACTCTACGAAGAAGTGTTTATTATCATTGTGTCTCTTCGGCGAAATCGACAATAAAGCGTAAGTTAGGTGGAAAATGTTTGAACAGCAAGTAGATTGCCGTTTTCATACATTTAGTGTACGAGCACTTGTCACTGGGATGCTCCCAGATTAAAGATTGTCAAAACGTCCCTATAGGATAGCTCACGCCGCTCTAACAAGGAGCATTTGACACTATGCTATAGCATAATGTCAAATGATGCTCTGTGTAAAAAGCAACCATCGTTGCTTAGCATTATTTGTTGCAGGATCATAAGGGGGAATAAATTTAAAAACGGTATTTGTTTATTTGTCTGTTAATAAATATGAAGTTGCTGCTAATCACAAGAAGTGTGATGATTGTTTTAGAAGGTTTAGTGAAGCTTCTAGGTAGCTGGGGTACTTTTCATTAACGGGACTTCTTGAAACTAAGCTTTTAATACAATTAGCGGGCTATGGAAACCCCACTCAGTTCACCGACCGTATATGTGACAACCTAATCATGGTCAGTGTGATGGCTTGGGTTCCTATAGGTAAGTGCTGGCTGGTCGCTTGCTGAGTATGCGACAGGGACGTCTGGGTATGCACCCCAAGAGGCAGTTAGCTGCTTCCTTTTGCCAGGCCTATGTGTACGTCACTTTGGTCCCTGAGTATGTGCTACAGGTCTTGGGCTGAACGTACAACATACGTTGGTGAAGGGTATGTTCCCGTTATTAAAGCGAAGCTTGCTTTGCAAATAACCCCGAGACCTCATCGTGGTTGCTACCGCCACTCCATAGCTGAATATGTCCCTGAATTATCCCGGACTGATCGAAGAATAAAGCCCTTGACAACTCTATCCCCGAATACAACGTGCTAACCATAACGCCACCACCATGTGGGCGCTTCAGTGCATGTCGGACTCCAACAAAGGCCGGTTATTGAAAACAAACTAAACAGGAAGCCATTCAGCTTGCCTCACTGAGCCCCTCTAACGCTAGTGAACCACTAGCGAACCACTAGTGAACCTATTAGTGAATCACTGACAACCTGCAACCGCGCGGCGAGTTGTGCAAATTCGTATGTTTTACAGTTTTAAATTGAGGATGAAGCACAGTGAGGGCTGTCTTGTCCACTTCCACTGTCCGGGTCTTTGGAGCCATCTATCCTAATTTTTATAAAAGTCACCCTTTAAATCTTCACCAGCATAGGACATAAATGAAACATGCATGAACAAATGAGATAGACGGAAGTGTCGCTCCTAGAAAGAACGACTCCGATAGGCTCAGAAACGAAGCCTCGCTCTGTGTAAATTCTAACAGGGCACGTTGGATACACTGTCACATTTCTGGCCGATTCCCCAGAGTGAATGTACTATAGTTTGACAGAAGGTGGGCATAGAGCTATATAGATCAAAGTGATCAAGGAACCTATCTAAGGCAGAAATTACCGCGTCAAAGGCAGCCGCTCCATAGCATGCCATTTCAACCAACGTTACTAGAATAAACTCAGTTTGAAAGCTCCGCCGGCAAGGCGCGCAGCGTGGCGGTCACGAGAACTAGTGGCGCTGCAGTACGATCTTGCTCACATGCTGCACATGCTGCGGGAAAGATAAGGAAACGGCGGAGCATGTTCTGATTGAATGTGGAGATATCCACCCAGGTGTACGTTTGGGCACGAGCCTACAGGAAGCCTTGGGTTTTAGGGACAACAATGGAAAGCTGAACACACCGGCGATTGAAATAAGTAAGAGACGGTTAGAGTATTGGTGGCAGAAAATTAGAGAGAAAGGACAAAAATAAATATTGGAAAAATAAAATATGGACAGTGTGCCGTAAATGGCAGAGAACTTAAGCTGAAAATTTACCTTTTTTTCCATTAAGATAGAATTTATCGAAGTAGAGGCATTAGGCCAACATCAAAAAAGAAAAAAGGGTTTTTTTTTTGTCGAGCCTGGTGGCATACTTGTCACCACCCCGTTATAAAGGGGACGCTCATAGCATCCATCCATCCATCCATCCATCCTTCAGCGGCGTGGGGCGCGCGTGTTGTGATCGGCGGCGGCGTCGTGCAAACGGCTACCACGAATGCTGGGCTGTACTCCCACTTCACTTCTCGGACTGTTTTTGGCACTGCGTAGTTTTTTTGTACGAAAACGCGTTTTGAATGTATGAGGCGTAGCGAGGAGGAGCAGATTTATCTAGATTGAGGTAGGCGGACTAGCTTCGCGCCCGGCTCCCACAGCGGCGACTGCAAAGACGACTCCGCTTCGCACAAATTCTTCGTTCGTTTTTTTTATACATTAATTTATTTTCTCCGTAAACATGGTTACACAGTGGCGAGGGCCAACAGAAAAGCTGCTATAAGCAGCTTGAGAAGCTGATATGTAGCCTCCGATCTCTTTCTCCCAGCTGTGACGGGATAGCAGACGAACAAGCGTAAGCAAATTTGCTGTCAAGCCTTGCACGTTCCAACCAAAAATTCATATTGTAGTACAAATAAAATTTATTATTATTATTATATTAGTATATTATTATTATTATTATTATTATTATTATTATTATTATTATTATTATTATTATTATTTTTATAACATGCGGTGTCACTTGACGGATATGGCAGAGGGGACGCCGTTGAGTAATATGCATATTGCGTGACAACAATTACACAACAGTTACGAAACTTGGAGGACGCTTGAGCTTCGCCCTCAAGAGTAGGCCGCAACAACATGACCGGGCCCTGTGTGAATCACCTTCCCTACTACAAGCCCAGCTTCGGTCTCGGTGTATGCCTCAACTGTTCCGTGAGGATGACGATAGTTATAGCGCGAAAACAAAACGACGACACCGAGACAAGAAGGACACGACAGACACGAGCGCTTGTCTCTGTGTCGTCGTTTTGTATTCGCGCTATAACTATCGTCATCTCATACCAACTAGCCCAAGCTGCCACACTTCTACGTTCCGTGAGGAAACGAACGACTATGCGTGCAACACTGGCCGTTTCAAACTATCGTAGAATGTCTACTGCAAGTAAAGTTGCGAAGTGGCCACTGTGCCATTCTTGTTCCGTTTGCGAATCAGCAAAGGGGCCTTTACGCGTGCGTTAAGCAACACGCGAACACAAGTTTGAGCGCCCTGTACTGGCTGGGCCTTTCTAACGCCCACTCGTTGCGCATTTCACATTTTTCGACGCCTGACGCGATTCTATGCCTCTACCATTAAATATTGCGTGGGTTGAAGAAATTATTTCTACTACATGAACAAAAAAAGAGTAAACATAAGGTCTCGCTTTTCGGCTCGACACAATATCAATGGGAACTTCTACTACATTAAATTCATATTGCCTTTCTTTTCGAACCAGTTTCGACCGTTGGCGTGCCTATGTGGTATAACACCCGAATGCCACGCAGAGAGCCTGGGTTCGATTCCCACTCGTACTAAAGTTTTTTTTTATTGACAGGTTTCTTGATTTATTTTTTTTGTCGCAGACAAGATGTTCGTTTCTTACCCATAACCGGAGACGCTGAAAGTGAGGTGAACACCGATATTTCTTTGAAACGAGCTTGTTAAAGCTATCACGTTGAAATAATATACAACGCATAAACATTATATATATAGGTATATATAAAAAGATAGTCGTTTATGCTAAAACCTAATTAGAGAGCATGGTAAAAGCACCCAATGAATAGTATACTTCATACTTCCAACAAAAATAACCCAGGAGAGTGACCAGATGATCGAAACAATTTATGATCATGTTACTATAGACGATATTTTAAATCAGGCGTAGTAAAATGAATGAATTGCTTGGCATCATTCAGTCCTGATTGGGGTATAAACCAATTATTGTTGACCGTGACAGACCTCCGAAGGCATCCGGCGCAATCCAGAAAGTGGTACTATGCTTTGCGTCGCAAAGCTAGAAAGCTCACTGCCAAACGCAAAGTCTATCTCATTCAATGTGAGAATGACGGTGTGGTAACGTACTACCGTCATGTTTTGCGGGACAAGAAGTTATGATCTCACACTGAAAGTGGGAGCTTTCACCCGGTACCCATCCGCGCTTGTTCCCAGCGATTCCACTCCATATATCGAAGCCGAAATGTTCATAACCAAAGCAACGATTCTCTCCCCCCCCCCCCCCTGAGCGCATGGCGCAACTCGAAAGCTCAGTGCCCAGTTTGGAGGAGCTGCCAGAAATAGAACAGCAAGACGAAAGGCACGTGACGAGAAACGCTGTTGATACTTAGAATTGTATCACAGTTACATTCTATCAATTGTCAACTACCTCGCTACTTTAAATGCAGTAGATATTTTTGCTTTAATAGATATTTACCTTATTAACCAACACAAACGTATGTAAGTGGTGGCGTTTAGCCAGCGACCAGGTTTTGTCACATTTCCTTCATATTACAGTAATAGATGTTTTTCTCAATCGCAGTGTTCTCATTTATGATCCTTAGACCAGGTAACGTTGGTGCAGGTTGGTGTCACTTTTCGGGGCAGCGAAGTGCACCATGCAGAAGCCCACCATGAGTGTATTGCATCTGTGGGTACCTTCGTAAAAAAATGAATACCTGCCAACGTGCCAACAGGGCATCTAGTATCTCGTCAAGTATATTCCTGGAGCAGGCGTACCCAAACCAAACGAAAGAGCACTCATTCAGATGAAGTGTTTTCAAGCAGGCTGCTTAGACCATGCATCCCGCACAAGGCCTTGTTTCTACATAAAAAGCAATTGAGAAAACTGTCGAGAGGCTTTTCGTGAAAACCTCCTGGTTGATGACATCTTTTGGATTGTGCTTGAAAAGTTCGAGTGGATGCCACTGCATCTTTTTAGTTACACCGCCCATCACGAGAACGGGAGGGTTACGTTTTACATTGTTCGTGTATATTTATTTTTTTGCAAGGAAACCAATCAGGAGCTTTCTGAAAAGGTAGAAAATGCGAGAAAGAAGGTGAAGCTGCTTTAATATTTAGCACTCTGCTCTCGATTGGTAGCCGTCGCGAAAACTTGTCTGATGAACAGTGTGAAGTACGGGTACTGTTTCTTGATGAAAATCTTTTATTTTTCGTGACTAGTAGAAAACATGAGTACTTACTGTTTTTAGAGCATTTTTGTATTCAAATAAGTCAACTTAATTGAGGTTTTTAGAGACGTTTTGGGCCGTTTTTTGTCTCGGCAAGATGACAGTGGTTGAAACGCTAGCTGTGATCAAAACACTTTTACACTGATAATGCTCATTCGCATAGAATTTCCCGTACCAAGAGATTGAACCAAATGCAGACAGTGCGAATATAAGCAGAACATTGTTTCTTAGCCAACTGGCAATGAGCAACACTTCCGGGCCAATTTATACAGGAGACCTTGTTCAGTCCACAAATATGACACGAGGAAGAGAGAGAAAGATAGAGAGGAAAGGCAGGGAGGTTAACGAGAATGCCGACTAGAAGCGCATAATGAAAGGTTAAGTTAGATAGCAGTAGAACAGGGAAGCCAGCGCGAGGAACAGCGCAGCGAACCGCCGCGATACGCCGCCGTAGCAGACGACGCTGCAGTCTAATCTTGCGCTACTCTCGTAGCGCAACATAAGACTGCAGCGCCGCTAGTTCTCGCGACCTCCGTTCAGGCCATCTTCCTCAGTTGGTAGAGATACGGAGCTTTAAAAGTGAGTTCATTCTAGTAACGTTGATTTCAACCGACATTGCAGCCACAATACATGAGAAACTGTGGGTTGCTTGTGTCAAGGGGGGGGGGGGCTATTGTGATTACGCCAATATATATCGTGTTATGCTGTCGTTTCCCGTTGGGGTAGGCACTTCGATTTACATTTAGTACGTTGGCTCATATGCGCATAAGAGTTCGTGATTGGCGCATGACATTTGGATGACATCACTATGTCATCAGCGGATGATATAGTAACATGATTTGTTATAAATGGCATCTGAACATATAAATCATCCCTGCCAATTACACACTTTAATAAACAATTGCGAATCGCACTGACGTAGCTAATGGTCTAGAAAGTATAGAAGTGATGTCATGTTTTTAATAATATCTGGAGCTTAACGTCCTAAAACCACCATATGATTATAAATGACGCCGTAGTGGAGGGCTTCGGAAATTTCGACCACCTGGTGTTCTTCAACGTGTACCTAAATCTACGTACATGGGCCACGCACACTATTGCATCGATCAGAAACGCAACCACCACCGTCGGGATACGATCCCGCGACCTTCAGGTTAACAGTCGAGCGCTATAACCACTAGACCAACGTGGTGGGGCGTCATTTTTTAGGAGCGAAGCTCCTTATGGCGTAGCTTGTGCGTCCCCCGTTGTCATTGTGCGTAACCGCCGGCGGCACATACCCGAGAGAGCGGGTAGTGACACAGGGGAAGGAGAGAGACGATTACGCGACTAAGATCGCGATGACAAAATTCCAGATGGCGGTGCTTAGAATGTTCACTAGATGGACGGCTGGATGGACAGACAGACAAGCAGACAGATGGATGGATGGACGCACAGCTGAACGGAGGGAGGGACGGCCGAACTCACGAACAAACGCTGGTATGGACGCACGGAGGAACGGATGGGTGCACAGACGACCGGACAGACGCACGAGCAGACGCACGAGCAGACGCACGGGCAGACGCACGGATGGACGCACGGATGGACGCATGGATGGACGAAAGCAAGGACGAATGGACGGAAGCAAGGACGAATGGACGGAAGCAAGGACGAATGGACGGACAGAAAAGCAGACGGACTGACGGGCTCTTCGCCCCACTCATTATCGTTCTCTCCGTAGATATGCTGGGATTTTTTCAGCACAGATAGAAAGCTTCCGTTAATATAGAAAATTGGGGAATCCTTAAGCTTCCCCTTTAAAAAATGAACGCGATAGCGAAATCCCCTAGTGCGTTCTTCAACCGCTAAGTGCATACTTATTAATATGTTTGGTTAGACACACACACACACACACACACACACACACACACACACACACACACACACACACACACGCACACGCGCGCGCGCGCACGCACACACACACAAACACAAACACAAACGCACGCACGCACGCACACACAAACACGCACACACACACGCACGCACACACACACACGCACACAAACACAAGCACAAACGCACGCACACACGCACACACACAAACACGCACACACACACACGCACGCACGCACACGCACACACACACACGCACACACAAACACACACACACAAACACAAACGCACGCACGCACACACACACAAACACGCACACACACACGCACGCACACACACGCACGCACACAAACACAAGCACAAACGCACGCACGCACGCACACACACAAACACACACACACACACACACACACACACACACACCATTGACAGGCGCGCGCATTTTCTTCGGAAGCTTTGCGCATATATGCGTGCCTGTTTGTAGCAATAAGTGGATGGCACGCACTATACTATCGCGAAGGCTTGCCGTTGTTCGGGTTTCATTTTACGCTGATATTCCCTAAAGGTGTTTGACCTAAAACAAGAGTCGCATGGCCTTCAAGATATAAGCCCAAACTTCATAAGCGCGAAAATGCACGCGAAAACGAGCACGCGACACGTCGCGTGAACGCCCTGTTTCGTCGCTCATAGCATCGCTGTCGCGTGCATTTTCGCGCTTATGAGGTTTGCTCTATATACACGCCGCGCACTCGCCATCTTTAAAGTCATAAAGAGTTTCACAATGCCTCAAAAATGGCAGCACACCATCTAGCGTTCGCTGTTTGCTTGACCAACGCTTCCGGAAAGGCATGATATGTTTTTCGCTAGATGGACATAGTTGTCCATTTTTAGAGTTGTTTGAAAGGTCCCGTGTGTTTTATTAGCGATGGCTGCACTATCCCGGGCTTTTTCGGCATATGGCCGGCCAAATGCGCCTACAAATCGCCGAATGCGCTCGTTTTCGTCGTGACACTTGTCGAACAAAAAAGCGTTAAGGAGACTCCTTCCACTAAATGGCATCAATGTAGTGTTTTTTTTCTCGAAGCAACTGCAAATCACAGCTCATGATGTTAGATTCCTCCCATTCAAAAAGAGTCTGACTGATAATACTCCTTACGACCTGTTTGTTGTTGGGACTTTATTCAGTATGGAATAGTCACATGATGGAGAGACACGCCGAGCCACCACGGTCGACCAGATCTGTCTTCCGAGAAGCAGCTGCTCAAGTGCGCAGTGTCGTCGAGACTTTTGACCCCGTTCCGGAGTGGCTTCCCGTTCTTGACGCTTGTGTGTGTGTTTGCTTGAACTGATGAAGTATGTTGTGCGTACTTCACTGGTTCACTGGTGATGGATTCATGCATTAAAGAATAAAAGAGGTGACGTCATAGCTTTGTGGTAGGACACCTGCTTGCCACGAGAATGGCCTGGGTTTGATTCTCAGTAAGACCGAGAAGTTCATTTCTTTTTATTTTATTTGCTTCTTTCTCAATTTTTCGCTCACAATGAATGG
Organism: Rhipicephalus annulatus; assembly: GCA_013436015.1. Lineage (NCBI taxonomy): Eukaryota > Metazoa > Arthropoda > Arachnida > Ixodida > Ixodidae > Rhipicephalus > Rhipicephalus annulatus. The sequence goes on along the minus strand of WOVY01014635.1, from coordinate 30,516 downwards.
TGCCGACACCGACGGCGGAATGTCTGCGACAGAAGGTCTCTAATGCTATCACGTTAAAATCCACACCTGCGAGCATGTGAAGTCGACATGCATAAAGCCATTTCAGTGACAAAGCATAAGTTTACACGTTGTGTTAATAACTCCCGGAAAGGTATTTAACATGAAAAAAACACACATGCCCTATAAGTGACGAGGTTCTATAGTGAATCTTAACCTGAACTAAGCATTCTTCCCGAAAATAACTAAAACTAAGGTGGAATCATCATATTACTTCATGTAGATATATAGTTGTATCGGATTATTTGCACAGATTTTCTCTGATTTCAGAGAAACGCTGGCGTTATGTAGACGTGAGGAGGGCTGACTTCAATCTGCACTGATTGTGCGCTGCTGAAAAACGCGGGCAATTGAAAAGAAGATGTTCTGTTTTTAAGGGGGGGGGGAGGAGGGGCTCTTTTGAAACTATCGGAACAAAACCGAGAACGCTTTTCAATTTATTTGACAAGATCGTTTGCTAACGCTATTCTGTGTAGACAAAAATGCCTAGCGACACATTACCTGACTTCGTTGTTCATATCTTTCCTCAGCTGCGTGGCGAGACCAAACGTTCGCGTCGAGGTTGCGAAACTTCAAACCCCTGCCACCGACGCGCTCCGAACATGGCCTGCTTTTCATGAAGCAGTCGCGTTCATTGTGCGTCAAAAGGAGCTCTTTCGAGGCGTATGATTGAGCTGTACACTTGGTGTCTAAGTAACAAAAGTATGTTATCAAGAGATAGCGAAATTCTCTGTAAGAGAAATGCACGCCATAGTACTAGGTCATTGCTCTAAATTTGTGTTTGTTTCTTTGAGAAGAAACAAACACACATAAAAAACTGTTGGTTACACACTCGATCTTGCACTCGGTAAAGGTAGAGCAAAACAAAATACAGGAGACAGATATGAGCTTTTGATGGCTAAACTGTCAACATCTTTACAGGGTGGTGCACTGAGGAATGCGAAGTCGCCATCCTGTCGTGAATATGCGCGGGTCTCTTACAAAGTTTCAACGAAACGATTCAGATTTTTTTTTACAGCGTCGCTTGTAGGCACCCGTTCCTGCGTTGAGCGGCGTCACCATCACCGTCACCGCAGGTGGCGTAACCAACCGACACGAAGAAATAAATTAAGAAAAAGCCCAAGATCCAATGGAATTTTAACCCGTGTCCTCCCCGTAGCAGCGGACCACTGAGCTTACACTGGTTCGCGAAGTTCACTTGCAAAAGCACCTTATACAGGCGTCACGACGGTTAAGGAGTCGCGTTAACCTATGTAATATAGTGTGGCAAAAGAGTAAACAGCACACAGTGATCATACAAGACTTGTCGCATAACTAGTGTGTACTCTAATGCTTCCCACTCACATCAAAGTGCTCAGCCCTAGTTTTTTTGTGTAATTCTGCAGATGCAACTTCGACAAAAAGTGCACAATACCTTAGAGGTGTGTTTCGGGTACCTCGCTGATGCTCACAAAGAAGAATAATGGTGTAGTGGGTGCTGTCGTATTACATGAAACTATAATTTTTGGCGTAATCGATACCTTGCGGAAAGTCGAAACTTCAAACACAGTTGGCCTTGACCCAAAACGAAGCGGCGCTCATAATTCGCATGAGGTGATTTCGTAATTTTTAGTGTTTTTTTTCTTCCCAAGAGTGCGGGGACACTACAACGAGTGTATATATAGCTGTGGATCTCTTCAGACATTTCCGTTAAAATGAATCAGCACCAGTGAGCGCCTTTCCACCTGTCTTTCACAGCGCATCCATTATCACATTTTATTACAGCATCGGACTGTATACAATATCAACTGTTCGTGTAGGAGAAAGTACAGGCCAGAATATAAAGTGGGCTCTACTTTGTGTAAGTCTCGCACACATAAAAAGAAACGTTTTCTGTCAACCTATGTTGTGAGCTTAAGCAAGGATGAACCTCACGCGGCTGAAACATTGCCGTAGGCGCCCACTGTGTGAAGGAAAGGACACATTAATATGCCTGAATTGAGATAAATACCAAGCCATATTATCTATGTTTGATACAATTAGGAAAAACAATTTAACGTTTGCGACCTCTAGGATGAAATATTTAATTATTGATATATAGTCAATCTAACTGATGGAGGGACCAATAAGTGCCTGTTTCAGCCCACATAAAAAGGCAGAAAATACAACTTAGCCTGCTTTGAAAAAATGTTACCGGCTTTGTAGTTTAACTACTTCGAACGATAGAAGAAAATCTGCACGGTGCGCAGAGGAAAAGGCCATGGCGTATGCCCGTTGACAGCTTGCAAAACTCAACTCGAAGCATAAAGATACATGCAACGCATCTAGGAATACAGACTCAGATGGACGCTTTGATCGTTTTATTTCTTGTTACTTTCTCTCTATTCGCGTGTTTTGTTGTATCGTATTTCTGATAGCTTGCATGGGCTCACGTAATCGTCCCAGCGGAAAAAATCTCTGTTGGCGGCAACGCTAACTCTGCGCAAAATCAGCACTCGCAGGAGAATTCGGAGCGTGATGCACTGTAACACACCTGCTGGGAGCGCCCAATGCTCTCTGCCCCGGCTCTCCTTGCGTAACTAGCGTCACCTGTTCGACGTCCTCAGATGTTGTAAGCACACGCTGTTGCTCATACAGCTGTAGAGAAGTACCACAAGACCGAGGCCTATCTGTCGTGTTACACACACGAGTTTTTAAGTAGAGCCTATGCAGACATTGCCGTCTGCCGGGGGGGGGGGGGTTGAAAAACCGACACTTGCGTGCCTTAGGCTACGCCAGCACTTGCCCTTCAGTTGCAATGCAACACAAGTTTGCACCCAAAAAGAAAATCTTGCTGACGCCCATGTATGCCAAACTATTTTATTTTCAAGCGTACTAAAACCTTCCTCACAGCAGAACTACCAGATGGGGCTGAGACCCACGAAGTGGGGTGTCGAACTATGCGCGATGGACCAGCTCACCCACACAAGGTAGAAGCAGC